>JARBDR010000757.1:0-98725 GCA_029721355.1 Tegillarca granosa | reverse complement strand
TAACTTAATTTACCTAGTAGTACTATATATTTTGGATATTATCCAAACTGAAGTACTTGTATGTCAAATGATAGATGTATCTTTGTCCATGCTTACAGTAAAGATGGACCTTAGTATCAGAAACTAATCAGAGCTATCCTATTTGTCAAAATGTCAATAATTGTACCTATATTTATGTTGACAGTATAAATGAACCTGTCCAAAACAGCCACCCAAAGTGTCAAAATGTCAATAATTGTACCTAGTTTTTGTTGACAGTATAAATGAACCTGTCTAAAACAGCCACCCAAAGTGTCAAAATGTCAATAATTGTACCTATGTATTTGTTGACAGTATAGATGAACCTGTCCAAAACAGCCACCCAAAGTGTCAAAATGTCAATAATTGTACCTATATTTATGTTGGCAGTATAAATGAACCT
This sequence comes from Tegillarca granosa, assembly GCA_029721355.1. Lineage (NCBI taxonomy): Eukaryota > Metazoa > Mollusca > Bivalvia > Arcoida > Arcidae > Tegillarca > Tegillarca granosa. Next base: position 98,304 of record JARBDR010000757.1, on the reverse strand, counting down.
GTCCAAAACAGCCACCCAAAGTGTCAAAATGCCAATAATTGTACCTGTGTTTTTGTTGACAGTATAAATGAACCTGTCTAAAACAGCCAACCAAAGTGTCCAATTGCAAATGGTAGACAGTAAAGATGAAACTTAGCTTCCAAAACAAACCAGGCAAAATTAAAGTTTCAAATGGTAGAATGTTTACAAAATAGAGGTGAATCTGATGTCCAAAATGGCCACCTAAAATGTAGATTTTAAATACATGTACTCATGAAATCATCCAAAAAACAACCATTTTATTTTCATCACAATAACACTAGTAATAATTTTTTGAAAGATCATTTTGTAACAAATAGAAACTTCGGGATCCATTTTGTAGATTACAACAGTGCAAAAGAAACCAGCTTACATAATGGCTTACCTATAACAGTTCCTTTAAATTTCAGAGTGCTGGTGCCTCATCTGGCATGTGGCATTAGGTGTATAAAGTTTTGACTCATTCACTCGATGTCAGGATAATTTGACTTGGGGAATGGCATGTTTGACTTTGGCACACTGAGTAAGTAAGAGAGCAACAAAATAAAAAGTCATCGCGTGTGTGCTAGTACAAGGCATACCATTATACACACTCACACATCACATGTATACAAGAACTTGTTCTCAGATTAATCCTGAGAGATAATGACCTTGCTCAAGTTGTTGCGATAACCAGACATTTTGCTGATGCGACATTAAACAACATTAAATACATCAACCAATAATTTACTACAGACTGCTGGTTTTCATCAACCACTCTGGTTATCTCCATCATCTCACGAATGACTGCATTAATCAATAAAAGTGGAAGAATCTCATCTTTGGTGTAAAACACCAATACGTTCTTTACATCCCTGTCCTCATGCTAATTAAAACAAATACATCTTATAAAATAAATAAATAAATAAATTACACTTACCTAAATCAATTAATTAAATGTACATCAAAAATATACTTGTTTGATCCAAAAAAGATTAAAATTCAAAAAATTTTTAAAAACAAACTTTTCTGAAATATCAAGACATTTTGCAGGAACTGTGATGGATTTACTATGGTGTAACAGTTGCTCGTTATAACCACATGGAACAGTTAGCTAGCTAGTAACAGACAACGGAAAACCAAACAGGTATTTATAATTTCTATTCTTATGCCGAGTTCATCATATATATGTAAATAAGTATGATGTTCAGGTGGTGAAATACCTTAAAGTATTGAGTCAATGTATCTATATAGTAATGATTTTTCTTCTAGTCCGTCATAGGGGTCAAAGTTCACAGAACAAGTTATTTCACAACACCATATAATCAATACCTTGTAAGTTGTATAGTACATATATTATACATAACTTGTATTTAACATAAATTTTATGTTGACCTAAATATAAATTAATGCTTCAATGATTAACCAAGTCCCAAAGAAAATGATAAGAATTTTTAAACATGTTACAATCAAAGTACTGAAAGAACTGACAGATTTAGACCAATGAAGTACAGTCAAACCTGTCTATAAAGGCCATCCATGGGAATCAATAAAAGTGGTCTTTATGGACAGGTGGCCTTTATATACAAGTTTAAAGTTGAAAAGTCAGTGCCAGAGTACAGAATTTATAACAATAACCGTACCTGAAAACCATTTATGACATTGATATAAAGATAACCAGATTAATAACCAAAACCTCACAATCACACAAACAATACAATGACCTCAACAAAAGATGCAAAAACCATAAACAAAACCTCACAATACCAAACACAACACAATGATATCAATGAAAAGACACAAATACCGTAACCACAACCTCACAATACCAAACACAACACAATGATATCAATGAAAAGACACAAATACCACAACCTCACAATACCAATCACAACACAATGATATCAATGAAAAGACACAAATACCGTAACCACAACCTCACATTACCAAACACAACACAATGATATCAATGAAAAGACACAAACACCACAACCTCACAATACCAAACACAACACAATGATATCAATGAAAAGACACATATACCACAACCTCACAATACCAATCACAACACAATGATATCAATGAAAAGACACAAATACCGTAACCACAACCTCACAATACCTAACAAAACACAATGATATCAATGAAAAGACACAAAAACCACAACCTCACAATACCAAACACAACACAATATCAATGAAAAGACACAAACACCACAACCTCACATTACCAAACACAACACAATGATATCAATGAAAAGACACAAACACCACAACCTCACAATACCAAACACAACACAATGATATCAATGAAAAGACACAAATACCTTTAGTTTGGTACAGAACTTCAGATTGTCAGTGTGCCCACATTAATCCCGCATAATTTCAAAAAATTATGCATAAAAATTGTACCCAGTGTACCCAGAGGGGCACACTGAAATATGAACAGTATTAGATCTAAAGCAATGTTCTTCTGATCATCCTAAAAAATAATCAGGGCAGAAACAGGAAGTGTCTGTAAAAAATTATTGTAACTCGGAATACCTCTGATTTTATGAAAGTCGTAACACGAAAACGAAAATGTCAAAAAGGAAGCACAGTAGCATCCTCTTGTTTTGCCCAAAAAGACCCGAGATGATGAAGAAAGTGGTAAATATTAAACAACATTTAATTCAAGACATGTTACAAAGAATCAAAACACCCACTAAAGCCATTGTTTAATCATTGTAAACATTTGTTACAGCTGTCACATGGTTATTCAGCATCAGCCATCTTCAAGCCGTCTGCTAGGGAATGTAATGTTACATTACATTGTTTGTGACAAGGTGTTTTTGTTATTGTTATTAGCCTAATTATGTTCTGTATAAACTATAGTTTATGTTCTATTCTTCAGTTAATCAAAATAAATCGAAATGTGGACCTAACTGAAACTTGAAAGGCATGATTGATCATAGTCGCATGAATAATGGGATATTTACCCATGCATGGCGATGCTGTAATTTCAAGCCTATTCACAGACTAAAGCATAGGCATCAAAATTATATTCTGTATCTTTTGGTAATGAAACAATTATTGGCCCTTAAGTTTCAAAAAGGGCCCTTTATTTCTGCACAGAATGGGCCCCTTGGACACCTGGTTTTTCAAAACAATCTGAAGCACTGTTGGTATAAACAAGATTATACATTCACACTGATTTTTATATAAAAAAAATGTTTTAACAAAAAGCACATCAATTAAATAGATTTTGTGCTTTTATTTATAAATTATCAACATAACCAATTAGACACTAGATAAAGCTTGATGCAATTAAAATTTCAGGGAAATAATATTTTTAGCATTTTAGTAAAGTTTTTAATCAATTTTATAGATTTATAAAATCAGTTATAATCGTGCCCACTGTTTTGCATATTAAGAAAGGAACAAATATTGCAATGGTAATCTGTAACCCTTATAAAAAGAAGGAATTGGTAACTCTAATAAAACAAAGGAATTGGTGACCCTTATAAAAGGAAGGAATTGGTGACCCTTATAAAAGGAAGGAATTGGTAACTCTTATAAAAGGAAGGAATTGGTAACTCTTATAAAAGGAAGGAATTGGTAACTCTTATAAAAGGAAGGAATTGGTAACTCTTATAAAAGGAAGGAATTGGTAACCCCTATAAAAGGAAGGAATTGGTAACCCCTATAAAAGGAAGGAATTGGTAACCCTTATTAAAGGAAGGAATTGGTAACCCATATAAAAGGAAAGAATTGGTAACCCTTATTAAAGGAAGGAATCGGTAACCCTTACAAAAGGAAGGAATTGGTAACTCTTATAAAAGGAAAGAATTGGTAACCCTTATAAAAGGAAGGAATTGGTAACCCTTATTAAAGGAAGGAATTGGTTAACCCATATAAAAGGAAGGAATTGGTAACCCTTATAAAAGGAAGGAATTGGTAACCCCTATAAAAGGAAGGAATTGGTAACTCTTATAAAACAAAGGAATTGGTAACTCTTATAAAAGGAATTGGTAACCCTTATAAAACAAAGGAATTGGTAACTTTTATAAAACAAAGGAATTTGTAACTCTTATAAAACAAAGGAATTGGTAACTCTTATAAAAGGAATTGGTAACTCTTATAAAAGGAATTGGTAACCCTTATAAAATAAAGGAATTGGTAACTCTTATAAAAGGAATTGGTAACTCTTATAAAACAAAGGAATTTGTAACTCTTATAAAACAAAGGAATTGGTAACTCTTATAAAACAAAGGAATTGGTAACTCTTATAAAACAAAGGAATTGGTAACTCTTATAAAACAAAGGAATTAGTAACTATTATAAAACAAAGGAATTGGTAACTCTTATAAAACAAAGGAATTGGTAACTCTGATAAAAGGAATTGGTAACTCTTATAAAACAAAGGAATTGGTAACTCTGATAAAAGGAATTGGTAACTCTTATAAAAGGAATTGGTAACCCTTATAAAACAAAGGAATTGGTAACTCTTATAAAACAAAGGAATTGTTAACTCTTATAAAACAAAGGAATTGGTAACTCTTATAAAACAAAGGAATTGGTAACCCTTATAAAACAAAGGAATTGGTAACTCTTATAAAACAAAGGAATTGGTAACTCTTATAAAAGGAATTGGTAACTCTTATAAAAGGAATTGGTAACCCTTATAAAACAAAGGAATTGGTAACTCTTATAAAACAAAGGAATTGTTAACTCTTATAAAACAAAGGAATTGGTAACTCTTATAAAACAAAGGAATTGGTAACCCTTATAAAACAAAGGAATTGGTAACTCTTATAAAACAAAGGAATTGGTAACTCTTATAAAACAAAGGAATTGGTAACTCTTATAAAAGGAATTGGTAACTCTTATAAAAGGAATTGGTAACCCTTATAAAACAAAGGAATTGGTAACTCTTATAAGAATTGGTAACTCTTATAAAACAAAGGAATTGGTAACTCTTATAAAACAAAGGAATTGGTAACTCTTATAAAACAAAGGAATTGGTAACTCTTATAAAACAAAGGAATTGGTAACTCTTATAAAAGGAATTGGTAACCCTTATAAAACAAAGGAATTGGTAACTCTTATAAAACAAAGGAATTAGTAACTATTATAAAACAAAGGAATTGTTAACTCTTATAAAACAAAGGAATTGGTAACTCTTATAAATGAATTGGTAACTCTTATAAAAGGAATTGGTAACTCTTATAAAACAAAGGAATTGGTAACTCTTATAAAACAAAGGAATTGGTACCCGGGTGTAGATTTGCCATGGAATCCATGGAATTTCCATGGATTTTTCGTACATGGAAAGTGTGGAGTATTGGAACCGTATGTACGTGGAAATTCCATGGACATGTACGTGGAAATTCTATGGACAATGTACGTGGCAAATCCATGGACATTTTGGAGTATTGGAACCATATGTACGTGGAAATTCCATGGACATGTACGTGGAAATTCCATGGACATGTACGTGGCAAATCTGTGGACATGTACGTGGAAATTCCATGGACATGTACGTGGCAAATCTGTGGACATGTACGTGGAAATTCCATGGACATGTACGTGGCAAATCTGTGGACATGTACGTGGCAAATCCATGGACATGTACGTGGCAAATCTGTGGACATGTACGTGGCAAATCCGTGGTCGATGTACATGGAAATCCATGTACATTGTACATGGAAAATAAGTGTCAAATTTTTAAAAAGTGATCCATCCAGATGAAGTTTTTATAGACAGCATCAAGAAAAAAATGGCTACTCTGTGAGTCAGCACATTTTGCTGAAATTATGAAATGACATATTTGGTGACTTTTTGTTGCCTATGACTGTTTTAATAATTATTAAACAAAATCAAATCAAGTCTTTAGAACCTCACCAATGTATTTTATTCATGATATTTTCATGTTCATACAGATCTTTAAAAGATTAATTGCTCACTCTTAATGACAATTAATATATCATTTTTTAGGTTAATTTTTTATCTGAGTTAAACTTTATAATAAAAATAGTTGCCTGTATCATTTATGTTAGTTACATGATAGAGTGAAGTTAATAAAACTCACATGGCACTTTCCATTCTTTAAAATACAGCTAAATAATTCCCAAATGACACTTTCAATGGTCTGCTTATAATTTCACTAGATTCCATTATCTCAAAAAGCTTTCCTTTGAATAATATCCAGTAACTTTGCAACAAAATATAAGATTTTATGTCCTTCTTAGTCTGTATAGTCTAAAACTGAAATGTCTAAAAATGCTGGTCATACTAGGCAGCCATCTTTTTTTCTTGTTGTTGTCTAGCAGAACCTCCCAATTGTATGAACAAAGCACTTGAATTGCTGACCTAGACACTTGAGAAAAATGCCATGGAAATCCATGGAATTTCCACGTACAGAGTTTGTTGAAAATGCTGAGCCTGAAACTTTGTATATTTTGTTAAACTTTCATTGACAGACAAAAATTTGCCACAAAAATCCATGTACATGTCCACAGAAATTCCATGGAAAGTGTGTACATGTCCATGGACAAAAAGATGGCAAATTTATTTTTCCATGGACATGTACACACTTTCCATGGATTTTTGTGGCATTTCCGTGGATATCCATGGATTTTACATGGACATGGACATATGTCCATGGAATTTCTACAGCCGGGTAACCCTTATAAAACAAAGGAATTGGTAACTCTTATAAAACAAAGGAATTGGTAACTCTTATAAAAGGAATTGGTAACTCTTATAAAACAAAGGAATTGGTAACTCTTATAAAAGGAATTGGTAACTCTTATAAAAGGAATTGGTAACCCTTATAAAACAAAGGAATTGGTAACTCTTATAAAAGGAATTGGTAACTCTTATAAAACAAAGGAATTGGTAACTCTTATAAAAGGAATTGGTAACTCTTATAAAACAAAGGAATTGGTAACTCTTATAAAAGGAATTGGTAACCCTTATAAAACAAAGGAATTGGTAACTCTTATAAAACAAAGGAATTGGTAACTCTTATAAAAGGAATTGGTAACTCTTATAAAACAAAGGAATTGGTAACCCTTACAAAACAAAGGAATTGGTAACTCTTATAAAACAAAGGAATTGGTAACTCTTATAAAACAAAGGAATTGGTAACTCTTATAAAACAAAGGAATTGGTAACCCTTACAAAACAAAGGAATTGGTAACTCTTATAAAACAAAGGAATTGGTAACTCTTATAAAACAAAGGAATTGGTAACTCTTATAAAACAAAGGAATTGGTAACTCTTATAAAAGGAATTGGTAACTCTTATAAAAGGAATTGGTAACCCTTATAAAGGGAAGGATTTCCTAACTGTTATAAAAGGAAGGAATTGGTTACCATGATAAAAGATGGGATCATACAAGTTTTGAACAATGTCCTTGTGTTTTATTTCTGTATGGGTTTTGTTTAACACTGCAATAACAATTTCTGTCATTTGTAGCGAGTTTATTATGTCTGAGGATTAATCTACAGTTGGTATAAGTAACTTACAAGATCTTGTATGATGTTAGAGTGTGTTTAATGGTCCGTCCTGAACTTTCATACACTCATGATTACTTTAACATGACAACTCACAGAATCAGTACATTGCAAACAAGCATACCTGCAGACTCCCATACATATAATTCTGATTACAAATAAACCAGTTAAAACTGTCTTCTTAATTCCAGGTGAAAAAGCCCTATCTCAGAGTTTATAATCTTATTTATGATCAGATCTTAGTTCAAGCCTATGACCTCCTGTATTAAATGTGGACACTCTACCACTGAGCCATCAAGGCAGTAAGCTCAATGTTGTCCCTTCGAAGAACGAGCAGTGAGTTGAATACATGATCCGAGTTAAATTAGTAATTTCTTTATATACACTTGCCAAATTATGCCATAGATATACATCTCAGATATTGAATCAAACAACAGAAAAAACTTTCTTCATATGTTCAACTGAGGTCCAATAATAGTAGTGATGTCGCAATTATTGCCGATAATCTATTGTTGGTTGTTGTCAGGGCAGCGATCCTAATGATTAATCACAAGATCAGTGTCAACATCGGCGAATCAAATTGTTTCCTTTCCGAATCTTGCTACTAAAAACAAAAATGGGGGACAGCAATCCAATAAGTTTTCAATATTCAGATGCTTTTTACAGCAGTGAGATGCTTTGGCCACTGTCAGTCTGTGGAAGCAAGGAGCTATCTGGCCTTTAATTTACAATCACTAAGCAAGAACACTTGGCTTTCAAATAAAAGTATTTATATTCAGCTTTATTTGTTACTAAATACTGTTGTACAATTACTTAGTAATTCTGATTATTAATCGATTAATTAATCAATTATGCCTCTCCGATTATCAATTATTAAGTTTTGTCTCATTGGATGTCACTAAACAACAGTGAGATGACTTGGGTTCAGAGGTTATTTATCTCATTACCAAATTAAAACACCAAAAGAAATAGAACAATTAATGATTGGACTTTCTTTTTTCTGTATTAGGACAGGTGTTTATGAGACAAGCCTCGTCTTTCTGTTACACTATTATTAGTTTAACATGTCTTCAACAAAAAACATTTAGATGGGTAAGGAAATAAATCAGGGTTCAAATTTAAGCTCGCATACTCGCAAAATGCGAGTCAAATTCGAAAAATGCGAGTAACTTTTGATTGTACTCGCTAAATTTTGCAAGTGGGACATACCAACGTAAACAATCCATCGTTACCACTCGGACATTTGTCTTAGTTTTACCCAAAACGATCGAGTATATTCCGACTGTAGAACCATGTGGTTTTAACTGCGCATATCAATTGCTCAGATTAGTATGCGTACGCATCAACTAGTTTTGAGGTACGGGAAAATTTCAACTTTTCATTTGTAATCGTCGGCTCGTCACGAAAATGGACAAATATCTCAAACGTTCAGCTTCATCGTCAGGATCTAAAGAATCTGCATCGACTGCAGAAAAGATGTCAAAACCATCAACCTCGGGTACAAAATATGCGGCGAGTAAAAAAACGGTCAAGAAATGGATGAGGGAGTTAGACATAGATCTAGATTTGGAGTTAGAAAATGGTGTTGTAACTTCGATGATGTGTCGCGTTTGCAAACAGTTCGCTCCTTCATCAATGTCCTCAAATTTTATTACGGGAAATAAAACAATAAAACGAGAATCAGTTTTCTATCATGTTAAATCAGAATTACATGCCAGGTCTTTGAGCATTAAAGTAGCCCGTGAAAAAACTCTCAGGAACGAAAAATCTGATCTTGAGAAAGGGTTTCATCATATTGAGATCGAAAATGCCGAAAAAATGAACAAAATGTTCAAAACAGCTTTTTATTTGGCTATAAATGAAAGACCATTTACAGATTTTCCGGGTCTGATTGAACTTCAAGAAACAAATGGTGTATCATTAGGTGACACTTACATTAATGATAAGAGTGCTAAAACATTCATAAAAAACATTGGGGGTATTTATGAAGATGAAGTTAACAATTTAATACACAGTGCTGACTATTTCAGCATATTTTGTGATGGATCAACTGACAGATCTGACACTGAGAAAGAAGTCATTTTTGTTAAAATTATAGAGAATTACTATCCCAAAATTAAATATCTTCAAATAGAAGAGCCAGAGAATACAAAAGCACAGGGTATTTTAAGTGCAATTGACGCAGCTTTTGCTAAGCATGGGTTACGTGACTATAAACAAAAAACTGTTGGCTTTTGTTCTGATGGAGCCAGTGTCATGATGGGAGCTCGAAAGGGCGCCATTCAATAAATGAAAGAAACGTCAGATTGGATATTGCCAGTATGGTGTCCGACACACAGACTGGAACTTGCGATTAAGGATGCTTTCAAAGCTGCATACATGGCCACTGTAATAGAAATGCTCGAATCTATTTACTATTTTTACAAAGGATCAGCAAAGAGATTCAAAGAGGCAAAGGATATAGCTGATTTATTTGGTGAACATTTCACCAAACCTGAGAAAGCAAATGGAACAAGATGGGTCGACCATAAGCTTAGAGCTGTTACTAAGCTCATTAACAATTGGCACATCATTGTCACCCAAATGGAAAACTATGCAGAAGACAACAGTAATAGACAGACTGATCGAGCAAAAATTACTGGTTACCTTCGAAAATTAAAGCAACATAAAATGATCTGGTATATGGCATTTGTTAAGGACGTCCTAAATGAGATTTCCAAAATCAGTCAATTGTTTCAGAGAGAAGACATAACTGTTTCAAGTGCTGTAACAAAACTCCAGAGTGCGGAGGCTTCCCTAAGGAATCTGATTGACAATAATGGTGAAAGTGTTATTGAAGTGAACAATGAAATTAATAATGGTGTTTTACATGGTCATACGCTTCTCAATATTATTCCAGCTGATTTATTGTCAAATGACAGGAGGAGAATAGTTCAATGAGTATTATATTGTGTTAATTCTAGATTAGAGAACATGACTGTTGACTCCATATTCACTGCATGTTTTGCATTTGACCACAAAAATTGGCCTCTTCCTACTGACAGGAATGCCTTGCTAGAATATGGCAAGGAAGATGTAAGACAAGTATTTAGGACATTTAATGTCATTCTTACTAATGCCAGTTGTAACTTGGTGGATGCCCTAAGTCAGTGGAATGACCTTAAGTTTCATGTTGCCTCAACAGCTAGATATCTGCAGCTTCATCCATTGCTTGTTTGGCAACTAGTTAGTCAGATGGATCAGGACAAAGGTGACTATAAGGACATACTTAAAATAATTCATTTATCAAGTATCCTGCCACTGTCAAATGCCTGCTGTGAACGAGCTTTTTCTACAATGAAGCAGATAAAGTCTGATGGCGTTGCAGATTAAGTACTAATATGATGGACATACTTATGTGGATCAAAATAGCCAATGTTAAATTACAGGAATTTGACCCAAAGCCAGCAGTAAGGCGGTGGTGGTTATCAGGGGAACGCCAGAAAAGACCCACTGTTTTACCATATGGTCCTAGAAATTAAATATGCAGATGTGCACTAGATAAACAAACCTGTAAACAACAATTAAGAAATTGTTTATTTTGGTAATATATGTTTCATTAATGTTCATTAATGACATTAAAATCTTCAATAATCAAACACAAATGTTATTATTTAGTTTTTGCGAGTAACTTCTTTCATTTTGCGACTCCTTTTAAAGCTGCATTAAGTTTTCCAAAGAAAAAATTAAAACGGTACTAATCTAACTAATGATGTTCCTAATGAACAATGTTACATTTGGTTCAACGATAAAAGCTCGAATAAATGCAGAAATCACAATATTTACCCATCGAGATGCAGCATTTAGGATCTAATATTAGAACATGGCTACGTCATCAAAAACCCGGGTAATTTAAACACAACTTTCAAAACGGTGAAATACGATAAATTAAACACAGAACTTTGTTGAATTTGTCATTTGTGACTTAGTAAGGGATACAAAACACCATTTCAAATACATCCGAAAATAAATGAAGGACAATTAATGTAATCTGTTATGTTTCACTTTCGGTTCTAGGGTTTTTCCGTACATCCGACATGATCCGTGCGCATGCTCCAAGCTCATAATTACCATCGTAAAACTCTGACCAACCGGTCAGAGGATTCCGTTTATTTACAGCTAAAAGAAATGAAATTTTAGAAAATGAATGTCACGGATCGTGGTTAGAAGATATCTATTTTTAAAAAAATGTATTTTTAGAAAATCAAAAAAAATTCAGAAAATTGATAACCTTAATGCAGCTTTGAAAGAGACTCGCAAATTTTTGCAAGTGGTTATATTTCCTAAATTCTACCCCTGTTTTAAATCTCAAGAACAGAGATGATATGAACCCAAAATTTTTTACAGTGATCTTAATGACAGATGGACCAAAGACAAACAATGTCTGAAACAGTGTGAGAAAGTTTGTCTGTTTGCTTGCTAAAGGTCTTTTCTTCCATCTGTTATTTGTAATGGAATAATATACCACTCAAGATCAGACAATCTTCTCTCAGTAGCTTTAAAAAAGTACCTAAATCAAAATCTTGAAGTTCCCAAATATCTCTCAGCAGGAGACTGTATTTGACAAATTCATCGTGCAAGGCTCTTGTAACAGCTACAAGAGCGTCTATCATAGCATCATACTCTGTAACGACACCTGTGTTCCTGGCAAAATAGGAACCAAAAGCCTTGACAATGAAATCTGATGCATCAGGTTTGACCAAATGCACCACATAATTGAAGCTGAGTGGAGAATTGGAGTTTATTGAACCAGTGTCAAAAATTTATTTTTCCCTTACTAAAGGCAGTCAATTCCGAGATGGTGGGGGAAATGATGTTACCTAGAGAAAACCATGAACCTTAAGAAAGTGAACTGACAAACTTTTTTAACAGGAAGGTAAATGATTGCAGGGTCGGACTGGGGATCAAACCCGGTACCTCCCACACTATAGTCAAGTGCTCTACCAACTGAGCTATCTAGACTGCTACATTCCTCCCCGTTATTCTTAAGTTTCCCATGGTTCTATGGGAAATCTCAACCTAAATTCCTTCGGATGGATTTGAAATGGTCTGCAATTGCCACTCCACCATTTCTGTGAGCCACACTGGCCACCAGTGTTAACAGAAAGGAGAAAAAATGCAGGGATGGACCAGGCATTGAACCCGGAACCTCCAACACTATAGGCAAGTGCTGTATTAACTGAGCTACCCAGACTGCTTCACTTTCTCACATTTCAATCAACACGAGTGGGATTGGAACCCAGGCAATAACAGGCACTTTGATCCTTTGCATGCACTTTAAATAGACCACTCAGCCATCAAGGTTGCCACACCACATGAGACACTGACAACTATTAGTCTGGTCATCCACATACAGGTAAATATGAGAATATGTTCAACAACATCCACATAACTAAATGCAAAATAGAGTAAAAAACTTAGTTCTCAAAACTGATAATGTTTAGCAGAGATATATATAATATATATAGATTGCCATGGTAACTGGAAAATAAAACTCGCCTGTATTCCTTATTGTTTATTTAAATTATTACGTTATCTTTTTTTTGTAAAAGTGAAACGCATTTATGCTAACCTCTGACTAACAGTGGAGTGATTTTTTAACGTCATTGGAAAAACCAAAATCATAAAGAATTTGTGCTCCAACAACTTTCAAGAATGACGAGATGCGAAATTTATTTTCCAAGGTGAAAAAAATACGATTTGTCGTCGGGCCGTTTGTTTTAAGATTTCTTGTTTTAAAGACATTTTTATTCAGCAAGTTTGGTCAATGTTTTCTACTTATTTACAACTTTTACAAACCGGAACTATGTTGAAATGTCAGGTCATGACTGAATGACCGGTGTCGGCGAGATGAAAAAATTCACCAAAACGTTCACGAAAATCTGAATAAAACTGCTGCTAACAGCTACATTGGACAATTTAATCTTTTCTCTACGCCTTAAAACAATAAAAATAATTATAAAAATACCTGTTTCCAATGTTCAAGCTATTTCTTCCCTCTTGTGCAAGTACCTGCTTGAGTAGGCGTGACTTGAGAGTAGCCAATCAAAAACCAGGACATTGGTTTTATTTTCCTTCATGACGTAGTTACCAAATAAACACATTTCAAGGGAAATAACTCGTGTATTAAATCTTTACTTTTTTTAACCGATTTTTACAAATACAGTACAAGTAAAAACAACTTTGGATGTTATATAAGAAATAACATAAACTCTGTTAAACTTTTACAAACTATAATAGATTTTCACTATATATATATATCATCTGAGACTTGTTTGCAAAAATAGACATAAAAATAGCACTATTTAAATTAAATATAGTGGAAATATTCAGAAAGCATTGGATGAGATATATTTTTAAAAGCACAAAACAAAAGTACTGGGTTAAATAAAATAGAAAGGAAAATGCAACATTACTTAAATTACACAAATTTACAACAAAAGCACATATCACAGAAAATTAAATAAAAAAAACAATACAGAGAAAACCATTGCATAAAGTTATTTAAGAGCACAAAAACAAAAGCACTGGGTTAGAAAAAAGAAAATGCAACAGAACTGAAAAAAAGAACCAGAAATGAATAAAAAGCCAGAATAAAGCAATTGAATGCATCAGAAACAGCATCAGTATTTAAAACGTCAATAAAGCTGGGACGTTTGGTATTTATTTATTTATTTATTTATTTATTTATTGGTTAGTTGGTTAGTTGGTTGGATGTTGTTTTACGTCATATAAGCGATTTTATAAGCTATCCGCGACAAGACAATTAGTGTGCAAACAATATTTTATTCATTATATATCAATACAAGACAATAGCGTACATAATTATGAAGTATATATGGATTCGGAAACAATGGTTAAATGCCATAATATTAATCCGTCTCCAATTAGAAAGACCGACAATAAATATTATTCTATATGATATGCACTTATGTAATGAAGAAAAAAAAAACATAACTGGTTTAGAAAAGAAATTGTTTACATTGTTATAAATATAAATTAACATTTTTACTAACTGATTGTAAAACTAGATTCTGAAAAAAATGCAAGTTGAGTAACTTATTTGAATCTTTTAGTATCGATTATATATTTTTGAACTTTTAAGTTTCAACATCAGATAAGTTTGGACTACCGTATAAAAGAGTATCTAAATTTATATTTTGGGGATTTAGGGAATTAAAAAGTTCAGATCTTTGATGAGTAAAATTTGGACAATCAAATAAATAGTGTTTGGTGGTTTCAGTTTTTCCACAGAGACAGTTGGGAGAATTAATTATCATTTTCTACAAGAGATGACTATTTAACGAACTGCAATTCATTCTTAGACGTGCGTGAAGGACTTGCACCAATCGACTGCCTTTAACAAAATACTTAGGAATATTTAACTTATTTCTATTCAGATATGATTTAAACCTATTTAAAGAGTTTCTTATTTCCTCTGGAATTTCATTCCAATCTCTAATAACAGATCTAGAGGGTAACAAGAGGCCCATGGGCCTTAACGCTCACCTGAGGATATTTCCAAATTGTTTGCAAAGTGTAATAGACAATATATCAAGTACAAAAACTTTAGAGACACTCAAGTTAAGAACTCCCACAACACTTAATCAGAAATATTCAGTCACATTTCCTTAATAAGCAGCTAACATGTATGAAGTAACTGTAGTGCAATGAATAATTTCCAAATTTCAGTATACTTATGCAGATATGTCCTTGACCTTTAAACATATGACCTTGAACCATATATTAAAATGATGGACATATCAATACCTACAATATTCTAATATACATGCCTATACAAAAAGTTAATAGTTTTCAAGATAATTAGCAATTTAAGTCTTTTTTTGCAGCTGTGACCTTGACATTTTAACATATGACCTTGAACCATATATCAAAATGATTGTCATATCAATACCTACAATATTCTAATATACATTACTATACAAAAAGTTAATAGTTTTCAAGCTAATGCACAATTTTAGTATTTATAAGCCAAAAATAACATTACAACAGCAACAACTTCTACATGGATTATCATATTGTTTCAAAACTTGGTACCTTGTTAAATTTTGTCATGCTTAACATTTTTACAATGTTTGAAATGATATGTCTCTTAATATTTGCAAGAAAATTGCCTAAAACTGCATAAATCACAAATTAGGTCATGACCTTGATTTGTGACCTTGACCCAATTTTAAAGGTCATTTCAAGAAACAGTCAAAACTGAAAAACCCATGTCATTATCTGTTCAAATAGTCAAGTTATAACAATTTGAAGCCATTTTACGAAATTTCTAAATTTAAACGCAAAAACGCGTAACCTATTTTTCGGCCGAATTTCTTGATTTGTACAAACTATATACTTAAGACTCTAGAGTAGCTGAATATCAAATCAGTTTTTGTCTACCACTTTTGGTTTCAGAGAAGAAGATTTTTAAAGTTTTTTTCAAATGTAGGTCACAGTGACCTACATTCTATAGCTATGGCAACCAAAAGTATAAATTTGAAAAGTGCCCTCCCAATAATCCTTCCTGTGAAGTTTGATTAATATTGGCCAGGTAGTTTCTGAGGAGTTGTCGAAAATGTGAGTTACAGACGCACACACGCACTCACGCACACACGCACACACGGACATACGGACACACGCTGCGCCATGCCATAAGCTCACATGGCCTATAGGCCAGGTGAGCTAAAAATGAGTCGAAATAATGTTTAGTTTTACAAGAAGTATGTACCAGATTGTTCTGTTGTCGTGTATTGTAAGAGTGTGTTTCGAAATTGTGAGGGGGTACTATTTTAAAAAGATAGTCAGGCGTCATATTGTGATACATCTTATAAAATATAACGGAAGTTTTTGCTTTTTCCGTCCGTCACTTGATTCCCAGCCAGATTCTTTTAAGAGGAGTGAGGTACTAGTTAGTTGTGTGGCTCCAGTAACAATACGAGCTGCTTCCAAGTTAATTTTTTTCAAGCGAATTACTGTAGAACAACGTTATATTATCCAATAGATCATCTCCGTATTCCAAAATAGGTCTGACCAATCTAAAATAGAGTTATTGTAATGTATGTCTATCTAGTTTGGATTTGAAAAGACGCAGTAAAAAAAGTCGACATCGAGCTTTACTTAATATAGAGTCTATTTGGGGAGACAAAGAGCCATCGGATAAAAAGATTATCCCTAAATGTTTGTGAGTGAAAACTTCCTTGAGCAGAATATTATTCATATATAATGGTGGATGTTGGATATTTTCTCTTTTTGAAAAGGTCATACATTCAGTTTTATTAGGATTAAAGTCAACTAACCATCTTTGAATCAAGAATAAATAGCATCGATACTATTGGCAAGGGAGATACTTGCATATCTTAAATCTTCAACAATTACATAATAGGGAGTATCATCAGCGAAAAGTCTTATATTACACATGACATTATTAACAATGTCATTTATGTATATGAGAAAGAGTTAAGGGCCAAGTATAGAGCCTTGGGGAACACCAGCAGAAATAGATTTCCAATCAGAAGAAGAGTTTTAGATAATAACTCTTTGTTTTCTATTTGATAAGTAACTGCTAAACCAAGAAAGTACAAAACCAGATATACCAATATTTTTAAGCTTGAGCAATAAACCTTTGTGTCAGACTCTATCAAAAGCCTTGCTGGAGTCTAAAAATACAGCACGGACTTCTTTGCCATCACCCAAGGCTTAACATATTTGGTTGGTTGGATATGGAATGTATCTGAATGCAGTCACCAGTTGTTTTAGGCATTATTGGTTACAGCGTGTTTCTCAATCTGAAGATTTCACTTGATTTTCGTCTATTCATGTTGACTTTAAACCATCTTTATTTTGGACTTTATCTCACTCTAATCTTGCATTAACAGAAGCCTGTTCAAAAGCTGTTCAGTTGTTATGTGTAATTCCGCTGTGTAACAACTTGTGTAGCTTGTTTGGGTCTAACAACATAGAAATTGTTAACCATTTACTTGTTGACTGTTCAAATTTATATCTTATTCAAGTGCAAAACAACTATTAGACTGATATCATTCATATTTTTGGCGTTTATGTGTGGATAGTCTAAATAACAATGAACTGGAGAGAACAATATTGGGAGGCATTACAGAGTGAGTAATGGTGTTTAACGTCCCAGTCAAGATTATTTCACTTATATCGAGACGTCGCCAGCTATAGGCGAAAGTGAAGAAATTTTGCCTGTGCGTTGCGCGGATGGCATTATACAACAGGGTTCTTTATCGTACGACGTCTGCCATAACACGGGACCTCGTTTATTTTAAGTTTCCATCAGAAACAACCGTGAGTTTCATTTCGTAATGCCGAGTGCTTGGCGAAAGAACAGTCACTACCCACTTTCAAGTCTTGGATCAGACCCGGCTGGGGTTCAAACCCACGACCTTCCACTTACGGAGCGAGCACTCTACCAACTGAGCTACCGCAGTGGCGGAGGCATGACACAAAAACTGTTAGAAAATGTGTCGGATATTTATATTATGTTATTTTATGCAACAAGCAGTAAAGTTTATATACAAACTATTCCAAATCTGGACTTAACACGGGTTTATACAGCAAGACATGTTCTAATATGATAAATTCAGTTTTCTTGCATGTATATTTGTACTATATGTTCTCCACTATCTTGAACATCTTTTGTACAGAGTAATTTCTATCTTTCATTGTTAACTTCTGTTCTAACTATCCTTTCTCTCTAATCTCCCATGAGGAGGAAATAAAGAATACATATATATGTGCAAGCGTATAAATTGAAGGTACTGACCTAGTTTTATCTCAATTGTGATTTGTCAGATCTTATCTACTTTGATCAAAGTTTAAAAATTAGATTGTATTTGTTCAAAGCTCTTTTAAAGTTATTGTTTAAAGTCTTTCGAAATTTTTGATCAAAATTTTTATCCAATTTTCTTACACTTTAACTTTGATTCAAGCTCCGAACAACTGAAATCGGGTAACGAAATGATATTACTAAGTGTATTTCAAACTCCAAACAGATGGGCCCGAGATAAAATGTTTAATTTAGTGTAGTTTAAGCTTAAAAAAAACACAGTTTGATCAAAGTTTTTGGTAATTTAGATATTTAACTTCTTGTCCTTTTACTTGACACAATACAACCAGTGTTGACGCACTACTTCTTGTGGGGTTGTACATTTTACCTGTTACTATACAACCAGTTTTGGCGTACTACTTCTTGTCGGGTGGTACATTTTACTTCACACTATACAACCAGTGTTGGCGTACTACTTCTTGTCGGGTTGTACATTTTACTTGTTACTATACAACCAGTGTTGGCGTACAACTTCTTGTCGAGTTGTACATTTTACTTGACACTATACAACCAGTGTTGGCGTACTACTTTTTGTCAAGTTGTACATTTTACTTGACACTATTCAACCAGTGGTGGCGTACCACTTCTTGTAGGGTTGTACATTTTACTGGACACTATACAACCAGTGTTGGCGTACTACATCTTGTCGGGTTGTACAGTTTACTTGACACTATACAACCAGTGTTGAAGTACCACTTCTTGTCGGGTTGTACATTTTACTTGACACTATACAACCAGTGTTGGCGTACTACATCTTGCCGGATTGTACAGTTTACTTGACACTATACAACTAGTGTTGGCGTACTACTTCTTGTCGGGTTGTACATTTTACTTGACACTATACAACCAGTGGCGGCGTACCACTTTTTGTCGGGTTATACATTTTCTTTAAACTATACAAACAGTATTGGCGTACTACTTCTTGTCGGGTTGTACAGTTTACTTGACACTATACAACCAGTGTTGGCGTACTACTTCTTGTCGGGTTGTACATTTTACTTGACACTATACAACCAGTGTTGGCGTACTACTTCTTGTCGGATTGTACATTTTACTTGACACTATACAACCAGTGTTCACGTACCACTTCTTGTCGGGTTGTACATTTTACTTGACACTATACAACCAGTGTTGGCGTACCAGTTCTTGTCGGGTGGTACATTTTACCTGTTACTATACAACCAGTGTTGGCGTACCACTTTTTGTCGGGTTGTACATTTTCTTGACACTGTACAACCAGTGTTGGCGAACCACTTCTTGTCGGGTGGTACATTTTACCTGTTACTGTACAACCAGTGTTGGCGTACAACTTCTTGTCGAGTTGTACATTTTACTTGACACTATACAACCAGTGTTGGCGTACTACTTTTTGTCAAGTTGTACATTTTACTTGACACTATTCAACCAGTGGTGGCGTACCACTTCTTGTAGGGTTGTACATTTTACTGGACACTATACAACCAGTGTTAGCGTACTACATCTTGTCGGGTTGTACAGTTTACTTGACACTATACAACAAGTGTTGAAGTACCACTTCTTGTCGGGTTGTACATTTTACTTGACACTATACAACCAGTGTTGGCGTACTACATCTTGTCGGATTGTACAGTTTACTTGACACTATACAACCAGTGTTTGCGTACTACTTCTTGTCGGGTTGTACATTTTACTTGACACTATACAACCAGTGGCGGCGTACCACTTTTTGTCGGGTTATACATTTTCTTTAAACTATACAACCAGTGTTGGCGTACCACTTTTTGTCGGGTGGTACATTTTCTTGACACTGTACAACCAGTGTTGGCGAACCACTTCTTGTCGAGTGGTACATTTTACCTGTTACTATACAACCAGTGTTGGCGTACCACTTTTTGTCGGGTGGTACATTTTCTTGACACTGTACAACCAGTGTTGGCGAACCACTTCTTGTTGGATGGTACATTTTACCTGTTAGTATACAACCAGTGTTGGCGTACCACTTCGTGTCGGGTTGTACATTTTACTTGACACTATACAACCAGTGTTGGCGTACCACTTCTTGTCGGGTTGTACATTTTACTTGACACTATACAACCAGTGTTGGCGTACCACTTCTTGTCGGGTTGTACATTTTACTTGACACTATACAACCAGTGTTGGCGTGCCACTTCTTGTCGGGTGGTACATTTTACCTGTTACTATACCACCAGTGTTGGCGTACCACTTTTTGTCGGGTTGTACATTTTCTTGACATTGTACAACCAGTATTGGCGTACTACTTCTTGTCGGGTTGTACAATTAACTTCACACTATACAACTAGTGTTGGCGTACTACTTCTTGTCGGGTTGTACATTTTACTTGACACTATACAACCAGTGGCGGGCGTACCACTTTTTGTAGGGTTATACATTTTCTTTAAACTATACAAACAGTATTGGCGTACTACTTCTTGTCGGGTTGTACAGTGTACTTGACACTATACAACCAGTGTTGGCGTACTACTTCTTGTCGGATTGTACATTTTACTTGACACTATACAACCAGTGTTGGCGTACTACATCTTGTCGGGTTGTACAGTTTACTTGACACTATACAACCAGTGTTGGCGTACTACTTCTTGTCGGATTGTACATTTTACTTGACACTATACAACCAGTGATCACGTACCACTTCTTGTCGGGTTGTACATTTTACTTGACACTATACAACCAGTGTTGGCGTACCACTTCTTGTCGGGTGGTACATTTTACCCGTTACTATACAACCAGTGTTGGCGTACCACTTTTTGTCGGGTGGTACATTTTCTTGACACTGTACAACCAGTGTTGGCGAACCACTTCTTGTTGGGTGGTACATTTTACCTTTTAGTATACAACCAGTGTTGGCGTACCACTTCTTGTCGGGTTGTACATTTTACTTGACACTATACAACCAGTGTTGGCGTACCACTTCTTGTCGGGTTGTACATTTTACTTGACACTATACAACCAGTGTTGGCGTACCACTTCTTGTCGGGTGGTACATTTTACCTGTTACTATACCACCAGTGTTGGCGTACCACTTTTTGTCGGGTTGTACATTTTCTTGACATTGTACAACCAGTATTGGCGTACTACTTCTTGTCGGGTTGTACAATTAACTTCACACTATACAACTAGTGTTGGCGTACTACTTCTTGTCGGGTTGTACATTTTACTTGACACTATACAACCAGTGTTGGCGAACCACTTCTTGTCGGGTGGTACATTTTACCTGTTACTATACAACCAGTGTTGGCGTACTACTTCTTGTAGGGCTGTACAATTTACTTGACACTATACAACCAGTGTTTGCGTACTATTTCATGTCAGTTTGTACATTTGATTTGACACTATACAAACCGTGTTGATGTAACTCTGCTGGTCTGGTTGTAGATTTAACTTCACACTATAAGACAAGTGTTGGCGTACTACTTCTTGTTGGGTTGAACATTTTACTTGACACTATACAACCAGTGTTGGCGTTCCACTTCTTCTCGGGTTGTACATTTAACTTCACACTATACAACCAGTGTTGGCGTTCCACTTCTTCACGGGTGGTACATTTTACTTGACACTATACAACCTGTGTTGGCGTACTAATTCTTGTCGGATTGTACATTTACTTGACACTATACTACCAGTGTTGGCGTACCACTTCTTGTCGGGTGGTACATTTTACTTGACACCATTCAGCCAGTGTTGGCGTACTACTTCTTGTAGGGCTGTACAATTTACTTGACACTATACAACCAGTGTTGGCGTACTACATCTTGTCGGTTTGTACATTTTACTTGACACTATACAACCAGTGTTGAAGTGCCACTTGTTGTCGGGTTGTACATTTTACTTGACACTATACAACCAGTGTTGGCGTACAACTTCTTGTCGTGTGGTACATTTTTCTTGTTACTATACAACCAGTGTTGGCGTACAATTTCTTGTTGGGTGGTACATTTTACTTGACACTATAGAACCAGTGATGGCGTACCACTTCTTCTCGGGTGGTACATTTTACTTGACACTATACAGCCAGTGTTGCGCACCACTTCTTCTCGGGTTGTACATTTTACTTGTTACTATACAACCAGTGTTGGCGTACCACTTCTTGTCAGGTGATACATTTTACTTGACACTATAAAACCAGTGTTGGCGTACTACTTCTTGTCGGTTGTACATTTTACTTCACACTATACAACCAGTGTTGAAGTACCACTTGTTGTCGGGCTGTACATTTTACTTGACACTATACAACCAGTATTGGCGTACCAGTTCTTGTCGGGTGGTACATTTTACTTGACACTATACAATCAGTGTTGGCGTACCACTTCTTGTCGTGTGGTACATTTTTCTTGTTACTATACAACCAGTGTTTGCGTACAACTTCTTGTTGGGTGGTACATTTTATTTGACACTATACAACCAGTGATGGCGTACCACTTCTTCTCGGTAGGTACATTTGACTTGACACTATACAGCCAGTGTTGGCGCACCACTTCTTCTCGGGTTGTACATTTTACTTGTTACTATACAACCAGTGTTGGCGTACCACTTCTTGTTAGGTGATACATTTTACTTCACACTATACAAGCAGTGTTGGCGTACTACTTCTTGTCGGGTTGTACATTTTACTTGACACTATACAAGCAGTGTTTGCGTACTATTTCTTGTCAGTTTGTACATTTGATTTGACACTATACAAACCGTGTTGATGTACTTCTTTATGTTGGTTGTGCATTTTACTTGACACTATACACAAAGTGCTGGTGTAGTATTTCGTGCCGGGTTGTACATAATGAAGACGTTATCAGAGTTATGATGAAGACGCCGTCGGTATAAAAAGATATGCGAAGATGTATTAGCATAGCTATGATACAGACACAGGAAGGATGTATATATTATATAAATGTATAATGTATCTATACAGCTATGAAAACAACTGATTCAAATAAAGCGAAATGGTATAATGTAGCGTTTTTCAAGTTTCCAACAATAGTAGCAGAAAAATTGAAAGTTTGAAAACCTGACACAGGGAGACAAATTGGTATTATTTGTTCTAGTTCAAGCTCCGAACAGCTGACCTTGGGTGTAGTTCAAGCTCCGAACAGCTGAAATCGGGTGACAAAATGATATTACTAAGTGTATTTCAAACTCCAAACAGATGGGCCCGAGATAAAATGTATAATTTAGTGTAGTTTAAGCTTCAAAAAAAAAAAAAAAAAAAAAAAAAAAAAGACAGAGACAGAATGATATGTTTTAGTGTAGTTCAAGATAGGAATAGCTTGCCAGAACATGTACAGACAAAAGTGTATTATTAATTGTTGTTTAAGCTTTGAACAGCTGGTCTTCAACTAAGACAAAATTATTAAGTATGGTTTAAGCTTCAATCCGCTGACCCAGAGAGATAAAATAGTTTTTCAATGTGTGGTATTAACACAAAACAGCTAGCCCGCAAAGACAAAATTGTCATTTTAAGCTTCAAACAGCTATCCAATAGAGACAAAATGGTATTTGTAATGTGGTGCAAGCTTCGAACAGCTGTCCAATTGAAACAAAATGGTATTTGTTATGTGATTCAAGCTTCGAACAGCTATCCAATAGAAACAAAATGGTATTTGTAATGTGGTTTTAGCTTCGAACAGCTGTCAAATAGAAACAAAATGGTATTTGTAATGTTGTTCAAGCTTCGAACAGCTCTCCAATTGAAACAAAATGGTATTTGTAATGTGGTTCAAGCTTCAAACAGCTGTCCTTTAGAAACAAAATGGTATTTGTAATGTGAATAAAGCTTCGAACAATCGATACCAAATACAATAAAATTGTATTAAGTAGATTTGTTCAAACTTCAAACATCTGTCAGACCAATATAAGTGAAATGGTATTGGTTGGGCAGTTCAGGGTTCGAACTGACAACAGATAAGATAAAATGGTATTATTTAATACGGTTCAAATAGCTGACCAAGAAAGACAAAAAGATGGTTAACAATGCGAGTCAATTATCAAACAAATAATCAAGGTAAAGTAAAACCTATGTTGTATATTTTGTTCTATGTTCATTTTTAAAGCCATAAGCTTTTTTCCATATCCAGTCAATCATTTCATTACATTTAAAATCAACAATTTTATTGTAATTTTAATAATATATCGTATTTTGTAAGATGTAGCTAGCTAGACAGGAGGTACCTTGTTGATCCGAAGGCCTTATTTTCTTGATGGAAGTTTACTTGTATAACTAAATTGGTTGGTTTTCAAAGTTTTTACTTTGTTTCAGATATTGTGATTTGGACATGGACTGGCATGTTTGTGTTTTGTTTTATATAACAAATAATAACGAATATATACATTTATTTTAGTTGTAATTATATGTATTAATATATCAATAAACTTGTACATATCACACAATTCATATAAATTTATTTGTAATACAAAACCAGTTTCCATGTTAAAAAGTAATTATTGAGTATACAAAATATTTGTATTTATTTGTATTTACACAAAATCACAGTTTTTATGGAAAAATTTCAATTTTTATGCAAAACGCACAGTTTTTATGTAAAAATTCACAGTTATTATGTAAAAAAGAAATGAGTTTTTATGTGGAAAAATCACAGTTTTTATGTACAAAGTCACAGTTTGTATATAAAAAAATCACAGTTTGTAAGTAAAAAATCAGTTTTTATGTACAAAGGCACAGTTTGTATATAAAAAATCACAGTTTGTAAGTAAAAAATCAGTTTTTATGTACAAAGTCACAGTTTGTATATAAAAAAATCACAGTTTGTAAGTAAAAATTTTAATTTTTATGCAAAAAATCACAGTTTTTTGTACAAAGTCACAGTTGTATATAAAAAAATCACAGTTTGTAAGTAAAAAATCACAGTTTGTAAGTAAAAAATCACAGTTTGTATTTAAAATTTTAATTTTTATACAAAAAATCAGTTTTTTGTACAAAGTCACAGTTTGTATATCAAAAAATCACAGTTTTTTATGTCAAAAATACAATCGTTTGAATGCTAAAACATTCTATAAATAATGAATTTCATACCAAATGTTTTACAAAAATACCTGTAATATTTTGATATGCCATATGTGCACATTTCGGAAAATCAGTCCTCATCAATAACACTAATGGCCAAACAGTTGATAGATAAAGAAAAAGCCAAACATATGAAAATTTATTTTAAAAAAGTTCAAAAAATTTATGAATCCAAATCTATTATGAATAAAAAAATTAAAACATTTTGTAAATCGCGACTAAAATTAAAAATCATAGAAAGGTAAAATATTATTTACATGTAACAATTTAAAAATAAATCACAGGTGCTTGTATGTTAAATTAAACCTTAAAAAATTATATTAAAGAATTTTTATTAAAATACAATCACAGATTTATCTTAAAATGTTCTATAAATTATAAAAACTCGTTTAATAATAAAACGTTATTTAAAATAAATCTCCATTTAGAATATCCTTTGATCTTGACTATTGTTCTTAAGATTTTAAAAAAAATCACGTTTTGAATGTTAAAAAATTTTATATACATAATGCATATTCAACAATTGCAAATAATATCACAAATTAAATGTCAAAATATTTTATGAATATCATTAATATTTAACACTTTTTAGGTAAAATTATATATAGAAAACTAGAAAAATTAATAAATCATCAATATATTACACTTATAATAAATATCCCAAGATCAACGCTAAGATATTTGAAAATTCCATAAATAAATAAAATTTAGACTTTAAATACTATTGATTTATATACACAACTTTGAAATAAGCTACTCTATCACAGCATTCTGAAATCATAAATATTTGTAATAAATTTATAAAATAAATCATGAATCTAAAAAAGTATTTTACTCACTGTTAAATAAGTCTTAGTACAAGTTTGATTTACACATCTTATATACTCATAATAAATTATCACAATTGAATTGAAACAATATTTCAAAAATTATTATATTTTGCAAATTAAGTCACGGTTTCTATTTTGAATAATTTATATATCAAAGTAGTCCATAAAACCTTATAAACAATACTCATAAATAAACATTTGATAAATGTTTGTATTTTGTATATGATATAAATATTATAATATTATTATCATTTGATAAATATTTAACAAAATTACCTCTGGTAATTTTGATGTACCATATATACGCACTTCGGAAAGTCATTCCTCATCAATGATAATAAGGTTCGAAAATGTTGATAGATAAAAAAGATAAGCCAAATATTTGAAAATAAGTGAATCTAAAGTTATATGAATATATATTATATAAATATTTGTATACAATGTATTATATAAAACACGTCTCTTTGAGAGAAGCATGCAATGCTTTTTTTTAAATTTTTGTTTAAATATTTAAATCATGAATTTAATTAAAACGGACTCTTTTTTCTGTGTATGATCATATTATCTGCTGATCAAAAATACAATTATAATACAATCAGTCTTGTCTGAATTATAGATGATAAAAACTATTTTCCTGAAATTATAGGACGTTAATCTTAAAAGTATAGCAAGGTATTACGTACTAAGTCACAACATTTTGTCAGCAGGAAGTTAAGATACAATTTCAATATAAAGTTTAAGGTATAATAATATACATGGTTAGGGAATAGTAAAACTAATGCCTGAGTTGGGTGTTTATCTTGATGTTAAATTATTGAACTTCCTGAATGGTGTCGTATGAATTTAAATAAAAGAATATTACAGTTGAATGAATAAATGGGGTTTGTATGTCAAGAATTTCCATTTTCCAGGTACAATTTTAGGTATCATGTTAAATTGTTGAAATGAACCCTACAGTTAATTGTTTAGGAAAACAATTTTTTCTCTATGATGTAAGAGTGGAGTGGAGTAATGGTGTGTTACATCCCAGTCAAGATTCTTATCACTTATGTCGAGGCGGTCAGTTCTTGGATGGTGGAGGAAACCGGAGTACCCAGAGAAAAGCACTGACCTTCGGCAAGCGAACTTACAAACCTTCTCACACTAGGATCTGTCCCGAGTGAGATTCTAACCCAGGTGGTTAGAGGCGCTGCGATCCGTATTAAAATGTATGGTCAAAATAAGTTTTTCAAAATGTAAAGAAAGATGGTAGTGTATAATTTACCATAAGGTGCAGTATCAGTAAATTATAGATATATGACATTATATCACGTTCCTTTGTTCCTTTCATTCTGATCTTTTTTTACAAAGGTAGATGTATTTAGCTAGACACAAATGGTGGAAAAACACATGTAGCAATAGTAATCGGCTATTTCTCCATTGGAATAACCAATCGAAAGTGTGCCAGAATCACTTAAAGCAAGTTCACGTGGAAATTTTACATTTTCTCTAAGAAAGAATTGTATAAATTTGCCATCTTTATCCAGCAAGTGTATACACTTACTGCCTTTATCAGCAATAAATATATGTCCGCTAACGGAACAAACGACAGCACGTGGTTTGAAAGTATTTTTCATCTTTTTTGGCCCTGAATATTCAAACCTATATCTACCTTCCCTGTCTAAAACTAATAGTTTCACAATAGCTTGTTTCACAATAGCTAGTATGTCACAGTTCACATTCTCTGTAATACGATGAAAGAAAACATTACTTTGGGTGTACATCTCTTTTAAAAATTCCCCCTTTGATGAGAGTCTAATTATTGAATTCCTTTTATTTTTTTTGTCATACGAACCAACAAGTACATCCCCATTATGAGTAACATGGATACCGCGTAAAGAAGTAATTTGTGAATCTTTAAAAAATTTAGTAATTTGAAATTCATCACTTGATTTGGATATTTGTTTTATTTCTTCTTCTTTGTATGTTACCAATAAATTACCCGATTTTGTTGATGACATATCATATAAACCACCATCTAAATCTTCGTGGTATTTGCTAGGTAACAGTTGCAGCTTTTGAACGCCACATTCAGAATTTTCAGTTAATATCCATTTTTCATTATGATTTATCTGCATCCTACATAAATTTTGATCTTCTGGTAGAATATGCGATGAGACAAAAATTGTTTTCAGAGAATTCTTTAGATTAAATTTTAAAATTACTTGAAAGTGGTCAGAAAAATTTGGTTCAAAAGTATTAGAATCAGACAAATTTGTTTCCGTATCAGAATCAGACAAATTTGTTTTCGTATCAGAATCAGACAAATTTGTTTCCGTATCAGAATCAGACAAATTTTCTTTTTCAATAGAAACACTATCGATTTGCGGAAGGAGTTTTTTGCTTACTAAAAAGAAATCAAGTCGGGCCTTTTGCAATTGGCCTTTTTTTTTGCCTATTTTTTTCTTTGTTTCAAAGGTAAAACCGTTTTTTTTTTGTGGATATTTTGTACGAAATGGATCGTCTAAATTATGCTCTTTTTTGATTTCTGAAACCTTTGATTTAGCAATTAGGTTGTAGTCCACATCATAACCTTCTCTATCAAGACTAAAATCTTGTACTAGATTGAAATCTCCACAAATAATTTTAAACTTGCTAGTACTTTTTGACAAATGATGATCAATTTCACGATAAAAATAATGACTGTCTTTGTTTGGACCATAAATATTTATTAAAGTGAAAGTCTCATTGTCTACCGATTCTTGAAAGTCTATGATTATATAATTACCATACTCGTCTTTTTCTTTCTCTATTGCTTTATATTTAAAATTGTTGTTAAAAAGAATACAAACCCCCCCTTGCATAACTTGTGTAAGAAGCAAAAAACATTTCACCTTCCCATTCGTCTTTTAAATCATCTTCCATTTCTTTAGTAAAATGAACTTCTTGTAAACAGCAAATGTTATATTTTTTCTTTTTTAGATATTTAAATAACTTAGATCTTCTGTCTTTATTATTTAATCCGTTACAATTAAACGACAATAACGTAATATTACCATCCATTGTTAAAACAATACAGACCTAGTTTACTTTTTCAAACAGGTCAGTTAGTTAATGTCTGTGTTAAAGTGTTACTTGCTGTTGCTTTTAACCAGTTAAGATCATTTGGACTGCTGCTATGTTTGTGTCCCGTCGTTTTCATAATCTGTCAAAAAAGCCTTTCCCTTATGTGTTCTCGCTTGTTTTGTACTAAAAATAAAAGGAAACATTTAATGTTTTGTTGAATCTAAACATCTAAAGATTAATAACTAATCTTATCGAAGTAATAAACAACCTGATAATATAATGTTTTATTGTTCGGTAGATCATTCTGTAATATAAAGCTCAATGATTTTGTGCTTTTATAGCATGCAATTGTACCTGACCCCCAGTTTCACAATCATTTACTCAATTAGGTATACACTCAATTCAAATATTTCAATATTTCTCTCATCCATATTGTAAAAGGTTTAAGTTTTATAGGTGTTGTTTGATTTTGTTCAACACACCGACATCAAACAATTTAAATATAAAATTAGATATTCAGTTTTTACTGTGTAATGTCTTAAAAACTGACATTGAAATATTACCAAATTTGAGTTGAGTGTACACTCAAATGAGTGAATGATTGTGAAACTGGGGCCTGACCTAGCGTATTTAATTACAATATGATGGCCCTTAACCAGACATAAATCCTTCAGTTACGTAAACCTCAATGAGGTTGTTTATGACGTCATAGTTAACCCTAGCGATTAGTTAACAACCCATAGTTACCAATATTCTTGAAAAGTCCTTTAATTTCTGATATATTTTACAATTTGCAAGTAACTTTAACAAACTTTAACTTACTTTCAAATATATATATATATATATATATATATATATATATATATATATATATATATATATATATATATATATATATATATATATATATATATATATCTTATAATTTTCCGAAATGTGCATATATATATATATCAGAAATTAAAGTAATTCCCAACAAAAGTAAACTGTTTTAATTCTAACGTTTTCATCCTTCAAAGGACTTTTCAAGAATATTGGTAACTATGGGTTGTTTATTACGTCATAGTTATCCCTCGAGATTAGTTAACAACCCATAGTTACCAATCATTCTTGAAAAGTCCTTTAATTTTTTATATATTTTACAATGTGCAAGTAACTTTAAAAAACTTTAACTTACTTTCAAATATATATATATCATATTATTTTCCGAAATGTGCACATTTGGCACATCAAAATTTAGAAGGTATTTGTTAAGGGGTCTATGGGTACTAAACCTTCTTTAGTGCTAATGACGTCATACCTTTTACGTTAAGAGACAACTAACAAAAGTAAAAAAAAAATCAATGATACATCCCAATCGTAAAAACAAACGATCCAAATATTACAAATATATTGAAAAACAAGTAAAAAAAATGTGAAGATCCAAGATGTGGTACTTTTGAAAATATACAAATTGGAACACAACTTTTTCTTAAAAATAGCCTGATGTTTAATAAAAAAAACAATATGAATTATCGTATTGCAAATTTAATTTATTGAATCAGTTGTTCAGGATGCGGAGAACAATATGTTGGACAAACGTGTAATAGGCTTAAGAAAATAGCTAGGATACATAAACAACAGATCCGATATCCAGAAGTTCGGCAAATCCCATTGATTGAACATTTGGACATAATGTCAAATAACAAAAGTTTAAATGATAATGAGGGGTTTAGAATTGAAAAAGAAAATTATTTCACTAATCTTTTTTTTTTCTTGTGAAAAGTTGTTGTGAAACAGAAGATTTTCTGATTAAACCATTTTGTTTATATGTTAAGATAATCATAGAATGGTCAGAAGAATCTTTATAACCTTTTTGAGTATAAATATCAATAATTTGTCGATAAAAACGTCTGCTTACTAAAAAGAAATCAAGACGTGATTGTCTTACTATTCTTTTGCCTTTTTTCCCAACACATTTGTAAGTGAAAAATTTTTCAAGAGGGTATTTTATTCGAAATGGATCGACTAATTTTTGCGATTTTTCATTTTTTCAACACATTTTCTAGCATAAGGATTGTTGTGGTGTTTATATTTTTCAGTGTCGAGTTTGAATATTTGTACTAAATTGAAATCCCCATAGATTATTTTAACACTAGAAGTAGTATCTGACAAATAACTTTTGATTTCATTATAGAAATATGGATTGTCTTCGTTAGGGCCATAAATATTTATCAAAGTGAAAGTCTCGTCAACAAATAGTGGTTTCAATTCTACGACAATAAAATTACAAAAGTTATCACGATACACGTCTGTAACTTTATATTTAAATCTAAATCTGTCGCCAAAAAGAACACAAACCCCCCTAGCATCAGAACTGTAAGTAGTTCCATAAACTTCACCTTTCCATTCTTTTTTTTATTTCATAATTAATTGTTTAGTAGAATGGGCTTCTTGTAAACAGTGAATGTCACATTGTTGTTCTTTTAAGTATTTAAGTACAAAAAACTGTCATCATTATTTATCCCACGACAGTTATGTGACAATATCCTAACAATACCATCATCCATGTCAAACCAGAGGGATTCTTTCGGTTTAGATTTATCTCAGTTTTCGTTTTGCAAAGTCAAATCAGTGGGATTATGGCTATGTTTATATTTATCTCAGTTTTTCGTTTTGCAACGTCAAAGCAGTGGGATTATGGCTATGTTTACATTTATCTCAGTTTTCGTTTTGCAACGTCAAAGCAGTGGGATTATGGCTATGTTCACATGTATCTCAGTTTTCGTTTTTCCAGGTCAAACAAGTGGAATTTCGGCAGTGTTTAGATTTATCTCAGTTCTCGTTTTTTTTTTTTTCATGTCAAACCAGTATGTTTACATTTATCTCAGTTTTCGTTTTGCAACGTCAAAGCAGTGGGATTATGGCTATGTTCACATGTATCTCAGTTTTCGTTTTTCCAGGTCAAACAAGTGGAATTCCGGCTGTGTTTAGATTTATCTCAGTTTTTGTTTTTCCAGGTAAAATCAGTGGGATTATGGCTATGTTTATATTTATCTAAGTTTTCGTTTTGCCATGTCAAACCATTGGGATTACGACTGTGTTTAGATTGATTTCAGTTTTTTTTCTTCTCAAACCGGTGGCATTTCTTTTTCTGTTCAGACTGTTTATTCCTTTCGCCATGAAAATTTAGTTAGATTGTGATTGTTTCTATTAAAGTATTCTTTTCTTTTTATCAGGCACAATCAGGGTTAATGAATCGACCGTTTGATTCTTATTGTGTTTTACAGCTTTGCAGGTCAACCGTGAAGTGTCTCTGTTACATCTGTCTGTTTTTTTCATCAGGTCTTGTAAGGATGGCTATTGTTACGTGATTATGGCTACTATGGCTTTGTTTTTATTTTTTGTATATTCTTTCAACCTACCAAACTAGTGGCACCGTAGCTGTTTTAGGTTCAAGGTGTCTTTTTATTTCACCATGTCTGATGGGTAGAGTTGTAGCCGTAGTTTGAATAAAACTCAGTTTTTGTTCAGTGGGAAGAAAAGTGTTTTGCTTCTATTTATTGCAGAATTTTATTGAAACTCAAGCAGCTTTGATTTGGAACATTTTTTTGTTCTTTTTCATGCGAAATTTATTTGAAAAAAAGAAACATTTTTATTTGTTTGCCAATTCATGAAGTTCATATCATAATTTTTTGGTGCTCTTCTGATAACTAAACATGTTTAAGTATTTCCGTCTTGCAAAAGCTTTATAGCTCTTAATCAGGGTGACAATATTCAGAAACCACCATTTGTAATATAGCCGTACACGCTTAAACAAACGATTAAGATTGGGTTATTTCTCTAAAAGCCTACTTTTTTTACTAGTATATCGAATGTTCCTTCTTTGAAATTCTACCGCTTTGCTATTATCAAGCTTAAGGGTTTTAGACACACATCTGCATGTTTCCGAAATTATATGAAGCATTTCTTGTTATAATTTAAAGTCTGTATGGTGCAAATAGGTCAAATAGGTAATTTTATTCCGATGTCGATGACAAAACAGCGCTATCGCAAATGAAATTAAAAAGTTTTTACTTTTTTATCGGATAATACAGACAGGACACCTTGGACAGTGGTCAGTCTTGATTAGTGAATTGGTAAATTAGATTTCTGTTCTATTTTTGTCAATTGTTTTATTTATCTTAATTCAATTATTGTAAACAGCTTAAAATGTAACAAAATTGGTAAAATATGCTCTTTCATTTCAAAATTTAACTGGTATTTGTATTATATATTTAGTACCCCTGAGCGGGTACCGCTGTTGGTGGAGTAAAACTCCCCGAGGGTATCCATAACTCAGTAGGCAGTTCTTTGTGCTGTCAGAAAATGTACCATGTAGCAAAATTTTCCGTCGTATAAAATTTGAAATTAATTTTAAACTAAGGTTTGTTCCCTCATGCACAGCATTCCTTAGCTGGATTTGGATTTATATTATTTTGGAACTTTGGATTCATTATTTCAATCTGTTTGGTTTATGTTTTTTATCTATCAAACTTTTCCGTCTTAGTGTCACTGATGAGGAATGAAATTCCGAAATGTGCACATCTGGCACATCAAAATTTAACTGGTATTTATGTTATATAATTACTACCCCTGAGCGGGTACCGCTGCTGGTGGAGTAAAACTCCCCGAGGGTATCCATAACTCAGTAGGCAGGACTTTGTGCTGTCAGAAAATGTACCATTTAACAAAATTTTCAGCCATTTAAAATTTGAAATTTATTTAAAAGTAAGGTTTGTTCCCTCATGCAAAGCATTCCTTAGCTGGATTTGGATTTAAATAACTTTGGACCTTTTAGTTCATCATTTTCATCTGTTTGGCTTAAGTTTTTTATCTATCAAACTTTTCGATCTTAGTGTCACTGATGAGGAATGAATTTCCGAAATGTGCACATCTGACACATCAAAATTTAACTTGTATTTATGTTATATAATTAAAGTTAAGGAAAGTCTTAGTTAAGGAAAAATTGTGAAACCGGGGCCAGGTTTTTATTATATATTTACTGAAATATGTATAGTTTATTAAAAAGAAAAAATATTAATCAGTTTAATTGTCGGTAAAACCTGATTATCCATCAAGTATAAAACGTTCTTAACGAAAATTAATTAAAGATTATTTTTCAAACAGTGTGAAAGGGCAGGCACCTTCTGTAAAAATTTATCTTTTTTGTCAATGAAGTAACGTCATTATTCGAAATAATTAAAGTCCTAACTGTTTTATAATGAGCGAAAAAAAAAGAAAAACGTTTTCGGATTATCTGCCTGTTTACCACCTAAAAAACTACTAATATAGCTTGGTTTGCGAGGGAAAACTACAACATTTGAAACGTTTTACCTAAGTTTTGTAAGTTTAACGCTTGATATTCATACAGTGACACTATTGTAGTGAGATACTTTACCTTTTATCTTGTATTTCTTTGGTAAATAGACACAGATTCCGTTCCGACATTTAAAATCCAATGAAATTTAGTTTAGTCAAGGCCTGACTTATATTTTGGACTTCTCGTCAATATTATTCCTTTTTCTTTGGTTATAATTGTCTGCCACTGGGAAATAAAAAAACAAATCCATTACTACAACTATTTATGAAGTGATGAACGTTTTGTTTTATTCATTCAAAAAAGTTTTCTTTTGAAATCCGCTATTCTGTGTTGCCAAGAGGAAGGAATCGTCATCTGCGTTAGCCGTCACAACAGTATAAAGATCAGTTTATAGCATAATTAACACTAATATTAATGACAATATATCGTCGTAACTATTGTGAAGTATCCATTGACGATATGCATGTAAATATTTATATCAGATAGTTTACAATCATTTGGGAAAGAAATAGAAAACCTTGTAGGTAAAAATTAAAACCAGAAATGGATGATTCCGACAACTGAGTGGAGACCCGAGCGACTTCGTAAGTATCAATGAGAGTTTAATCAAAACAAAATAAACGCAATAAGAATAACTTGTCAAATACACAAAAATTGATTATCCCTGGTAGAATTAAATATAAATTCAGATATATCACATTCAGCTTAATCTTGCGAAATAACAGTTTCTCGCATATTGCAGCCGTTCATAAAATAAAAGGTTAATTCACTCTTTCAACAACTGTCCAGCAATTAGCAATATGATTTTAGGAGTTATACAATATTATAAAAATTTATAATAATAATGACAATAATAATAATAATTATTATAATAATAATAATAATAATAAGAAGAAGAAGATTTTTAAGAAATAGAGTGAAAAATTTAGAAACATCATGTTTTAAGTTGCATGTATTTAAATATGTCATACCATGAAATTCAAAATCGACCGATTTTGCTAGAGTTCAATTTGCCCTAATATTGTTTATTTTTATTATTATTATTGTTACTATTATTATTATTATTATTATTATTATTATAAAATAAGGCGTTTCCTACATCCATGCGAAACTTTTTCAGTGCCGGATTTAGCAAGATTTACACTTATAAAGCATAATGCCTTCGAAGCGGTTTTTTTCTTCAATTTTTGACAAAACATCATTGTGCTAACACAGACATTCATGTTAGAAAAGACAAAATTCGTAAAGAAATTAAGAGATTTGGAGCAGACGCCATTGTTTTATATTAAAAAATGATATATTTTATTTGAATCAGTGCTTGCTTTTGTTGTCAGTCATGTTATAAACATCATTGTTCATGGGCAAAAGTTTTCAAAAATATTGCTGCAAATCTTTTAACAGTAAGAGAAGAAAGTGAAGACAAAAACAGTGTAAAAAATCTTTACAAGGAAATAGTGAAATATTTCAATTCTACAGATTTTGACCTGGATTTACTTGGAAACTATTGGTGATTCTACTGATTTTAGATCGTTACCAAAATTATAAAAGGAAAATTACAAATGAAGAATGGAATGTATTTGCTTGTTTGAGAAACATTTCTCATCGGTACAAGAAGAAAATGTGAACTATGAACAGGAACTTGCATCTAAATGGATGTATTTGAATAACTTAAAGCAATATCACAAAATAACAGGATCACTTACAAACTATGTTTTACACCCAACAGTAAATTCAGACTAAACTGCCACAACGTTTTATAGAAACCTAAGCTGATTGACACTTGAACTGATACATGCTACCTTTTTGACAACTAGAGAGTGACATTACAAATGTAATTCAAAATATTTTTTACGTTAAAGTCGGTATTTTGTACCAACTGTTACAAAACAATTTGTAACCATATCGGAGGAGTGCATGTTTATGTGTTTGTTGCTGACGGTCTTCAATTATGTAATCATATCTCTGATATTCTGCGTTCAAATGTAGCAAAACATCATGGTCTGTTTGTCCCAGAGGTGGTTGTCTTAGAAACTGCTATCACTGAATTGTATAGGTGTAGCCAATGTACAGGTAAGTATGATGTATACAGGTTCCATTTCCATAATGACTTTTACGCAGGTAAATTGGCCAAAAAAGACAGATTTGTTATTAAATCAGACAACTCTGAACTTATTGATGTTTTACAGAGAAATGGCAAAAAAAATATTGTAAGTGTTGTTTTAGTGCTATTGAGTCACAAATTGAAAAGCCTCTCAGCTGTAGAAACTTTAAGCTTATAGAGGAATGGATGTTGGAGATTCCATTACCAGTTCAATTTTATTTGGCAGAATGTTCATAAATAGAGAGAGTATTAATAAATAAAACAAACATACCAGTCCTTGTCCATATCACAATCCCAAAAACAAAGTAAAAACTTTGCAAATTGGCAAAATATGTGATACACGTGAACTTCCATCAAGGAAGTGAGGCCGGGTGCTCAAATATTAAATATTAAATGATATTAAATGATCTGAGATGACCAATAAAACTGTTGTTGAAAAAAAATAACACGACTTTATATAAGACTTGACGCTTGTTTAAACAATTTAAATAGAAACCATAATGGAGTGTTATAGCAGATGAACACTGAAGAACTTATGGTCAATTATCATTCTATCGGAACAGTATTCAATATTTCATCACAAGGGGTGTGTCAAGAAGTTTAAAATCTGAAGAAAGGTGGCTGCAAAAAACTGCAGAGCTTGAAACATCGAACTATGAAACTTATTTAAAGAAAAACCACTCACTTTTTGAGAAAATTGGAGAGCTAGATGCTGAAGAACATTTAGTTTCTACGCGTGATTGTTTCAAAATACTTTATTTAGATAATTTGGTCCGTCTAACAACACATAGAGACCCATATCCCGGTCAATCGCGAACCCGATAATTATGCACTCTGCCAATTACATTGTAGGGGTAACCAAAAGATTAAAAAATTATCTCATTTTGGCATAAAGAGGGATGTTAAATGGAATTGGATTGCTTGTGCACTCAAGATAGAAAACTCAGTAAAGAAAATTTTAACCTAGTAATTGAAAATACTTCATCTGAAGATATTGCCATAACCAAACTTACAACTCTGACCATTTTGGACATATGCACGATTGTAAATATCAAAACAATAAAGAAGCATGTCAATATTAAAAAATTGCCATACAATATGATGACATGCTCGATATTTCGAAAGAGCTCGATGCTTTCAATAATACATTGCATTCTCTTCTCTTTGAAAATGAATTGGAGGAAAATGATGTTTGTAAAAGTAAAATTGGGGGTAAAGATATTTTAGAAATATCTAAAGATGCATCTTTCTTTTTGCAAGATACTTTGGAAAAAGAAAACATACAATTGCAAGCTAAAACAGAAACCCCTGATACAATCATAGATGAGGATGAATGTAGAAAAGAAATAAAATTAGAACAGCATGTAGAACATTCTTTTGAAGGTTATGATGATTCTGATTACCTCTATGACAACAGAACCCAATGTAACTTAAGCCAAAGTACACCCAGGAAAACGAAAAACACTCCCTTTTAATGCAGCACTATCAAATATTACATGACAACGATGAACAGCATGTGTCACTACAATGCAGAAAGTTCTGTTTCTTAATAATGAATCTTACTTATTTCAAGATTATCTTGTAAGTCCATTTTTATGTCGTCATCCAGTACCAAGTACTGGCAGAGAAGATGACAAAAATAACCTCAAGAAATACTGGAGGATATCTAAACAAAACATTGAAGGCATAGGCACAGAGAAAATCTTGCCCCCGATTAAAAATATCCAAAAAACGGACAGAATGGTTAATGCCTCATAAGCAACTACCTTGTTCGTAATCTTAGCCAACTAGACATCAAACATGATATCTTACTGGACATAGATAGAAAGCTTGTTATATCTAAAGGTAAAGATTACTGTACCCCTGTTCGTGCTAAGTTTTCATCTGATCGCGGTTTTGTAGAACAATGTATTTTGGACACAGTAAAGCAATCTAAAGGTGAGGCTGAAATGGCTCAAGTTGACTGGTTGATAAGTTGTCACTCAAATCTACAGCAAAATGAAGCAGCATTAAGTATTGTCACATCTGGAGATATAGATAGTATATATGTTCATTTGTTTGCTTTTTCATTATATTGGCCAAGACAAAATTATGGCAAGTTTATAAACAAAGTATTTATTTTACTACAAAAGCAAGTTCCAGATCTTTATGATATAACTGCAGTTATTGAATATCTTGAA
Organism: Tegillarca granosa; assembly: GCA_029721355.1. Classification (NCBI taxonomy): domain Eukaryota; kingdom Metazoa; phylum Mollusca; class Bivalvia; order Arcoida; family Arcidae; genus Tegillarca; species Tegillarca granosa. The sequence goes on along the minus strand of JARBDR010000757.1, from coordinate 59,388 downwards.
GAGCAATATGATGATCCGTGTATCTTTAGCAATGTGTCTTTACATGGGAGGCAATGATTTCATACCTAAATTTAGTCACATTACACATGAAAAATGGGCGTCATTATTGATGCTGGAAGAATCCCTCTTGTTACAAAATCTAATTGATTTCGAAATGGATAAATCTCGCCCAAATGTGGTTCTATCAATAAGGAAGTATTTCTGGATGTAGTAAAGCGACTTTGTTGTCCGAATTTGTATGATTTGTATAAGCTTTCATTTGAACATGTCCGACAAGTATCTATTCAACCTGTTGCAGAAAAGTCAAAAATAAAACACCCTACACTTTGGATGCCTTCAAAATCAGTTTTAGAACAACTTGTTAAGTTAATAAACTGACAAATAGCATACTTATTTATGTTAGGCAAATCAGATGCCAAACTGCCATTTTTTGTCATCGCTTGGACCATTCAAGAGACACAGTGGTGGTAATTTAGCTTACGATGTTGGCCCCGAAGTTTTGATAAATAGTTTAAATGAGGTACTTTTAAATTCATATAAGAACTTAAAGTGTGTTTTAAAAAGCCAAAAAGATTAGGAAGAGGAAGTCTTCACCCAACCAATGTGTTCTCAAGAAGAGAAAAAAACCTATGACTAAGCCAATGGTTTCAACCCAAAAATAACGAACTTCATAATTCCATACATTTGTAACCATGCCCAATTTGGCTGCATTTCAACAATTTTAATTATTTCCTATTTTTATCAAATTTGTTACTTTTATATTTTGTATTATAATATTCCTTACTATTTTACCTGATTTTATTTCATTTCATTTTCTCAGTATTTTACGTAATCTTAAGCCGGAATTACTTATTTTCTGAAAGCTAAAGTTAATCCTTATTACGTTAATTTTCGCGTCTTTTCAATTATTTGATCAACAGATTTTAGCGGTGTTTTAGTTGTCAGTTACTTTCTAATCATCAAGATTTGTTGTTTAAACATGTCATAGAAAATATATTTATGTTCTTAATTAAAACAAGTTCTACCCGCCATAATACCTGATTTATTATCCAACCAGAGGGCTCAAACTAATCCCTCAGGGTAGAATTATTTTCTTTATATTTGATTTCTAAATTCTAAACGGGGACTTCTCGGATCTCCGGAGTACAGTACGGTTGTATCGGAATCACCGATCAATCAAATAACAATAAGCGGAAACACGTACGAATTTGAAGCGGAATCTCGCAAAAGTTTTGTTGTTCAATAATTTTTATGTTACTAAATTATATATTGTTAGCCTAATTTATCTGAGGAACTATATAAGATTGTGTTACATCAATTCCAGGAATACAACTATAAATTTATATATTTTTGTATTTAGTTTTTATTTATTTAACTGTTAAAAGTAACAACCCGTCCGGTTCACCTTTGAGCGACAAATTCCCCACGGACGGCGTTGTTTACACGTGTATGTAAAGGAGACTGTGTTTGCGTTGTATAAATGCGTTATTGCATGTGATCAGTGTATTCTATACTATTATTACTGATTCTATACTGATGTTTGTTGTCAACCAATAGCACCAAAATTCACATAACATGTTTTAAACACATTCATTTACCTAATGAGCCAACGATACATGCCTCTTAATGATGGAGGGTCACAATATAGAATAGCATAATTTCCTTAAAATTAATTTTTTACTGAATTTATGATGCAAAATTTGTAATTTGCATATTTTGCACACGTGATACATTGACAAAATAAATTTATTTCATTGTTTTTGTAATATTTCATCAGAGTTCAGATTGTCTGAAAACAATTTGTATCTATTTGTGTTGTTGGTGATAGGATATATGTTAAGTCACTAGCCAAGCTATGTTTAAGTCGGTAACTAAGTAAACGCTTTTTGTAAAAAAAACATTAGAGATATAATTTTGATATTCTTGTGTAATTGTTTTTCTGACTATTGTATTCCAGAAAATGTGGTATACACAAAATCGTTGCCATAGTAATGTACATCAACGAATTCAGTAATAGCGGGGAAATTTAGTGATATTGGTGTCTTTTATCATTGCTATATGCCATGTCTGTATTGTGTAAAAAGCTGAAACTTATAATGCAAATTTATAATAATAATAATCATCATCATCAACATCATCATCATCACCATCATCATCATAATAATTATAATAGTAATAATAATAATAATAAATTATTAGCTAACGTTTTGAAACAAAGTACATGTAAATAAATCTCACACTCAGGAGGATTGGATTTTCTGGGCTTGTATATAGGACTTTGTATATACCCTCCAGTAGAGTTTGAAAATCCTAAATCTATATGTGACTTTAATACTGTTTTATGTGTGTTGGTATTTTGTGGTATTTTGTATTGATTCTTGTCAGAATAAATTTACAGTTATTTCAGTTTAAAACTTGTGTTAGTGTTTGTATTCATGCATTAGGTATTGTATATCTAAACTGGTCAAGTTTAATGTTTGATTTAATTTGATTTCATCCAATGGTTTTATAATTATCCTGGAGGTTGGTTAAAGCTATAAATTTAATGTAGCGTGACTCTGAATGACCATGGCCTTTCACCGCTTACTTTTAAGAATTTCGGGTTTGTCTATAAAGTATGTACTATCCTCAGTGACGTCAGCTGGTCACGTGTAGCGAATACATCTTTTCCGAATTCAGGAGGTAAAGAAATCGGACGTGTGTTTCTGTGTCTCCTATTTTTAACGTAAGTATCTTAAATACTATGAGGATATTTTAAATACAATTTAAAACAATTATATATACCATGAGGGTATTTACAGAATTTATATACCATGAGGGTATTTAGTTCAATATATATATATATATATATATATATATATATATATATATATATATATATATATATATATATATATATATATATATATATATATATATATACCATGAGGGTATTTACAGATTTCATATACCATGAGGGTATTTACAGAATTTATATACCATGAGGGTATTTAGATTTAGTAGAAAAAAAATTATGTATACCATGAGGGTATTTACAGATTTCATATACCATGAGGGTATTTAGTTCAATATATATATATATATAAATATATATATATTCTCCAAGCAATCAAATTAGTTCTCTACAATAATTACTTCTACTTTAACGGGAAAAATTACCTACAAATAAAAGGAACAGCAATGGGTACAAAATTCGCACCAACGTATGCTACATTAGTAATGGGATTCCTTGAAAATAACTTGTATGAAGAATTAATTGTTCAAATGAATCCAGATATAGCAGACTACATAAAAAACAACTGGAAACGGTATTTGGATGATTGTTTCATCATATGGAACAACACGGATGACGATCTTGAAAAATTCCACAGAATACTAAACAACCAGCACCAATCAATTCAATTCACGATCGAAAGTAACTCCGAAAAAATTCCGTTTCTAGATATACTGGTATGTAAAGAAGGAACAAACCTAACAACAGACATCTACTACAAGTCTACAGATACACACTAGTACCTTAATTTTCAATCATGCCACCCATCTCATATTAAACGGAACATCCCATATTGCCTTGCACGAAGAATATGCACCATAGTCACCGATACCACAAGAAGAAACCAACGTCTTCAAGAATTGGACAAATATTTACTTGCTCAGGATTACCCTCAACAACTCATAAAGAATGGAATCGAAAAGGCAAAATCCATCCCAATAGAGGAATTGAGAACGACGATACAACAAACCACTACTGAAAACAACATCCCATTTGTATCTACATATAATCCTCGACACATAGAGATGATGAAGGTAATCCGAACAAATGCACCTTCATTAACGCGTAGCCAAAGAATGAAGACTGTCCTGAATAAACACACTTTATTAAAAAGTAAACGGCAACCTAAAAACTTAAAAAAGCTTATCACCAGAGCCAAATTTGACATGCCGGGAAATAAGCTTCATTCATTTGAAGTAAAAACATGTGGTAACTCACGTTGCGGTACATGCGCGCATATTCAAACTGGAAGTTCCATAAAATTAGTAAATGGTAAAATCGTTAGACCAAACTGGAATTTTACTTGTAAAAGTAAGAATTTAGTTTACATCATTAATTGTGAAGGATGTAAGGAAAGTTACATTGGTCAAACGGGAAATAGTCTATGTGAACGTGTAAGGGTTCACAAGCAGCAAATAAGAGACCCGAGAACGAGAAAAATACCACTCAGTGAACATATCGATATCTGTGGTAACAAAGATTTCAAAATTTTCCCGTTCTACAAATGTCTAGATGAAGATCAAACTAAGAGGTTAACCAGAGAGCAACATTTTATCGAGGTTTTTAAACCGAAATTAAATGGATAATTCCAAAGCTTTTCAAAATAACCTCCCGTTGTATTATTATCTCCCCTTGTAACATTGTGACGTCATAGTAACGTTACTATGGTATAATTATCAATAAATTATTCGCCTGAAGATTGCGAAACATACGCATGAAAGTACTTGCGAAAATGTAATTTTGAACTTTTCCTGTTATTATTTTACTTATTGTTATATTTCATCTGTATACAAGATTCAAAGACTTTGGATTTATATATAAATATATATATATATATACCATGAGGGTATTTAGATTTAGTAGGACAAAAATTTATATATACCATGAGGGTATTTACAGAGTTTATATACCATGAGGGTATTAAGTTTTTATATATATATATATATATATATATATATATATATATATATATATATTATATATTTACATTGAGGGTGTTTGCAGAATTTATATACCATGAGGGTATTTACAGATTTCATATACCATGAGGGTATTTATAGAGTTTATATACATGAGGGTATTAATATTTAGTAGAAAAAAAATTATATATACCATGAGGGTATTTACAGGTTTCATATACCATGAGGGTATTTACAGAATTTATATACCATGAGGGTATTTAGATTTAGTAGGAAAAACATTTATATATACCATGAAGGTATTTACAGAGTTTATATACCATGAGGGTATTTAGTTTTATATATATATATATATATAATTATATATTTACAATGAGGGTGTTTGCAGAATTTATATACCAAGAGGGTATTAAGTTTACAAAATCTATGTATGATGCGGGGATTTAGTTTTTGTTTTTTCCATGATGGAAAAACAATTATGAGACTAATTAGATATTGTTACGTACCAGGAGGGTACAAATCATAAGAAAAGTTAGTATTTACCATGAGGGTAAAAAGACAATTATTGTTTGTTTACAATGAAGGTATATCCGATATAAGATGTATGATATTTAACGTGTGGTGTGCCATGAGGGTACATGAAATAATAAATATTTGTAACAGAAATTATTTTTACGTAAAGAGAGAGTAATGGGTATATTTTCCGTATTGAGGTTTAGTTTGTTCGTATTAATGAAGGTCTAAATCTAATGATCTCTATCGTCTATAAGTTTTTTAAGGCATATGCATTATTATAATAATCTGGTAACTGATGATGATGATGATGATGATGATGATGATGATGATGATGATGATGGGAAGTGCATGTATAAACATAAACATTAAAAAAAGTTAATTTTTATCATTTTAACATATTTCAAGATAGTATATTTAACATGTAGTTTGTCAGTATGTTGGATACCACATTCTATAATGATAATAATAATAATAATAATAATAATAATAATAATAATAATTAATGATAATAATAATGTTAATAATACAACGATGTAATAACAAAGATAATAATTTATTATAGATGCCACCCCCCTGCAGTCTTGAAAAAACGACATTCGTTAAAAGGGAAAAATATATTTCTCATGGTTTTGAGATTTAAAACTGTGACTGACACAATTAGCACGCATAAAGATGAATAGTGTTACGGAGAATATGGACAGAGATGGCATTGTTGCCGCCTTCCGAGATTTGACCGGGGTGTCGGAAATAGAAGTTTAAGAAGTTGGAGATGGCCAACAAAGAACTTACAGATGAGAACTTGAAGTTGTTGCTCCATACATCGATTTTATATGCAAATGAGATTGGAGAACCCCAGGAACACGTTTTAGAGGAACGAACACAGGTCTGTAGAATTATTTAGTGAACCTATTTTCCGTGACCTGTCCGGAAAGTGTTAACAATTCCAGCGCGTGTCCAGTCTCTTTTAACTTCAAGTTTAAACTGTGAAATGAGTCAAGGACATGCTTTGGTTAAGATACATAATTTATGATTTTACTGCTATTATGGTGTATGGGTCATACTAAAAAAAATTACTTTTGTTCGAAACTGACTGAGTTATGGGAGTAATCAGCTAGAAATTTGGTATATGTGGGTTTGGAGAATAGAGCATTTAAGTGTTCAACTTCTGCCCATGTGTACAGATAATGGGAGATAACTTAAAAAAAAAAAAAAAAAAACACTGGGTAATATCCGCTCTTCAGAGTTCAACTCCTGCCCAGCATTTATATAGAAGAGCGTAATGTTACCAGGTGATCACTGAGGGTGTGGTAAGTTCCGTACAAGAGTTCTACATGTGTACAGATAATGGGAAATTAAAAAAAACACTGGGTAATATCTGCTCTTCAGAGTTAACTCCTGCCCAGCACTTATATAGAAGAGCGTAATGTTACCAGGTGATCACTGAGGATGTGGTAAATCTATCGTAACTAATACTTAAGGTACACGTATAATTTATTGATTTACGAGAGCTTCGCGAGATATATACTGACCCTTGGTCAGTTGTATTAGCGGAATTACCCAAACGACGGTTAGGACTTAATTTATTTACACTAGTATTTGGGGTCATGGGGTAAAATATTTATTGGCTGACCATTCATATTATTGGCGGAATAAAAATACTGTATATTAAAACTAAAGTGTAAAAAGTAAATATTAAAGCGATAAAAGTAGCAAGTAATGGTTCAAAATTTACGTGTTATTTGCTAAAATATACGCATAAAATTGAAAAATATACTGTGTGAAATAATTACGGTTAAAAAACAAAGTTTTAGTTTAGGTTTATCTGTTTAATTAGAATTTTAGGAAAATAAATGGTAGTCCAAAACATACATGTCATAAGTAGTTTTATATACAATGTCAGGAATACGAACTGCATTTTTTCGATAAGGGATTTTTGAACTGGTTATATATATCAAATATGACATTTTCAATTCGCGGTGACAGTTTTTGATTTTTGATCTTTTATCTTTAAAAAAATATAGGCGATGACAGAATAAAAATACCAGAGGGTATCCTTAACTCAGAAGTCAGTAATTTGTGCTCACAATAATGTGTTTTTTGTTATTTAGCAAAATTTTCAGACGTCTTAAGTTTTAAAACATGTTTAAAACTAAGGTTTGTTTCTTCATGCAAAACATTCCTTAGCTGGATTTGAATTTGGACTAATGAAATCATTAAGGTTTATATATATATACATATATATATATATATATATATATATATATATATATATATATATATATATATATATATATATATATATATTGTTATTATTATTATTATTATTATTATTATTATTTACGAATTCTTGGTGATACAAATGTCAAGTGGAGTACCAACAAATGTTTACTCAAGTGTGTAATCGGTATTGATTTAAAGAATGAAGAACAATCAAGAATTAACAGTTTAATCTGACGGTTAATCAGTGCAATAAAAATCATTACGACAGAATTTCAGGTTTTCTGTTTTGCTTCAAATTTAAAGTGAAATAATTGTGACAACGGAAAATTTGTTGTCACAAAATACAATTGTAAATAAATATTTTTTTCACATAGTTATTGATTTTTCTTAAATTAGAAATTTTAAGATTAATTCTTTATTATTTTTAATCAGTCTGAAACTTCATTTTAATCAAGCTCCTAAATACAAATTTTAAGGTTTTTTCAATTCTTTTGTTTCTTATCATTTTCTTAGTTCATTTAAATCACGTTTTCTTAGTCACAAGTAATAAAAACTAATATTTCATCCTAATGTTTCCTTTCCGGTCAGTTTTTCCGGCCACTAAGAAAAAAAATAATTAGCCTTAGGGATTATCCATACAATTTGAATCCATTAAATCACACCACATGTCTTCTTAATGTAATATTGAACCGGCTAAAAAGTAAAGTGTCAAAGAAAACTTATTGCGTAACATCTATCCAGTATGAGGCACAGTAAAGGGTATCTAACTTGTATGAAATTAACTGTTTTCGGTAACTTTAATCGACCAATCGTTGTACATCACCTAAATCACGTGAAAGAAGAGTATGCTAGAGTTAGCGTGGGTCTGCTGGTCACTTCCAAATCAGACAAATAAAGAACAAGACTAAGAAACAAAAGCAATTCTTCAGTTATATTTTCATAATATATTTTAGGTGAGTACAACAATTTTATCTTATTTTCAATATTATTTTGTCTTATCAGCCGGTCAGTAAAATTATAGTTTATATTTATTTGTGTTCTGATGATTTGTTTGATCAGATTTATACTGTGTAAAACACATTTTTGTTACGAACACTTTTAGACTTGTATTTCTAAAATTTTCATGTATTGTTAAGATCCGCTGTCTGAAACAAAGGTCGATACATTTGTATTAAGTATTATATGCTATTTTTTGAAATAGAAACTTTTTCATATGAAAAGAATTTTGGAATACTTGCAGTCAGTTCAACATCGCATAACCAAAGCTATTTTTATTAGTTCAGCACTATCAGTGCTTTGATTACTTTTGATTGGGCACCAGGCTGTATTCAGCAAGAGTAGCGTCTCTTGCTTAAATGATGCAGCATTGTTCATGTTGAACTGACACGCAACAAAATACAGTTGAAGGTTTAAGAAGACTAATCACTTAATCAACCATGCACGGATCATTTTCTGAACTTGGTTCAAAGACATATAGTTGCATTAAGTTGGTTATTTTATTACAAAATCGTAAAATTTAATCTCTGGTCATGCGGACATTTAAAACGCAAGCACATGTGTGCATTTTTTGTATACATCTGTATTTCATAATAATTTTGTCAGAAACCATTCTTTTTCACCTGTTAAGTTTTATTATATAACTTGATTCCTGTAATATTTACGGTCTTCCAGAGTCACCTAAGTTTTATTTACTTTTAAAAGTGATTATTAATCCTTAATCTGTTGTTGTGACGTAGTACCTCCAGATATGCCGGTCGATGTGATGCGGTGCTCCAGGAAGTAACGATGCCTGGAGAACGAGAAGACAGGAAGTTGCGTTCGGAACCATCTCGTGTGTGACCATCAATCAGTCTGCACGATCTAGGAAGGTAACTTGTAATTTTGACCCATTTAACTATTTCTAGTATTGCCCCGGCTTTATTTTTGGTATTATTTTATTGTAAAATGTATTGTTAATACCACCGAACACTTTACTGTTTAGGGCGGAAGTAACCCCCCCCTTTTTTTCTGTCCTAATTTGCATACTGCGCATGTGCAGTTAAAGCCCGTATAGTTTGAGGTCATTGTTTACTATCTTATTTTTTTATGTTTATTTCCCAGATTTTGATAAATAACTTTAATAAACATTTGAGCTAATTCATCTGTAGAATAATCCTTTGATTGTTCTTATTCTCCATAGTGAATTTATAATGAAGAGTAAATATATATATATATATATATATATATATATATATATATATATATATATATATATATATATATATTTTTTTTTTTTTTTTTTTTTTTTTTTTTGAAATCAAGAACATTCTAATTATATTTGTACTCTAAAAAGAAAACTGGAAGTCTTTATAAGAGTTATTATTATTATTATTATTATTATTATTATTATTATTAACTGTAAGAACAGGCTATATATGCTAGAAGGTAGTGGCTACAATGTGTGTGAATTGTAAGCCAGGGAATTTGTATAGCAATTAATGTGTATTGCATGTTTTGTCATTGCAGATTCACTGCAATAGGGTTGTGTACATGTTTTGTTTTGTTCTTACTTATATGACCATTCATGGACACCCTGCTGCAATATAATTGTATATTGCAAGTACATTATTTTAGATATTTAAATGTAATACAACTTAAGAGTACAGTTTTAACTAACCCATCCGTCACTATCTAGTGACAAATGTGTATTACAGGTATTTTTAAGAAAATAGAGAGTACTCTTTACTTAGTACTTAATATTGTGCATTACTGGTCATACCAAGACTCAGTTACCTTTCATTAATCTTAATGTTTACTTGTAATTAAAATTAAATGCATCTGCGTATGCAAGATAAATGTGCATAATCGTATGCACGACTTCCAGATCAGACAAATAAAGAACAAGACTAAAAAACAAAAGCAACTCTTCAGTTATATTTTCATAATATATTTCAGATGCATAAGTGAGGACAAGCTAGCAAGCGCTCACATAATAATGATCGGATTTCTCAGGTAATTTTGTTAAGAATTTGATCATATTTCACTAAAATTCGGTTTCAGACTTCACAGGATTCGGTTTATCAAGGTTCGGTAAACAAAGAAAACAAGAAGGAAAAATTCGGGAACGACAAGCTTAAGATCGGTCGGATTTTACAGCATTTCAGTTTTCACAGGAATCGGTTTTCCGGGTTTTAACTATATAAATAAACTTTTTGTTCCTCGGTGTCATTAATGAAGAATGGTTTTCCGAAATGTTTCGAGAGAAAGAGAGAGAGAGAGTCTTAAAAATCAACATAATTTTAAATAATTCTCGATTTTACGAAAGTCAACCATTTACAATAAACGACCGAATACATTTTAGGCATCAATTTGATATCATTCCTTAACTAAGATTTTTCTTAACTCAAACTCAGCCAAATTTAAAACCCTAATAACTTTGTTAATTTAAATATTTAAGAATTCAAGGCGTTATTTTTAAGATCATTTCAATCTTATAAAAAAGTGACTAATGTTTATCCGTAATTCCAAAAAAAGATTGCGAAAAAAATGATAAATTTTAGTTAAAGAAAATCTTATTTAGGAAATGATTATGGAACAGGGCTTACACGATATATATATAAATGTTTAACATACCTATTTACCTGTATCCTAACGTCCATTCTAATCAATCGTCTTCTTGCCACATAGTTGTAATTTATGTGACGTGAACTATCACGTGTGCATGATTTTTACCAATAACATTCAAACGAATTCAATCATGTGTGTCTATACTTTAAATTTTCTGATAACATGTCCAGACTTTTATCTAGTTTAAGTTTGTTGTTAGTTGTATTACTATTTAGTTCGTAAGCAGAATAAAAATATTTCAATTCAATGAGCCTTTATTATATTGACTATAACATTTAACAGGTAAAGGTAAAACATATATCAAAAGCATATTTATCCCCACCGATTCATTGTTTTACAGTTCGCACTGTGCTAATCCCGGATTCTATATACAGTTGTTTAAGTTATACAATACGTTCTGTACCGTCCCGGATTTTATATATAGTTGTTTTAGTTTTATAATACGTTCTGTACCGTCCCTGATTTTAAATACAGTGGTTTTAGTTTAACAGTACGTTCTGTACCTGTCCCGGATTTTATGTATAGTGGTTTCAGTTTTACAATACGTTCTGTACCGTCCCGGATTTTATATATAGTGGTTTTAGTTTTATAATACGTTCTGTACCGTCCCTGATTTTAAATATAGTGGTTTTAGTTTTACAATACGTTATGTACCGTCCCTGATTTTATATATAGTGGCTTTAGTTTTACAATACGTTCTATACCGTCCCGTATTTTATATATAGTGGTTTTAGTTTTATAATACGTTCTGTACCGTCCCTGATTTTATATAAAGTGGTTTAAGTTTGACAGTACGTTCTGTACCTGTCCCGGATTTCATATATAAAGTGGTTTTAGTTTTATAATACGTTCTGTACCGTCCCAGACTTAATATATAGTTGTTTTATTTTTACAGTGCGTTCTGTACCGTCCCGGATTTTATATATAGTGGTTTTAGTTTTACAATACGTTCTGTACCTGTCCCGGATTTTATATATAGTGGTTTTAGTTTTACAATACGTTCTGTACCGTCCCGGACTTTATATATAGTGGTTTTAGTTTTACAATACGTTCTGTACCGTCCCGGACTTTATATATAGTGGTTCTAGTTTTACAATACGTTCTGTACCGTCCCAGATTTTATATACAGTGGTTTTAGTTTTACAATACGTTCTGTATTTGTCCCGGATTTTATATACAGTGGTTTCAGTCTTAGAAAATGCACCTTATTGATGTCAACGATTCATAGGACGACAATGAGTTATTTGTTGGCATGATTCAGTCTGTGCATGTGATGGTTGACAGTGAATGGTCAGAAATTTTGTATATTAACACTACTCCCGTTTGTTGTCAATTAGACACTGGAGCCAAGTACAATGTTATATCCAAGTCAACGTTTGAGTACAATGGACTAAAGTTTCCCATTCGTAAACCAGATGTACCTTTACTATCTTACACAGGGCACATAATTGACACCATTGGTTGTGTTACTTTACCATGAACTTATAAGAACCTTGTATAAAAATATCAAATGTTATTTGTAAGCAATGATGTTCAGTCTGCTTTAGGGGCCCAGTCATGTAAAGATATAGGTCTTGTTAAACGAGTTCACACAATGACATCCCAGAAGCTTCCGGATGACATTACGACCGAGTACTATGACATATTTGAGGGTCTTGGTTGTTTACCCGATTCACACTCGATTCATGTCTGTCACTCCTGTTATCCATCCACCGCGGAAAATACCTCTTGCTTTAAAAGATCGTGTAAAGGCGGAATTAGATCGCACTGGAAAGTACTGGAATAATCGTAAGACAAAACGAGCCGACTATAATGGTTAACTCCATGGTCACAGTTATCAAACCGTCAGGCAAAAAACGGATTTGTATAGACCCTTGTGGTTCAAACAAAGCTATCCTTCGCGAGCACTACCCACTTAAGACAGTGGAAGAAGTCGTGTCACAAATGCCGAATGCAAAGGTATTTAGTTACATAGACGCAGTAAGTGGATTCTGGCAAGTGCAATTAGATGAACCGAGCTTTCATTTATGTACCTTTCTTACGCCATTTGGGCGATATAGATTTGTTCGATTACCATTCGGTATCAAAAGTTCTTCTAAAGTCTTTCAGAAAATAATTTCGAACATAACATAGATGGCGATGAGGCAATAATGGATGACATTTTAGTTTGGGGTGTTGATCGAGCCGAACATGACCGAAGACTTAAAAAGGTGTTGGATAGAGTACGTGAATACAACTTAAAACTTAGTATCGACAAATGTGAATTCAGGAAAGACGAGGTCACTTACGTAGGTCATAGGTTAAATACCAATGGTGTTAAGCCAGATCCCGAGAAAGTACGTGTTGTTGAGCTTATGCAGAAGCCAACATGTGTCAAAGAGCTTAAAACGTTAATTGGTTTTGTCCAATACTTAGGTAAATTTATGCCCAACTTTTCTGAAGTAAGCGCTCCACTACGTATATTGCTTGAAAAGAACACGGCAGGGCATTGGAGGCCAGAGCAGGACGACTGTTTTCACAAATTAAAAATCATGGCTATTAACGCACCGGTTTTGAAGTACTATGATTCTAAAAAAAAAAAACCCTAACCTTAAAATAGTAAAAGAAAATAAATAAATAAATAAATAAATAAATAAAAATAGAATGAAAATGTTATGAAAAAACTTACTGGAGTCTGAATTTGTATATTGACAAAATATACACGCAACTTTTAAATGAGTCTGAATTTTTATTCTTTCAAAGTAACTTGAAATGGATAAATCCCCAAAAATAAATAAAAGATGCTAAAATAACAGTACAGAAAAAAAGACCTCGCTTTGTAGTTGATTTCAACTTAATTTAACCACTTGAAAATTAGTCGAACCAAAATTTGTCTGCCTAAAATACAGGTCTGCCTAACGCTGCTTTCTATATACTTTCAGTCCACTTAAAGTTTAATATATATATATATATATATATATATATATATATGTATATATATATATATATATATATATATATATATATATATATATATATATATATATATATATATATTATTTACGAATTCTTGGTGATACAAATGTCAAGCGGAGTATCAACAAATGTTTACTCAAGTGTGCAATCGGTATTGATTGAAAGATGGAAGAACAATCAAGAATTAACAGTTTAATCTGACGGTTAATCAGTGCAATTGAAAATCATTACGACAGAATTTCAGGTCTTCTGTTTTGCTTCAAATTTAAAGTGAAATAATAATGATCGGTTTTCTCAGGTAATTTTGTTAAGAATTTGATCATATTTCACTGAAATTCGGTATTCAGACTTCACAGGATTCGGTTTATCAAGGTTCGGTTAACAAAGAAAAAAAGAAGCAAAAATTCGGGACCGACAAGCTTAAGATCGGTCGGATTTTACAGCATTTCGGTTTTCACAGGAATCGGTTTTCCGGGTTTTAACTATATAAATAAACTTTTTGTTCCTCGGTGTCATTAATAAAGAATGGTTTTCCGAAATGTTTCGAGAGAAAGAGAGAGAGAGAGTCTTAAAAATCAACATAATTGTAAAAAATTCTCAATTTTACGAAAGTCAACCATTTACAATAAACGACCGAATACAATTTAGGCATCAATTTGATATCATTCTTTAACTAAGATTTTTCTTAACTCAAACTCAGCCAAATTTAAAACCCTAATAACTTTGTTAATTTAAATATTTAAGAATTCAAGGCGTTATTTTTAAGATCATTTCAATCTTATAAAAAAGTTATAAATGTTTATCCGTAATTCCAAAAAAAGATTGCGAAAAAATGATAAATTTTAGTTAAAAAAAATCTTAGTTAGGAAATGATTATGGAACAGGACTTACACGATATATATATAAATGTTTAACATACCTATTTACCTGTATCCTAACGTCCATTCTAATCGATCGTCTTCTTGCCACATAGTTGTAATTTATGTGACGTGAACTATCATGTGTGCATGACTTTTACCAATAACATTCAAACGAATTCAATCATGTGTTTCTATACTTTCAATTTTCTGATAACATGTCCAGACTTATATCTAGTTTAAGTTTGTTGTTAGTTGTATTACTATTTAGTTCGTTGGCTTACTTTGCAGAATTAAAATATTTCAATTCAATGAGCCTTTATTATATTGACTATAACATTCAACAGGTAAAGGTAAAACATATATCAAATGCATATTTATCCCCACCGATTCATTGTTTTACAGCTCGTACTGTGCTAATCCCGGATTCTATATACAGTGGTTTTAGTTTTATAATACGTTCTGTACCGTCCCTGATTTTAAATACAGTGGTTTTAGTTTTACAATACGTTCTGTACCGTCCCGGATTTTATATATAGTGGTGTTAGTTTTACAATACGTTCTGTACCGTCCCTGATTTTATATACAGTGGTTTTAGTTTTACAATACGTTCTGTACCGTCCCGGATTTTATATACAGTGGTTTTAGTTTTACAATACGTTCTGTACCGTCCCGGATTTTATATATAGTTGTTTTAGTTTTACAATACGTTCTATACCTGTCCCGGATTTTATATATAGTGGTTTTAGTTTTACAATACGTTCTGTACCGTCCCGGATTTTATATATAGTGGTTTCAGTTTTACAATACGTTCTGTACCGTCCCGGATTTTATATATAGTGGTTTTAGTTTTACAATACATTCTGTATCTGTCCCGGATTTTATAAACAGTGGTTTTAGTTTTACAATACGTTCTGTATCTGTCCCGGATTTTATATACAGTGGTTTCAGTCTTAGAAAATGCACTTTATTGATGTCAACGATTCATAGGACGACAATGAGTTATTTGTTGGCATGATTCAGTCTATGCATGTGATGGTTGACAGTGAATGGTCAGAAATTTTGTATATTAACACTACTCCCGTTTGTTGTCAATTAGACACTGGAGCCAAGTACAATGTTATATCCAAGTCAACGTTTGAGTACAATGGACTAAAGTTTCCCATTCGTAAACCAGATGTACCTTTACTATCTTACACAGGGCACATAATTGACACCATTGGTTGTGTTACTTTGCCATGAACTTATAAGAACCTTGTATAAAAATATCAAATGTTATTTGTAAGCAATGATGTTCAGTCTGCTTTAGGGGCCCAGTCATGTAAAGATATAGGTCTTGTTAAACGAGTTCACACAATGACATCCCAGAAGCTTCCGGATGACATTACGACCGAGTACTATGACATATTTGAGGGTCTTGGTTGTTTACCCGATTCACACTCGATTCATGTCTGTCACTCCTGTTATCCATCCACCGCGGAAAATACCTCTTGCTTTAAAAGATCGTGTAAAGGCGGAATTAGATCGCACTGGAAAGTACTGGAAAAATTGTAAGACAAAACGAGCCGACTATAATGGTTAACTCCATGGTCACAGTTATCAAACCGTCAGGCAAAAAACGGATTTGTATAGACCCTTGTGGTTCAAACAAAGCTATCCTTCGCGAGCACTACCCACTTAAGACAGTGGAAGAAGTCGTGTCACAAATGCCGAATGCAAAGGTATTTAGTTACATAGACGCAGTAAGTGGATTCTGGCAAGTGCAATTAGATGAACCGAGCTTTCATTTATGTACCTTTCTTACGCCATTTGGGCGATATAGATTTGTTCGATTACCATTCGGTATCAAAAGTTCTTCTAAAGTCTTTCAGAAAATAATTTCGAACATAACATAGATGGCGCTGAGGCAATAATGGATGACATTTTAGTTTGGGGTGTTGATCGAGCCGAACATGACCGAAGACTTAAAAAGGTGTTGGATAGAGTACGTGAATACAACTTAAAACTTAGTATCGACAAATGTGAATTCAGGAAAGACGAGGTCACTTACGTAGGTCATAGGTTAAATACCAATGGTGTTATGCCAGATCCCGAGAAAGTACGTGTTGTTGAGCTTATGCAGAAGCCAACATGTGTCAAAGAGCTTAAAACGTTTATTGGTTTTGTCCAATACTTAGGTAAATTTATGCCCAACTTTTCTGAAGTAAGCGCTCCACTACGTATATTGCTTGAAAAGAACACGGCAGGGCATTGGAGGCCAGAGCAGGACGACTGTTTTCACAAATTAAAAATCATGGCTATTAACGCACCGGTTTTGAAGTACTATGATTCTAAAAAAAAAACCCTAACCTTAAAATAGTAAAAGAAAATAAATAAATAAATAAATAAATAAATAAAAATAGAATGAAAATGTTATGAAAAAACTTACTGGAGTCTGAATTTGTATATTGACAAAATATACACGCAACTTTTAAATGAGTCTGAATTTTTATTCTTTCAAAGTAACTTGAAATGGATAAATCCCCAAAAATAAATAAAAGATGCTAAAATAACAGTACAGAAAAAAAGACCTCGCTTTGTAGTTTATTTCAACTTAATTTAACCACTTGAAAATTAGTCGAACCAAAATTTGTCTGCCTAAAATACAGGTCTGCCTAACGCTGCTTTCTATATACTTTCAGTCCACTTAAAGTTTAATATATATATATATATATATATATATATATATATATATATATATATATATATTATTTACGAATTCTTGGTGATACAAATGTCAAGCGGAGTATCAACAAATGTTTACTCAAGTGTGCAATCGGTATTGATTGAAAGATGGAAGAACAATCAAGAATTAACAGTTTAATCTGACGGTTAATCAGTGCAATTGAAAATCATTACGACAGAATTTCAGGTCTTCTGTTTTGCTTCAAATTTAAAGTGAAATAATAATGATCGGTTTTCTCAGGTAATTTTGTTAAGAATTTGATCATATTTCACTGAAATTCGGTATTCAGACTTCACAGGATTCGGTTTATCAAGGTTCGGTTAACAAAGAAAAAAAGAAGCAAAAATTCGGGACCGACAAGCTTAAGATCGGTCGGATTTTACAGCATTTCGGTTTTCACAGGAATCGGTTTTCCGGGTTTTAACTATATAAATAAACTTTTTGTTCCTCGGTGTCATTAATAAAGAATGGTTTTCCGAAATGTTTCGAGAGAAAGAGAGAGAGAGAGTCTTAAAAATCAACATAATTGTAAAAAATTCTCAATTTTACGAAAGTCAACCATTTACAATAAACGACCGAATACAATTTAGGCATCAATTTGATATCATTCTTTAACTAAGATTTTTCTTAACTCAAACTCAGCCAAATTTAAAACCCTAATAACTTTGTTAATTTAAATATTTAAGAATTCAAGGCGTTATTTTTAAGATCATTTCAATCTTATAAAAAAGTTATAAATGTTTATCCGTAATTCCAAAAAAAGATTGCGAAAAAATGATAAATTTTAGTTAAAAAAAATCTTAGTTAGGAAATGATTATGGAACAGGACTTACACGATATATATATAAATGTTTAACATACCTATTTACCTGTATCCTAACGTCCATTCTAATCGATCGTCTTCTTGCCACATAGTTGTAATTTATGTGACGTGAACTATCATGTGTGCATGACTTTTACCAATAACATTCAAACGAATTCAATCATGTGTGTCTATACTTTCAATTTTCTGATAACATGTCCAGACTTATATCTAGTTTAAGTTTGTTGTTAGTTGTATTACTATTTAGTTCGTTGGCTTAGTTTGCAGAATAAAAATATTTCAATTCAATGAGCCTTTATTATATTGACTATAACATTCAACAGGTAAAGGTAAAACATATATCAAAAGCATATTTATCCCCACCGATTCATTGTTTTACAGTTCGTACTGTGCTAATCCCGGATTCTATATACAGTGGTTTTAGTTTTATAATACGTTCTGTACCGTCCCTGATTTTAAATACAGTGGTTTTAGTTTTACAATACGTTCTGTACCGTCCCGGATTTTATATATAGTGGTGTTAGTTTTACAATACGTTCTGTACCGTCCCTGATTTTATATACAGTGGTTTTAGTTTTACAATACGTTCTGTACCGTCCCGGATTTTATATACAGTGGTTTTAGTTTTACAATACGTTCTGTACCGTCCCGGATTTTATATATAGTTGTTTTAGTTTTACAATACGTTCTATACCTGTCCCGGATTTTATATATAGTGGTTTTAGTTTTACAATACGTTCTGTACCGTCCCGGATTTTATATATAGTGGTTTTAGTTTTACAATACGTTCTGTACCGTCCCGGATTTTATATATAGTGGTTTTAGTTTTACAATACATTCTGTATCTGTCCCGGATTTTATAAACAGTGGTTTTAGTTTTACAATACGTTCTGTATCTGTCCCGGATTTTATATACAGTGGTTTCAGTCTTAGAAAATGCACTTTATTGATGTCAACGATTCATAGGACGACAATGAGTTATTTGTTGGCATGATTCAGTCTATGCATGTGATGGTTGACAGTGAATGGTCAGAAATTTTGTATATTAACACTACTCCCGTTTGTTGTCAATTAGACACTGGAGCCAAGTACAATGTTATATCCAAGTCAACGTTTGAGTACAATGGACTAAAGTTTCCCATTCGTAAACCAGATGTACCTTTACTATCTTACACAGGGCACATAATTGACACCATTGGTTGTGTTACTTTACCATGAACTTATAAGAACCTTGTATAAAAATATCAAATGTTATTTGTAAGCAATGATGTTCAGTCTGCTTTAGGGGCCCAGTCATGTAAAGATATAGGTCTTGTTAAACGAGTTCACACAATGACATCCCAGAAGCTTCCGGATGACATTACGACCGAGTACTATGACATATTTGAGGGTCTTGGTTGTTTACCCGATTCACACTCGATTCATGTCTGTCACTCCTGTTATCCATCCACCGCGGAAAATACCTCTTGCTTTAAAAGATCGTGTAAAGGCGGAATTAGATCGCACTGGAAAGTACTGGAATAATTGTAAGACAAAACGAGCCGACTATAATGGTTAACTCCATGGTCACAGTTATCAAACCGTCAGGCAAAAAACGGATTTGTATAGACCCTTGTGGTTCAAACAAAGCTATCCTTCGCGAGCACTACCCACTTAAGACAGTGGAAGAAGTCGTGTCACAAATGCCGAATGCAAAGGTATTTAGTTACATAGACGCAGTAAGTGGATTCTGGCAAGTGCAATTAGATGAACCGAGCTTTCATTTATGTACCTTTCTTACGCCATTTGGGCGATACAGATTTGTTCGATTACCATTCGGTATCAAAAGTTCTTCTAAAGTCTTTCAGAAAATAATTTCGAACATAACATAGATGGCGCTGAGGCAATAATGGATGACATTTTAGTTTGGGGTGTTGATCGAGCCGAACATGACCGAAGACTTAAAAAGGTGTTGGATAGAGTACGTGAATACAACTTAAAACTTAGTATCGACAAATGTGAATTCAGGAAAGACGAGGTCACTTACGTAGGTCATAGGTTAAATACCAATGGTGTTATGCCAGATCCCGAGAAAGTACGTGTTGTTGAGCTTATGCAGAAGCCAACATGTGTCAAATAGCTTTAAACGTTTATTGGTTTTGTCCAATACTTAGGTAAATTTATGCCCAACTTTTCTGAAGTAAGCGCTCCACTACGTATATTGCTTGAAAAGAACACGGCAGGGCATTGGAGGCCAGAGCAGGACGACTGGTTTCACAAATTAAAAATCATGGCTATTAACGCACCGGTTTTGAAGTACTATGATTCTGAAAAAAAACCCTAACCTTAAAATAGTAAAAGAAAATAAATAAATAAATAAAAATAGAATGAAAATGTTATGAAAAAACTTACTGGAGTCTGAATTTGTATATTGACAAAATATACACGCAACTTTTAAATGAGTCTGAATTTTTATTCTTTCAAAGTAACTTGAAATGGATAAATCCCCAAAAATAAATAAAAGATGCTAAAATAACAGTACAGAAAAAAAGACCTCGCTTTGTAGTTTATTTCAACTTAATTTAACCACTTGAAAATTAGTCGAACCAAAATTTGTCTGCCTAAAATACAGGTCTGCCTAACGCTGTTTTCTATATACTTTCAGTCCACTTAAAATTTAATATTTATATATGTATATTATTTACGAATTCTTGGTGATACAAATGTCAAACGGAGTATCAACAAATGTTTACTCAAGTGTGTAATCGGTATTGATTGAAAGATGGAAGAACAATCAAGAATTAACAGTTTAATCTGACGGTTAATCAGTGCAATTAAAAATCATTACGACAGAATTTCAGGTCTTCTGTTTTGCTTCAAATTTAAAATGAAATAATAATGATCGGTTTTCTCAGGTAATTTTGTTAAGAATTTGATCATATTTCACTGAAATTCGGTATTCAGACTTCACAGGATTCGGTTTATCAAGGTTCGGTTAACAAAGAAAAAAAGAAGCAAAAATTCGGGACCGACAAGCTTAAGATCGGTCGGATTTTACAGCATTTCGGTTTTCACAGGAATCGGTTTTCCGGGTTTTAACTATATAAATAAACTTTTTGTTCCTCGGTGTCATTAATAAAGAATGGTTTTCCGAAATGTTTCGAGAGAAAGAGAGAGAGAGAGTCTTAAAAATCAACATAATTGTAAAAAATTCTCAATTTTACGAAAGTCAACCATTTACAATAAACGACCGAATACAATTTAGGCATCAATTTGATATCATTCCTTAACTAAGATTTTTCTTAACTCAAACTCAGCCAAATTTAAAACCCTAATAACTTTGTTAATTTAAATATTTAAGAATTCAAAGCGTTATTTTTAAGATCATTTCAATCTTATAAAAAAGTGATTAATGTTTATCCGTAATTCCAAAAAAAGATTGCGAACAAATGATAAATTTTAGTTAAAGAAAATCTTAGTTAGGAAATGATTATGGAACAGCACTTACACGATATATATATAAATGTTTAACATACCTATTTACCTGTATCCTAACGTCCATTCTAATCGATCGTCTTCTTGCCACATAGTTGTAATTTATGTGACGTGAACTATCATGTGTGCATGATTTTTACCAATAACATTCAAACGAATTCAATAATGTTTGTCTATTCTTTTAATTTTCTGATAACATTTCCAGACTTATATCTAGTTTAAGTTTGTTGTTATTTGTATTACTATTTAGTTCCTTGGCTTATTTAGCAGAATAAAAATATTTCAATTCAATGAGCCTTTATTATATTGACTATAACATTTAACAGGTAAAGGTAAAACATATATCAAATGCATATTTATCCCCACCGATTCATTGTTTTACAGTTCGTACTGTGCTAATCCCGGATGCTATATACAGTGGTTTTAGTTATACAATACGTTCTGTACCGTCCCGGATTTTATATATAGTTGTTTTAGTTTTATAATACGTTCTGTACCGTCCCTGATTTTATATACAGTGGTTTTAGTTTAACAGTACGTTCTGTACCTGTCCCGGATTTTATATATAGTGGTTTTAGTTTTATAATACGTTCTGTACCGTCCCTGATTTTAAATACAGTGGTTTTAGTTTTCCAATACGTTCTGTACCGTCGTTGACTTTATATATAGTGGTTTTAGTTTTACAATACGTTCTGTACCGTCCCTGACTTTATATATAGTGGTTTTAGTTTTTCAATACGTTCTGTACCGTCCCTGACTTTATATATAGCGGTTTTAGTTTTATAATACGTTCTGTACCGTCCCTGACTTTATATATAGTGGTTTTAGTTTTACAATACGTTCTGTACCGTCCAGGATTTTATATATAGTTGTTTTAGTTTTATAAAACGTTCTGTACCGTCCCTGATTTTAAATACAGTGGTTTTAGTTTTTCAATACGTTCTGTACCGTCCCAGATTTTATATATAATGGTTTTAGTTTAACAATACGTTCTGTACCGTCCCGGATTATATATATAGTGGTTTTAGTTTTACAATGCGTTCTGTACCGTCCCGGATTTTATATATAGTGGTTTAAGTTTTACAGTAGGTTCTGTACCAGCCCCTGATTTTATATAGTGGTTTTAGTTTGACAATACGTCTGTATCTGTCCCGGATTTTATATACAGTTGTTTCAGTCTGAGAAAATGCACTTGATGTCAACGATTCATAGGACGACAACGAGTTATTTGTTGGCATGATTCAGTCTGTGCATGTGATGGTTGACAGTGAATGGTCAGAAACTTTGTATATTAACACTACTCCTGTTTGTTGTCAATTAGACACTGGAGCCAAGTACAATTTTATATCCAAGTCAACGTTTGAGTACAATGGACTAAATTTTCCTATTCGTAAACCAGTTGTACCTTTACTATCTTACACAGGGCACATAATTGACACCATTGGTTGTGTTACTTTACCATGAACTTATAAGAACCTTGTATGAAAATATCAAATGTTATTTTGTAAACAATGATGTTCAGTCTGTTTTAGGGGCCCAGTCATGTAAAGATATAGGTCTTGTTAAACGAGTTCACACAATGACATCCCAGGAGCTTCCGGATGACATCACGACCGAGTACTATGACTTATTTGAGGGTCTTGGTTGTTTACCCGATTCACACTCGATTCGTGTCTATCACTCCTGTTATCCATCCACCGCGGAAAATACCTATTGCTTTAAAAGATCGTGTAAAGGCGGAATTACATCGCATGGAAAGTACTGGTATAATCGTAAGACAAAACGAGCCGACATTAATGGTTAACTTCATGGTCACAGTTATCAAACCGTCAGGCAAAATTTGTATAGACCCTTGTGGTTCAAACAAAGCTATCCTTCGCGAGCACTACCCACTTAAGACAGTGGAAGAAGTCGTGTCACAAATGCCGAATGCAAAGGTATTTAGTCACATAGACGCAGTAAGTGGATTCTGGCAAGTGCAATTAGATGAACCGAGCTTTCATTTATGTACCTTTCTTACGCCATTTGGGCGATAGATTTGTTCGATTACCATTCTGTATCAAAAGTTCTTCTAAAGTCTTTCAGAAAATAATTTCGAACATAACATAGATGGCGCTGAGGCAATAATGGATGACATTTTAGTTTGGGGTGTTGATCGAGCTGAACATGACCGAAGACTTAAAAAGGTGTTGGATAGAGTACGTGAATACAACTTAAAACTTAGTATCGACAAATGTGAATTCAGGAAAGACGAGGTCACTTACGTAGGTCATAGGTTAAATACCAATGGTGTTAAGCCAGATCCCGAGAAAGTACGTGTTGTTGAGCTGATGCAGAAGCCAACATGTGTCAAATAGCTTTAAACGTTTATTGGTTTTGTCCAATACCTAGGTAAATTTATGCCCAACTTTTCTGAAGTAAGCGCCCCACTACGTATATTGCTTGAAAAGAACACGGCAGGGCATTGGAGGCCAGAGCAGGACGACTGTTTTCACAAATTAAAAGTCATGGCTATTAACGCACTGGTTTTGAAGTACTATGATTCTAAAAAAAACCCTAACCTTAAAATAGTAAAAGAAATTAAATAAATAAAAATAGAATGAAAATGTTATGATTAAACTTAAATAAATGTTCAAACCACAACTTTTTTGAAGATTAGCAAAATGCTGGCAAACTTGTTTTTAAAAATATTTACGAATGTTTTAAATTAAATCAAATCAAATAAATTGGAATAAATTAATTTTTTATCTGACATAGCAATCAAAATGCATTTACAAAGGACTTCCCGAAAGATAAAAAACATGCAGAAAAAGTTTAATAAACACATTTAATCAAAATACATGTAAAAAAAATCCCTAACAATTATTATCAGAAAACATGTAGAAAGGGATTCCCAAACACTTGAAATCAAAATGTATGTAAAGAAGATCACATTTTGATGCATTTACATCCATAAAAATAAAAAAAAATGATTTCACAAAGTTTTTGAATTTGAATTTTATTATTAGCAAGTCGAAAATTCCAACTGTTGTCAATTTGCAATGAGATGTTTTAAAGTAAAAGAAACATTTAAGTAACTTCGACCAAAGCACAAAGGTTTGATTAAATATACTGATTGTTTTAATTGGTAAAGTTGCAGAAATTTTGACCTTTGTAGTGTACTAACGACAATGTGCAAAAAAGCACAAAGAAGATACTGTACTCTGTAGCAGAGTTTTAAGATGAAGTGATTAAGTCTCAACTGATCCTCGATCCAGACGTTAAACAAACCAGATTCTCGATCCAGACGTTAAACAAACCAGATCCTCGATCCAGACGTTAAACAAATCAGATCCTCGATCCAGACGTTAAACAAACCAGATCCTCGATCAAGACCTTAAACAAACGTTGGAAGATCACTTCGAGCTTGTAACATCTGTATTTAGTTATATTACAATTGTTTATTTGTAATTCAAAACGAGATTGTCAAAATTTGCTAAATTCAAGTTAAGGAAAATCTTAGTTAAGGAATGATTATGAAACCGGGGTCAGATCCTCGATCCAGACGTTAAACAAATCGTGAGAAAAAGCTTCGTCTTACACTTTTGCATAAAAAGATTTGATTAATATTAAATAATAATAATAATAAAGGCAACGGTCAAAAAAAGTAAATGAAATTTTTGAGTAGTTTCAGTAGCATGCATTATGATCACGTGTCGTTTCCGTGCTCTATAGAATATACCTGTTCAAATATTAGGTAGCTAACAAGTATTCGTTTTCTGAAAATGTTTTAAGCAATAACTTCCTACATTCTTAAAGTCAAAATGAACAATGATAAAGATTTGATTTTCTGAAAATGGAATTATCTACATATTTATACTCCTGACCTATTTGAGGTCGATTTACCCTTAATAAACTAACTTGATCTAAAGTAAATATACTTGTTGTAATCCATTAAAGATATAAAGATGAAAAGGTTATGATCAATCCAAATAAAACAATTTCCATAATGTACACCCACATACGTGCCACTCTATAAAATACTATTGTTCAATAAAATATGCTTATAGACATTTTTTTTCGATACAAATAAACGCCTTCTATATAAAACCTTGCTGCATAATTAGGCGCCATTAAAAACCAAATTATCATTAAATAAAATCATAGATAATTATCACCGTCATTTAAAAATCAAAATTCAAACTCATATTAAAACACACTTTTCTGGCACCTTTAAACAAAAATACTCTAAAATCATTATATAGAAACGGAGGGTAAAATTTAGAGATTTATGGTAAAATATATATGAATAAATAACAAATACCTGCTAAATTTTGATGTGCCAGATGTTATTATATTTTGTTTATTACAATATAAAGAACTGTCGTTTATGAATTATTTCTGAACATTTCACTGGATCTTAACCTTTACTTTTATAGTTATTTCAATCAGTTGGGCGAGCCCAATAAAACCGTGATTTCAAATCGTGGTATAGTTCTCAGTACCGGGTATTTCCACTTTCCGCAGCCGTCACAGCCCTTATTCTCAAGTGCATTGGATTCATAAGATTGTTTATCTTTTTCATAGGGATATTTTTCGACTCTTCCAACAAGGCATTTCTCAGTTGGTTGAGGGTGGTGGGGGTGGTGGTGGTTGTAGTGGGTTTTGACGCCGCCTTTACTTCCTG
The DNA here is from genome assembly GCA_029721355.1 of Tegillarca granosa. Taxonomy (NCBI): domain Eukaryota; kingdom Metazoa; phylum Mollusca; class Bivalvia; order Arcoida; family Arcidae; genus Tegillarca; species Tegillarca granosa. Next base: position 32,854 of record JARBDR010000757.1, on the reverse strand, counting down.
TCCATTTCGTGTGTTTGGAAAATGAGTTTAGTTGTTTGAATAAAGGGACAGCGACCGGGCGAAGGATTTCATTTCTATAACAGTGGTCAAAGTTCCACCCAACACAACCAACGGTGACTTAACCCTGTGAGATATTCCACCCCAGACAATAACTGATCCACCACCAAACATATCAACCTCACTAACGCATGCGTCGGTATATGACGTCGACCATTTGGACGAAAAAGGGTGAATCGCGACTCGTCGGTGAAAAAGTCATGTCTCCATTGCCTAATTGGAAATATTCTGGGCGCATGTGCCGGCAACCAAGCCAGTTAAAAGCAAACCAACACATAGACGTCTACATTCCAGATCCGCCTCACGTAATCTGTTCTTTACAGTTTTTGGGTGAATATGACGGTTATGATTGTATTGTTAGCAGTTTCAGTGGCCGTTACGTACCGATTACGCAGACCTGTGGTCAAGTCTTATAGCCCTGTCTTGACGTCGTTTCGTTACTCGCGGACGTCCTATTCGGTCCGAAAGCCTTCCAGTGTCTCTAAAACGGTGAACAAGTCGCTCTATGGTAGTAGTTATAAAGGAATATTTTGAAGGTGGGGAGGGTTAAAATGGTAGAATTAGATATATAACACTAATACATGCTAAATTTTGATGTGCCATATGTGCACATTTCGGAAAATCATTCCTCATCAGTGACACTAGGGGCCGAAAAGTTTGATAGATAAAAACTTAAGCCAAACAGTTGAAAAATAATGAATAAAGTTCCAAAATTGTATGAATCCAAATCCAGCTAAGGAATGCTTTGCAGGAGGATACAGACCTTAGTTTTAAATAAATTCCAAAAATTAAGACAAGTGAAAATTTGGGTAAATAATATATTTTCTGACAGCACAAAGTACTGCCTACTGAGTTATGGATACCCTCGGGGAGTTTTTCTCCACCAGCAGCGGTACCCGCTCAGGGGTAGTAAATATATAACACTAATACCTGCTAAATTTTGATGTGCCATATGTGCATATTTCGGAAAATCATTCCTCATCAGTGACACTAGGGGCCGAAAAGTTTGATAGATAAAAACTTAAGCCAAACAGTTGAAAAATAATGAATAAAGTTCTAAAATTGTATGAGTCCAAATCCAGCTAAGGAATGCTTTGCAGGAGGGAACAGACCTTAGTTTTAAATAAATTTCAAAAATTAAGACAACTGAAAATTTGGGTAAATGGTATATTTTCTGACAGCACAAAGTACTGCCTACTGAGTTATGGATACCCTCGGGGAGTTTTACTCCACCAGCAGTGAGAATGATACATAAATGCAATAAAGACATTTTGATCAGACGACTCCTCATCTTTCAGACCGGAAAATGGAAGAGTGTAGTAGAGGAAACATTAAATATAAAAAGCTTTACTTGCCTTGGAGAAGAAGATTTAAATAGAGTAATTTCTAAAGTCGACAATCAATTTTTGTTCCGTCCCCGGAAGTGTTCTCTTGACAAAAACCGTTTTCTCTATTCCGTAATTATGTTCGATTTCACCGCGAGTTACAAAAAATATCAGTCGCGATATCGAGATAATTATCACAAGTTGTCAGCATAAGTATCGCGACATGTCGTTATATCTCATCTTTTTATTTTGGTATCACAACTTTTCATGATAATATCTCGACTTGTTAAGGTATTAAGTCGACATGTTCAGATAATATTATGTCGACTAAAATTATGTCGATGTCAGAAATAAACCACAATAGATTTCAATGTTTTGAGTAGTTTCTGTAGCATGCATTATGATCACGTGACGTTTCCGTGCTCTCTAGAATATACCTGTTCAAATATTAGGTAGCTAACAAGTATCCGTTTTCTGAAAATGTTTTAAGCAATAACTTCCTACATTCTTAAAGTCAAAATGAACAATGATAAAGATTTGATTTCTGAAAATGGAATTATCTACATATTTATACTCCTGACCTATTTGAGGTCGATTTACCCTTAATAAACTAACTTGATCTAAAGTAAATATACTTGTACTAAGGTAGTAGTTATAAACGAATATTTTGAAGGTGGGGGAGGGTTAAAATGGAAAAATTAGAATCATAAATCATTCGACCAAAGCACAAAGGTTTGATTAAATTGACTGATTGTTTTAATTGGTAAAGTTGCAGAAATTTTTACCTTTGTAGTTTACTAACAACAATGTGCAAAAAAGCACAGAGGAGATACTATACTCTGTAGCAGATGTTTTAAGATAAAGTGACTACGTCTGAACTGATCCTCAATCCAGACGTTAAACAAACCAGATTCTCGATTCAGACGTTAAAAACCACATCCTCGATCCAGACGTTAAACAAACCAGTCACCAGTTTCACAATTATTCCTTATATGGCTAAGATTTTCCTTAACTTAAATCAGGCAAATTGGAAACCTCAATAATTTGATTTATTGTTTAGATATTTGGGTTTTTGAGGCATCATATTGAAGATCACTTTATCTCAATTGTTTATTTGTAATTCAAAACAGGATTGTCAAAATTTGCTAAATTCAAGTTAAGTAAAATCTTAGTTAAGGCATGATTATGAAACCGGGGTCAGATCCTTGATCCAGACGTTAAACAAATAGTGAGAAAAGGCTTCGTCATACACTTTTGCGTATAAATGATTTGATTAATATTAAATAATAATAATAATAATTATTATTATTATTATTATTATGATAAAGGTAACGGTCACAAAAAAGTAAATGAAATTTTAGAGTAGTTACTGTAGCATGCATTATGATCACGTGACGTTTCCGTGCTCTCTAGAATATACCTGTTCAAATATTAGGTGGCTAACAAGTATCCGTTTTCTAAAAATGTTTTAAGCAATAACTTCCTACATTCTTAAAGTCAATATGAACAATGATAAAGATTTGATTTCTGAAAATGGAATTATCTACATATTTATACTCCTGACCTATTTGAGGTCGATTTACCCTTAATAAACTAGCTTGATCTAAAGTAAATATACTTGTACTATGGTAGTAGTTATAAACGAATATTTTGAAGGTGGGGGGAGAGTTGAAATGGTAGAATTACAATCATACATCATTCGACCAAAGCACAAAGGTTTGATTCAATTGACTGATTGTTTTAATTGGTAAAGTTGCAGAAATTTTGACCTTTGTAGTGTACTAACGACAATGTGCAAAAAAGCATAAAGCAGATACTGTACTCTGTAGCAGAGTTTTAAGATGAAGTGATTAAGTCTCAACTGATCCTCGATCCAGACGTTAAACAAACCAGATTCTCGATCCAGACGTTAAACAAACCAGATCCTCGATCCAGTCGTTAAACAAATCAGATCCTCGATCCAGACGTTAAACAAACCAGATTCTCGATCCAGACGTTAAACAAACCAGATTCTCGATCCAGACGTTAAACAAACCAGATCCTCGATCCAGACGTTAAACAGACGTTGGAAGATCACTTCGAGCTTGTAACATCTGTATTTAGTTATATTACAATTGTTTCATTGTAATTCAAAACGAGATTGTCAAAATTTGCTAAATTCAAGTTAAGGAAAATCTTAGTTAAGGCATGATTATGAAACCGGGGTCAGATTTTCGATCCAGACGTTAAACAAATCGTGAGAAAAAGCTTCGTCTTACACTTTTGCATAAAAAGATTTGATTAATATTAAATAATAATAATAATAAAGGCAACGGTCAAAAAAAAGTTAATGAAATTTTTTGAGTAGTTTCAGTAGCATGCATTATGATCACGTGTCGTTTCCGTGCTCTATAGAATATACCTGTTCAAATATTAGGTAGCTAACAAGTATCCGTTTTCTGAAAATGTTTTAAGCAATAACTTCCTACATTCTTAAAGTCAAAATGAACAATGATAAAGATTTGATTTTCTGAAAATGGAATTATCTACATATTTATACTCCTGACCTTTTTGAGGTCGATTTACCCTTAATAAACTAACTTGATCTAAAGTAAATATACTTGTCGTAATCCATTAAAGATATAAAGATGAAAAGGTTATGATCAATCCAAATAAAACAATTTCCATAATGTACACACACAGACGTGCCACTCTATAAAATACTATTGTTCAATGAAATATGCTTATAGTCATATTTTTTCGATAAAAATAAACGCCTTCTATATAAAACCTTGCTGCATAATTAGGCGCCATTAAAAACCAAATTATCATTAAATAAAATCATAGATAATTTATCACCGTCATTTAAAAATCAAAATTAAAACTCATATTAAAACACACTTTTCTGGCACCTTTAAATAAAAATACTCTAAAAGCATTATATAGAAACGGAGGGTAAAATTTAAAGGTGCTTTATGGTAAAATATATATGAATATATAAGTATTGCGACATGTCGAGTTATATATCTCATCTTTTTATTTTGGTAATACAACTTTTCATGATAATATCTCGACTTGTTCAGATATTAAGTCGACATGTTCAGATAATATTATGTCGACTAAAATTATGTCGATGTCAGAAATAAACCACTATAGATTTCAATGTTTCGGACAACGTTTGTCACGATATAGTTTATTACGCAGTTGATTATTAGTTTGCCAACGAAGTAAGTTTTATTTCAATCTACGTTTTAACAATGTTAATTAACAATCATTTGCATGACTGTGCAGAGTACCAAACGCATTTACACATTCATCTTTGAGTCATACTGCATAAACATTTACTTACGTTTATTTAAAATCTATGAAAACACCATAAGTGACATAAATATGGCATCTAACTGTAATATCCTCTTGACTGGTAACATATGAATGGTTCTAAGAACAGATAACATTTATGTATTATTTTATGCAAGGTTTAAGAGCCATTAGTTTGGAAATATATATATATATATATATATATATATATATATATATATATATATATATATATATATATATATATATATATAATTTTCAGTTTTCTACCATATTCAGCATAAACAAGACATCAATAGCTCACTTGTACTATTGCTCCATAATTGCTAGACCATTACGTTATATGTATAAACTGGAGACATTTTGTAATAAAGTGTAATTGAAATGGTTAACTGGCTGTAGTTTATCACTGAGACAGCACATCTTTGGATTGATGTTTTAAAAGCATGGAAAATACTAATTGAAAACTTTTAAAAAGAATACATAAACGAACCTGCAAAACACCATATTTGGTGCAATAAGAATATTAAAATTGCAAACAAAATAGTCTTTTATCAAAAAATGGTTTCATGATGGAGTTATTTTTATAATTGATCTTTTGACAATAAATAGAAAATTCATGTCCCTTATGGAATTAAATAACACATATCATTGTGATACAAACTTCTTGGAATATAATTCAAATACATGTAAAAAATTCCCTAACAATTATTATCAGAAAACATGTAGAAAGGGATTCCCAAACACTTGAAATCAAAATGTTTGTTAAGAGCAATAGATTCTGATGCACTGCCATCCGTAAAAATTAAAAAAAAATTTAAAAGTTTTTGAATTTGAATTTTATTATTAGCAAGTCGAAAATTCCAACTGTTATCAATTTGCAATGAGATGTTTTAAAGTAAAAGAAACATTTTAGTAAATATATAACAAATACCTGCTAAATTTTGATGTGCCAGATGTGCACATTCCTCATCAGTGACACTAAGGGCCAAAAAGTTTGATAAATTAAAAAAAACATACGCCAAACAGTTGAAAATTAATGAATCTAAAGTTCCAAAATTATATAAATCCAAATCCAGCTAAGGAATGCTTCGCAGGAAGGAACAGACCTTAGTTTGAAATAAATTTTAAAAATTAAGTCGAATGAAAATTTTGCTAAATGTTCATTTTCTGACAGCACACAGTACTGCCTACTGAGTTATGGATACCCTCGGGGAGTTTTACTCCACCAGCAGCGGTACCCGCTCAGGGGTAGTAAATATATAACAAATACCTGCTAACTTCGACCAAAGCACAAAGGTTTGATTAAATTGACTGATTGTTTTAATTGGTAAAGTTGCAGAAATTTGGACCTTTGTAGTGTACTAACGACAATGTGCAAAAAAGCACAAAGGAGATACTATTCTCTGTAGCAGTTGTTTTAAGATAAAGTGACTACGTCTGAACTGATCCGTAAAATTTAGAGGTGATTTATGATAAAATATATATGAATATAAAACAAATACCTGCTAAATTTTGATGTGCCAGATGTTATTAAATTTTGTTTATTACAATATAAAGAACTGTCGTTTATGAATTATTTCTGAAAATTTCATTGGATCTTAACCTTTACTTTTAGAGTTATTTTAACCAGTTGGGCGAGCCCAATAAAACCGTAATTTCAAATCGTGGTATAGTTCTCAGTACCGAGTATTTCCACTTTCCGCAGCCGTCACAGCCCTTATTCTCAAGTGCATTGGATTCATAATACTTTTTATCTTTTTCATAGGGATATTTTTCGACTCTTCCAACAAGGCTTTTTTCAGTTGGTTGACGGTGGTGGGGGTGGTGGTGGTTGTGGTGGGTTTTGACGCCGCCTTTACTTCCTGTCCATTTCGTGTGTTTGGAAAATGAGTTTAGTTGTTTGAGTAAAGGGACAGCGACCGAGCGAAGGATTTCATTTCTACAACAGTGGTCAAAGTCCCACCCAACACAACCAACGGTGACTTAACCCTGTGAGATATTCCACCCCAGACCATAACTGATCCACCACCAAACATATCAACCTCACTAACGCATGCGTCGGTATATGACGTCGACCATTTGGACGAAAAAGGGTGAATCGCGACTTGTCGGTGAAAAAGACATGTCTCCATTGCCTAATTGGAAATATTCTGGGCGCATGTGCCGGCAACCAAGCCAGTTAAATGCAGACCAACACATAGACGTCTACATTCCATATCCGCCTCACGTAATCTGTTCTTTACAGTTTTTGGGTGAATATGACGGTTATGATTGTATTGTTAGCAGTTTCAGTGGCCGTAACGTACCGAATACGCAGACCTGTGGTCAAGTCTTATAGCCCTGTCTTGACGTCGTTTCGTTACTCGCGGACGTCCTATTCGGTCCGAAAGCCTTCCAGTGTCTCTAAAACGGTGAACAAGTCGCTCTATGGTAGTAGTTATAAAGGAATACAGTCAAACTTCGGTTATTCGAACTTCTATTATTCGAATACCTTAGGTTATTTGAAGTTCTCCGTAGGTCCCGACCGCCCTGCACTATAACTTCTTATTAAAAAACTTCGGTTATTCGAACTTCGTAATTCGAAAAAACGCGATTATTCGAACCTAATTTGAGTCCTAAGTTAGACTTTTCAGTGGAAATATACCCCTAAAAATTCGAAGTTGACATTTTTATTCATTTCTAAAACGAAACAACTCTCACCTGTACAATTTAGTACAAACGAGTATGGTTTTACCTTTACCTGTTTATGTTACTCAAGCGTAACTGAAGGTCATTTTGTAGACATGCGTACGCTATTGTCCATCGTAAGCCATCAATCGCAAAAATTAATCGTTATTGTTCAATCAAACAGTAATTATAATCCCAGGTAACAGTAAATGAGCTGCACGTGTGTAGCAATACTCAAGTAAACGATAAAAATAATTCTGTTGACCACGATTACCATCATAAAAAAAATTAATAAAAAACGGCGTCTTAATATTAATTTTTATTTTATATAGCCTAGTCGGGGAATTTTAAAAAAATCATTATTTTGTAATAATGTTGACAGAGACAGTTTTCCGCCTTATACACATTTCAATTCTAGAAATTTTATAGACCTGTTCCGTTTCGTTTCGTTTAAGATTCTGTAAAATCATAAAAATGTGTATTGCGTGCATAAAAAAACATGGTGTACTTTTGTGGATGGCTGTACTTACTCCGTCGTATGTATTACCACGCGTGTTTGATTTTGTACCAGATGGTATTAAATTTTTAGTTTTATTGAAATAAAATTAATACCTCTGTTTTTATGGAATTAATCATGATAGGTCATGACATTATTCATTATAAACTGACACCGATGAAACATTCAATGTGCATTATGATACTGTTGTGTCTTAAGATAACGTACGGTGAATAGAGGTTTGAAGTTTCAAATTAACTTATTCGATTATTCGAATCCCCCGATTATTCGAACCTAAAATGAAGACCTTCAACTTCGAATGATCGAAGTTAGACTGTATTTTGAAGGTGGGGGAGAATTAGATATATAACACTAATACCTGCTAAATTTTGATGTGCCAGATGTGCACATTTCGGAAAATCATTCCTCATGAGTGACACTAGGGGCCGAAAAGTTTGATAGATAAAAACTTAAGCCAAACAGTTGAAAAATAATGAAAAAAGTTCCAAAATTGTATGAATCCAAATCCAGCTAATGAATTCTTTGCAGCAGGGGACAGACCTTAGTTTTAAATAAATTTCAAAAATTAAGACAACTGAAAATTTGGGTAAATGGTATATTTTCTGACAGCACAAAGTACTGCCTACTGAGTTATGGATACCCTCGGGGAGTTTTACTCCACCAGCAGAGGTACCCGCTCAGGGGTAGTAAATATATAACACTAATACCTGCTAAATTTTGATGTGCCAGATGTGCATATTTCGGAAAATCATTCCTCATCAGTGACACTAGGGGCCGAAAAGTTTGATAGATAAAAACTTAAGCCAAACAGTTGAAAAATAATGAATAAAGTTCCAAAATTGTATGAATCCAAATCCAGCTAAGGAATGCTTTGCAGGAGGGAACAGACCTTCGTTTTAAATAAATTTCAAAAATTAAGACAACTGAAAATTTGGGTAAATGGTATATTTTCTGACAGCACAAAGTACTGCCTACTGAGTTATGGATACCCTCGGGGAGTTTTACTCCACCAGCAGTGAGAATGATACATAAATGCAATAAAGACATTTTGATCAGACGACTCCTCATCTTTCAGACCGGAAAATGGAAGAGTGTAGTAGAGGAAACATTAAATATAAAAAGCTTTACTTGCCTTGGAGAAGAAGATTTAAATAGAGTAATTTCTAAAGTCGACAATCAATTTTTGTTCCGTCCCCGGAAGTGTTCTCTTGACAAAAACTGTTTTCTCTATTCCGTTATTATGTTTGATTTCACCGCGAGTTACAAAAAATATCAGTCGTGATATCGAGATAATTATCACAAGTTGTCAGCCAAAGTATCGCGACATGTCGTGTTATATATCTCATCTTTTTATTTTGGTATCACAACTTTTCATGATAATATCTCGACTTGTTAAGGTATTAAGTCGACATGTTCAGATAATATTATGTCGACTAAAATTATGTCGATGTCAGAAATAAACCACTATAGATTTCAATGTTTTGGACAACGTTTGTCACGATATACATGTAGTTTATTACGCAGTTGATTATTAGTTTGCCAACGAAGTAAGTTTTATTTCAATCTACGTTTTAACAATGTTAATTAACAATCATTTGCATGACTGTGCAGAGTACCAAACGCATTTACACATTCATCTTTGAGTCATACTGCATAAACATTTACTTACGTTTATTTAAAATCTATGAAAACACCATAAGTGACATAAATATGGCATCTAACTGCAATATCCTCTTGACTGGTTACATATGAATGGTTCTAAGAACAGATAACATTTTATGTATTATTTTATTTAAGGTTTATAGCGCTCAGTTTGTAAATTTATTTTATTATTTTTTTATTTTCAGTTTTTTACCATATTCAGCATATACAAGACATAAATAGCTCACTTGTACTATCGCACCATAATTGCTACACCATTAGGCTATATGTATAAACTGGAGACATTTTGTAATAAAGTGTAATTGAAATGGTTAACTGGCTGTAGTTTATTACTGAGACAGCACAACTTTGGATTGATGTTTTAAAAGCATGAAAAATACTAATTGAAAACTTTTTTTTTTTACAAAAAAAAAAAACATAAACGAACCTGCAAAACACCCTTTTTGGTACGATAAGAATATTAAAATTGCAAACAAAATAGTCATTTATCAAAAAATGATTTAATGCTGGAGTTATTTTTATAATTGATCTTTTACAATAAATGGAAAATCCATGTCTCTTATGGAATTAAATAACACATATCATTGTGATACAAACTTCTTGGAATATAAAAGTACCATTTCAGCTGTAAAAAGAATGCTAAAAACAAATAGAATTATGTCAGCAATACAAAAAGAAAAAATCCCTTTATACCTCTTTCTATCAATAGGGTTCAAAAGATTTGTACAATATATTAAAATAAATACGTTCAACCATCTTCAAAAATGAAATGAACCAATATTTTTTGAAATTTTAACAAACGAGGATTGAAAAAAAAGTTTTTACAAACTTTGCTTCAAGAGAAATGTAGGGTCAAAATTAGAATGGTACAGTATAGAATAAATCATAGAATTTTAAGCACAAATTATCTCTTACATTAAATGAATATCCAATAGAAACAAAATGGTAGTTTTAATGTGATTTAAGCTTCGAACAATTGATACCAAATGCAATAAAATTGTATCAAGTAGACTTTTTCAAGCTTGAAATATCTCACAGACCGAGATAAGTAAAAATGGTATTATGTTTGGCAATTGAGGTTTCGAGAAACTGACAACAGATAAGACAAAATGGTATTATTTAAGCCTGAAACAGTTGGCTCAGAGAGACATAAAGTTGATTTATAATGCAGGTCAGTCATCAAACAAATGATCAAGGTAAAGCAAAGCCTATGTTGTATATTTTGGTCTTTGTTCATTCTTAAGGCATTAACCTTTTTTCAAATCCAGTCAATCGTTTTTTCACAACGATGTGAGAGAATTTAAAGGATATATAAAACTATTCATTGATGAAGCTTACTAAAAGGGTTCTTCTAGACCGTACTTGATTATTTATGTAATAAAATGGAGTAAAGTATATTTAGCAAACTTTTCAGCCGTATAAATTTTTTAAAACTTATTTAAAAGTAAGGTTTGTTCCCTCATGCAGAGGATTCCTTAGCTGGATTTGGAATCATAAAATTTCGGAACTTTAGATTTATCAGTTTTCAACTGTTTGGCTAATGTTTTTATCTTTCAAACTTTTCGGTCCCTAGTGTCACTGATGAGGAATGGATTTCCGAAATGTGCACATATGGCATATCAAATTTAACAGGTATTTCTGTTATATATTTACTTGTTTTCACATTGAAAAGTAACTTAAAGTTTTGTGTTGTGATTTAGTTGTATGATATTAAATGTTTGGTCAAAATTAGGTTTTCAAAACATAAAGAAAGATGGTAGTGTGAAAAAAAAAACATCAAGTGCAGTATCAGTAAATTCTAGATATATATGACATTATATCACGTTCCTTTGTTCCTTTCCTTCACAGTTTTATTTTACAAATGGTGGATTTATTTAGCTAGACAGGATATGTTCACCCTTCCGGGTGCCCCTGGTAGAAGTTTACGTCTAACTAAATTTTTCAGTTTTACTTTGCTCTAAGGATTGCGATGGGACATGGACCGGTATGGTTGTGTTTTATCCATTTATAAAAACCGATAGTCGATATAAACCATACTCGTCTTGCAAAAATGAGAGAACACATCTAAATATTCACCATGTGTCTCACTTTGGGGGGCTGAATATTCACCGTGTGTTTCACTTTAGGGGGGTGAATATTCACCGTGTGTCTCACTTGGGGGGGGGCTGAATACTCACCGTGTGTTTCACTTTGGGGGGCTGAATATTCACCATGTGTCTCACTTTGGGGGGGGCTGAATATTCACCGTTTGTTTCACTTTGGGGGGGCTGAATATTCACCTTGTGTCTCACTTTAGGGGGTGAATATTCACCGTGTGTCTCACTTGGGGGGGGGCTGAATACTCACCGTGTGTTTCACTTTGGGGGGGGCTGAATATTCACCGTGTGTCTCACTTTGGGGGGCTGAATATTCACCGTGTGTCTCACTTTGGGGGGGGGCTGAATATTCACCGTGTGTCCCACTATGGGGGGGGGCTGAATATTCACCATGTGTTTCACTTTGGGGGGGCTGAATATTCACCGTGTGTCCCACTATGGGGGGGGCTGAATATTCACCATGTGTTTCACTTTGGGGGGGCTGAATATTCACCGTGTGTCTCACTTTGGGGGGGGGGCTGAATATTCACCATGTGTCTCACTTTGGGGGGCTGAATATTTACCGTGTGTTTCACTTTGGGGGGCTGAATATTCACCGTGTGTCTCACTAGGGGGGTCAGCCTTTATGTCCCGGTCTTAGAGTTGACAATAAGTAATGACTTTTTTCACCAAGAACTCGGAATTTATAAATAATAGTCACTTAGGAGATCTTAAAAACCGAAAATCCGTGACACGGTAGGCTTGGCACGCTAAAAAAACTCTCTCAGCATATTGCTCTGGGTTCACTGCAACGTTAAAAATATTCTGAAAATATTCACCTAGATAATTGGTGACATCTCGATATCAGTATTCTTCAATGTGGCGTTAAACCCGTTTAATCAATCTTTGTTGAGATTTTCCACCTTGCAAATCTCTCACAACCCATCTATGGATTAATTTGTTGGGCGTCCAAGCAGCTGGGATAGAAAACACCTAAAAACACTTCCACGCCGAATACCCCGGCTAAGGATCGAACCCTGTCCTTTCAGAGAATAAGCAAGCACTATGCCACAAGGCTGAAAGATCAAGGGCATGTTTATGAAAGTATCGTAGTACTAAGATATATCTTATGTTGGTCTTATGACATATCTTTGTCTCGGGTCATATTTACAATGATATATAAATTTGCGACAAGTTTTGAGTTGAGTTGAGTAATGGTGTTTAACGTCCCAGTCAAGAATATTTCACTTCTATCGAGACGTTGCCAGCTATAGGCCAAAGTGCAGAAATTTTGATTGTGCGTTGCGTTGATGGCATTATACAGCAGGGTTCTTTATCGTGTCATGCCTGCCATGACACGGGACCTCGTTTATTTTAAGTTCCCATCCGAAAAAACGTCACTTTCATTTCGTAATGCCGAGTGCTTGGCTAAAGAACAGTCATTACCCACTTTCAAGTCGTGGGTCAGAACCGGCCGGGGTTCGAACCCACGACCTCCCACTTACGGAGCGAGCACTCTACCAACTGAGCTACCGCAGTGCCGCGACAGGTTTTAAAATCTATTTTAAGATTACGACCACAAGCTAGATGTCTAAAGACAAACTTCATATAAATAAAACTTTGTGATATGTTTATAACATCTTTCATTACAACCATAGTTGCCATTTTACACTTGCGACGAAGACAACTCATTTTGAGACGTAGCCGGGTGTTTAGGGACCGGGGTAACCCGTTAAGACTGCTAAGTCGATGTGGATAGCATTGGGAAATACATATTTTATGGACCAATTATCTTAAGATTGTGTCCAGTGTTTGAAAATAATTTGCAGAAAGATCAAAGTCACATGCACTACCATTTTTATTGAAGATCAATGTAGCTGAGAGAAATAACGCTACTGAAAATTCAGTTGATGAATGTTGATGTACATTAGGGCAAGTGTCGCGTAAATCATACACGACGTAACGGTATGTCTCGAAGGAGTTTTCAAACAATCCGTTAGAATGCCGAAAGACGACAATCATATAGGACGTATTATGCAAGAGTTTATTTCCCTTTTGTTGTTGGTACAGTAGATGGAATGAACAACCTTACGTTAAAAGAAAATATTCACCGTGTGTCTCACTTTGGGGGGGCTGAATATTCACCATGTGTTTCACTTTGGGGGGGGGCTGAATATCCACCGTGTGTTTCACTTTGGGGGGGGCTGAATATTCATCGTGTGTCTCATTTTGGGGGGGCTGAATATTCACCATGTGTTTCACTTTGGGGGGCTGAATATTCACCGTGTGTCTCACTTCTGGGGGGCTGAATATTATCGTGTGTTTCACTTTGGGGGCTGAATATTCACCGTGTGTCTCACTTGGGGGGGGGCAGCCTTTATGTCCGGGTCTTAGAATTGACAATAAGTAATGACTTTTTTCACCAAGAACTCGGAATTTATAAATAATAGTCACTTAGGAGAACTTAAAAACCGAAAATCCGTGACACGGTAGGCTTGGCACGCTAAAAAACTCTCTCTGCATATTGCTCTGGGTTCACTGCAACGTTAAAAATATTCTGAAAATATTCACCTAGATAATTGGTGACATCTCGATATCAGTATTCTTCAATGTGGCGTTAAACCCATTTAATCAATCTTTGTTGAGATTTTCCACCTTGCAAATCTCTCACAACCCATCTATGGATTAATTTGTTGGGCGTCCAAGCAGCTGGGATAGAAAACACCTAAAAACACTTCCACGCCGAATACCCCGGCTAAGGATCGAACCCTGTCCTTTCAGAGAATAAGCAAGTGCTATGCCACAAGGCTGAAAGATCAAGGGCATGTTTATGAAAGTATCGTAGTACTAAGATATATCTTATGTTGGTCTTATGACATATCTTTGTCTCGGGTCATATTTACAATGATATCTAAATTTGCGACAAGTTTTGAGTTGAGTTGAGTAATGGTGTTTAACGTCCCAGTCAAGAATATTTCACTTCTATCGAGACGTTGCCAGCTATAGGCCAAAGTGCAGAAATTTTGATTGTGCGTTGCGTTGATGGCATTATACAGCAGGGTTCTTTATCGTGTCATGCCTGCCATGACACGGGACCTCGTTTATTTTAAGTTCCCATCCGAAAAAACGTCACTTTCATTTCGTAATGTCGAGTGCTTGGCTAAAGAACAGTCACTACCCACTTTCAAGTCTTGGGTCAGAACCGGCCGGGGTTCGAACCCACGACCTCCCACTTACGGAGCGAGCACTCTACCAACTGAGCTACCGCAGTGCCGCGACAGGTTTTAAAATCTATTTTAAGATTACGACCACAAGCTAGATGTCTAAAGACAAACTTCATATAAATAAAACTTTGTGATATGTTTATAACATCTTTCATTACAACCATAGTTGCCATTTTACACTTGCGACGAAGACAACTCATTTTGAGACGTAGCCGGGTGTTTAGGGACCGGGGTAACCCGTTAAGACTGCTAAGTCGATGTGGATAGCATTGGGAAATACATATTTTATGGACCAATTATCTTAAGATTGTGTCCAGTGTTTGAAAATAATTTGCAGAAAGATCAAAGTCACATGCACTACCATTTTTATTGAAGATCAATGTAGCTGAGAGAAATAACGCTACTGAAAATTCAGTTGATGAATGTTGATGTACATTAGGGCAAGTGTCGCGTAAATCATACACGACGTAACGGTATGTCTCGAAGGAGTTTTCAAACAATCAGTTAGAATGCCGAAAGACGACAATCATATAGGACGTATTATGCAAGAGTTTATTTCCCTTTTGTTGTTGGTACAGTAGATGGAATGAACAACCTTACGTTAAAAGAAAATACCACTCAATTAACATCCAAGGTAACTGCGAATTATACCAGGGTTTCTTTAATATTGTAGCATAGTGACCTTAAGGAAAACATGCTGTATTTATTTGATCAAATTTACTGAATCGATAAACTATTTTAGAATTGGGCTATTTAAATTAGTTGGTTATTAAGAGACAGCGGTTACCCACTGAGCCTGACCATGAAGTCTTAGACCATTGCTTCATTGCTTAGTCCAACGAAAGGGGCACAACAATATGAATTACATGTCGGCGTTTTGAAATCACGCTTTCCGTGTAGAGATATAAGTGCTTTAACAACTAATGTTCTTGTTTTAACGCCACATCATGCTCTTGTTGTTGCAATGTTGTTTTAACACCACATCAGCAATTTTTCAGCTATTCGCGACGAAAGAATGGTTAATAATCTCTATGGATTAATATAAGAACAAGTCCATGCATGTTGTATGCATGTGATGTATGAGTGTGCATTATGGCCTTACCCTATACTAGCCTAGTCTACACTCGGTGTTATATATATATATATATATATATATATATATATATATATATATATATATATATATATATATATATATATATATATATATATATGAGTATGTAAATATAAGTTCAGAGCTGCGATACATGTTTGTTTTACTGGTCTGATAAATTAATGACATTTTAGAAATCATATATTTTGTATTTTTTTAAAATGCATTTTACCTTCACAAAGAATATATATATATATAGTTTAAACAATATTTTGTAAGGCTCTTATATTAACCAGTTTCCTTAACAATTGGTACAAAACTAATAGTCTGCATGACTTAGAAGAACGTATGATAATAAATAAATAAATAAAGTAAATAAATAAATAAGTAAATAAAGTGTAGGTTTTTTAAAAAGACAAATTCAATATATATATATGTATTTATGCATGTATGTATGTAAAACTTATGCATTTATGCTAATACATGTATTTTATTTTTAAAAGTAAAATTAATCTTCCTTGAAGACATCGTTATGAAGTCCTTACTAAGATTTACATGATATGACATGCCATAAAATTATCTTATCATGGTCGTAATATATGTAATAGGATATATTATCATAACATGTGTTATAAAAGGTCATAAACCTAGCCCCCCCCACATCCCCACACACCCCCACCCCCGAAAAAAATGTCTAACAGTAAATCACCCTATTAATTTATGATATCCTTATGTAATTTTATCATTTTCATTTCTTTTTTACACACACACTCTCTCTCTCTCTCTCTCTCTCTCTCTCTCTCTCTCTCTCTCTCTGGTACAATTTTTAGAGTTTTTAGCTCAGGCCTGTTACCCCTGTGACGGAACGTTGAACTTTCAAATTACCGCAAAATCTAATAAATGTCCGACAAAGTCACATATAACATATTTTCAATACTTGTATTCATATTCTAATTCATTAAACTTTAATTTTAGCTTTAGAACAAGCATATACATGTAAATTTAAGAAATTCTTTTTTCTCGTATGCAGAATTTAGAATTTTTACTGAAAGTTTAAACAGTATTTATTTCATTAAGCAATTATACAACACAAATTTACATTACACAAATAAGGGATTCCAGAACAAGAGTAAAACTCTTATATAAACTAGTATCCCTGAAAATAACATCTGATAAATACATAAATAAACATGAAGTTACAACAGTTACATATATATATAATTCTTAATTAATAAATGAATAATATAAAAAGATAAATAAACCAAATAATTAATTAATTAATGAGTGAGTAAATAAATAAATAAATAAATAAATAAATAAATATAAGTCGCAAATGATTTAATATAACAAAAAAAAAAAAAAAAAAAAAAAAAAAAAAAAAAAAAAAAAAAGGAAAAGTATAAGTGTGTGTTTGTCGGGGGAATATAAATATGATTTTATAATTATTTTTTAGAACGCTTAGATTGTTTAATAAATTCTTGTACTGATGAAAAAATGAATTTCTTAATTTTGTTGTGGTGATAACATAGGGTCCCCATACCGTGAGTAATTTGTTGATACTTAAGACGTATATATATTCAATATTTCTTTTTGTAAAAATTCTGCACAATACATCAGCATTTTGTACAAACAAAGCTTGGTGTAAATTCTTTTAAAACAATTTTTTCATTCGAAGTGAGACACTCGCACACAGATTGAGGAGGACGAAAATTAAAGAGAAGAGGAAAAACTGTATTGAACAAGCGGAGACGATTCTCAAAAATGCTCTCCGAAAAGAAGGACCTACTACGCAAGCAAGTAAACAAAAATAATGGCGGGAAAGATAAACAGCGTAAGATAATGGAAGAATTTGTGAAAAAATTGATGCTAGAGGCAGACCTAGGGTAAGATTTATGAAACACAGTGCTATATATCATTATGTAACATTTCTGATATCCCTCCGCTTTTTAATAGCGCTTTACTTCTACATAGATTTTCTTTCTTTTTTGCGACTGTCCTGAATTTGAAAAGGTGAAGGTTGTTATGGTTTTTTGATTTGGGCGCGATTGCTGCCTAGGCTAGGCTTACACTCGTCAGATTGGTTTCATTTTAGCCACTATCAGAGGAAGTGATCCTGTCTTTCCCTACACACAGAAAGAAACGTGATGTATTTTTGTGCAATGAGAACACACCATTCAACTACTGTTCTAGTAACCTACATCATACATGTGTTTTATCAGAAACACGTGCCTGATATTCGTGTGTGTGTGTGTGTGTGTGTGTGTGTGTGTGCGTGTGTGTGTGTGTGAAACAAAAAAATAACTAATGTATGATTTACTTCTGCAGTAGCAGTAGACCTGAAATACATGGCTGATGTTGCCATTCTGAAACGGCATCATCAGTATAATGAAAAGAAAAAGCCATTCGGGGACGTGTTTCAGGTTTACAGTAGCTGGAGAGAAATAAAAAAGTTTTTATCATGTCACTGTTATTATGTATGCATTTTGTCATTATGAACTGACATCAAATTAAGTCCCATCTCAGTTGGAGTGTAGTGGTCTTGAGCTCACTTGGTAGAGCACTTGCCTATAGTGTGGGAGGTAATTAACGGGTGATCCCTAGTCTGACCGGTTTATAGTCGTTTCGTACCATAACCGTTTCGTACCATATTAAAAACCATTTCGTACCATGACCATTTCGTACCATAACCAGTTCGTACCATCTTGTTTGACCATTTCATACCATAGTGTACTTTTAACGTTTTTGTATGATTTTCTTATATTTTTTTCATGTGTAAATGATTATTGTCGCATGGTATATTTTTATTTACGATTTAACACAGACACATACACATACACACACACTTTAATGTCAATTTAATAAATGGAAACAAACGCCGACAATCATACGCAATCATGTTGAATTTTAATCAAAGCTGTACATACCTACAGCAGATCGAAATATATGATAGCGTATGTACAGCTGTGATTAAAATTCAACCGTGAATATGATAATTAACAGTTGACATAACTTGCGGAAAAGTGTTTTTGAAAGTAATTAGTGCAACGGAACCAGGGTGAGTACCGCTCAGCTTGTTATTGACAACTGGCGTGTTATTTTCAAATTTTCAATGATATATATAATGAAAACACATTTTCTTTCCCATAAAAGTTTTGCTTTTACTAATATCATTGCTGCAATAATATTATAAAAGTTTTCAATATGCCACATGTGAAAACACTTATTCTTGGACACAGTTTCATTCATCGGTTAAGAAAATGGATGAAAGATAATGATAAGAAGATATTTATAGATGACAATATATTGAATGATGTACATGGAATCGGTGGTAGAACTGTCGAAAAAATTCGGAGATATGATCTCAGTTACGTGAGACAAAATAGACCAGAGATTGTTTTTTTACAAGTAGGCGGTAACGATATAAGTGTTGATTGTAGTGCAAAAACAATTTCAGATGATATTATGTTATTAGCTGAAGATCTTCATAAGTTGGGAGTGAAGAGGGTGATAATTGGATCTGTTTTATGAGACTAAACCCTAGGAATATGACTTCTGCTCAGTATGACAGAAAGAAAAAAAACATTAACAAGATTCTCCACAAAACGTTTGGAAATTTCGTTAACAGCACCCGTGACTCGAAGAAAACTCTGTTTTATAAGCATCGATTTCCATCGGCAAAACACTTCTCATCAGATGGCGTTCATCTTAATGAGGTTGGCAATAAAGAACTTTATTTCAGCATTAGAAGTGCATTATTGAAGGTTTTGTAAAGGTTGAAAAGAATGACAATATATTGAACTTTTCTGTAATGTGTATTGTGTATTTTGAAATTAATTATTTATTTCATTTTATTTTTGCATATCTATTGATTATGGATACTCGTATATTAGCTAATAATAAAACCCATTGAAATTAATTATGCCTTTTATTCATTAATTAAGTAATTAAGAAATTAAATACTTAATTAATTATTTGTAACTGATATCCAAATTCCTAACATGCATTCTTTACCTAAGATTTTCATTATAAAACATTGTATAAATTGAAAAGACACCAGTAAGTGTTATGTCTTTAACAACACAGTAATACGGATGTTCGGGGTTACGCGCTCTTCTATGTTTGAAGGTAAAATATGTATCTAGCGAAGGGAGCAGGTTCCACAGGGTAACTTCCGGTTTTTCTTGGTAACGAGTAAACAATGTCGTCTGTAGATGTCAATACCGCGAAATTTGAAGACATGAGCGTTCCCGGGTTGAAGGCGTTTTTATACGACAAGGGTATAACATGTTCAACCTATAAAAAGAACCACCTTGTCAAGTTATGCAGATTGGCTGAGGAACTTGATCTGGAATCAACGACAACGTCGGACGATTATGAGCCAATGGACGATAGGCGAAGACGGATAAACAAGACGGGACGTATTACCTCCTTTGACGGAAATTAAAGAATGGTCCAATGATTTACAGTCCATGCCATTGGTGGAAACAAGTGATATTTTGATTTACTGTTTAAACGTTTGTGGCTGGTAAGGATGATCTAACTTGGTTCAAGTCATTACCCAACTATATTGTCCATTTTCTATCTTTTTCTTTCTGTCTTTTCTTCTATCTGGGCTAATCGCTGGGCTTTCCCCCATTCACTATCATTTATTTTTAGACAATTACATGTTGCAATTGACTGATTTTTTCCTATGTATTATTTTAAAACAAATTTTACTATAGTGTTGTAACTGACTTGTTGAGCATTTTCATATTATCATTTTTGGCCATTAATTTTTGCAGGAAACTTAATGTAATTGTAATATTTAAATATATGTATTTTATAGTTTCCTTACTTTGCTATGGAAGTCTAACATTGAGAAACAGTTATTAATTTTCATATTATCTTATTATATTTAACTAACATGCTTAAGTTTTTGTTTTGTACTGCTTGCATCCCCATTACAATGTTAGATTTATACCATATTACATCAACCTATCACCATCTGTTTAACTTGGTGAAGTCATTCACATATTTCACTTATATTTTGACCACAGTCTTGATTTTGATCTTTAACAGTTTCTGTCAATATCATAAATATGAGTTATAGCAAACTGAAATAGATCCTCCCAGTCTATTTTGTAAAATGTGGTCAATTAAGTATAGTTTTCATCATTTTAAATCATATTTAACAAATTATTTAGGAATAACAGCAGGATGACAAGATATAGAGAGGACAATGGGTACCAGCTGTTTTTGGCCCACCACATTAAGGATGTCCATCTACATCATTGCAAAGGCACAGAGTTTCTGTACATCAAAGCAGATTGTGTTCCAGAGACCAGACAGTCAGAAGTCCCCTACACTACCTGGGTTATAATGCACAGGAGTGGTTATTTTAAAAGTGGAGGTTGTTCTTGTGTGGCGTAAGTAAATATGATCGAGGTGATAACATTTAAATAATCTTAAGATAAGTCTTCATACATCATTTCTAAAATTAACAGGTTCAAACCCAGAAGCTTCAATCTGTAATAAGCAAGAGAATTATGCCACTACCAGCTACTTGAGCCACATGGGCCTATATCAAGTACAGTCAGCAACACTACAATTTGCAATTTTTGTATGAACACATTACTGTTGTACCTCTGGCGGCTCTTAAAATGGTAATATTTAATGTATACATGACATATACCTGACATTTTACCAACAGGTCATGTCAAGACATGTAATTAATAATATGACTGCCATCTGCTATTAATCAGAATCCAACATTAGGGCTTTATAACAATGATATAATTAAAGTATGAATGTACTCTGTTGGGGCTGGAAGAAGTAGGAGGGCAGGCATGTATTTCTTTGTAAAAATGAAAGAAAATGTATATTACAAAATTCGAGAAACAAGTTTCAGTGCACTATTTAAATGTCAATTTATTATTATTGTATGAATTGCAAGATATATCACAAAAAATGTTTCCATAAACTATGACAGTGCATGTTAACCATATACAGTAAAACCTGTTTTAGTATCCACCCTTAAGTCTTCCTAACCATTATTTTCAATTTTACAGCTATTAACAAGTGTTTATTGCCATGGGATGCAATAACTTTGTACTCTATATAAACTTTTACATAAATTATTAAATAACAGATTATATTGAAGTAAATGGAAAAATGATGTTACTAAATATTGCACATGTTTCCCTAATGAAATTGAAAAGGAGCATCTGATATTCACATGTAGCAATATTACTGAAATTTGGAGTAAAGTTAGCCGCGTAATTAAATGTAATGTGACCTGGAAGAAAATAGTAATTTACTTTTTGATGAGGAAAACATAACAACTTTTGGATACAATAATATTTTATCTTTCATAGCTTATAAAATATATAAGTTTAAAATGAAATGTAGAATTGAGAGAAAAGAGGCGGAAAACGTTGAACAATATATCAAAAATTCTCTATTAATGTATGTTTAAATTCTTGAACACTTAACACTTTATTTCGTAAGAAAAATATTATGAAAGATTGCTTTACTTATCTAAATGTTAATATTATTGTGATTATTAGTAAATTGATGTAACACATTAATAAATTAACATGATGACTTACATACATAAAAACCTTTGAAAAAAAACAAAAAAAAAAACAAAAAAAAACAAAAAAAAACTTTGTACTCCAAATAGAGTTACCAAAGGGAGTATAAACATTAAATTGTATCAATTTGATCACCTTTTTCTTGTATTCACTTTAATAATTTTTTAAGCAATTCATTATATATATCATTCCAGGGATAATGGTACTTGCAAACATTGTGTGGCTTTATTGTTTGCATTGCAACAATGGAGTACAAGGCACACAGACCGCCACACAGTGACAGGAACAGATGTGACTTGTGTTTGGGATAAACCAAGGAAAACTTCACAGCCCCTAAAAATTGATTGACCTGGAATCAAGTTTGAAGAAACCCAGATTACAGTTGGAGCCAAGTGTCATCAACTACAGAGCTAGCAGGAAAGAACTTCTACTTTCCAATAAAATTATTGAGAAACGTTTAAGGAAAATTTGTAAAAATGCCTGGTGCCATGGCCCTGCACACACTTTCTGATTCAAGTGACGAAAGTGAAAATGAAACCAGTGGCAATCCTCCAACAATGTTGGAACTGGGCAGTTATTGCAAAGAGCATGACAAAGATATGACAAATGAGTTCTTAAAATCCCACTATGATTTGGACACTATTAATACATTAGAAATAATCACTAGAGGTCAATCTGATAACCCTGACTGGTATTTATATAGGCAGGGTAGGATCACTGCTTCAATTTTTTCATCTATTCTAAGTTTTAAATTCACTGATACAACTGATAATTATATTGTTAAAAAATATTTTCAAATGCAAATGTACAAAGTGAAGCTATGAAATTTGGTAAGGATCATGAGCCTGTTGCAAGGCAACTTTATTTTCATAATTACAAATCAACCCATAAGAATGCTTTTATTAAAGAATGTGGGCTTTTTATATATTCCTTGAAACCATTTATAGGGGCATCACCTGATGCAATTGTGGATTGCAAATGTTGTGGCCAGGGGTTGAAATTAAATGCTCATTTACTTATAAAGATGAATTACCATCAATTGCAGCAAATGATGATCATTATCACTTGTACACCAATGAAAATAATCAAATTCGTTTAAGACACAGCTCTTCATGGTATGTACAGATACAAGGTCAGCTTGGTGTTACCAAAATGAAATGGTGTGATTTTGTTTTTTACACAAGAAGAGGTATTGTTGTGGATAGAATTCAATTTGATAAGGAATTTTTTGACAAAATAGTTGAAAAGTGTGATCATTTTTTTAATAAGTATGTAAAACATTCCCTTACTTTATAGTCACAATTATTCCTTGGTATCAACTTTAATTGTACATGTTTCAGGACCAAGTGTTTGCTTGTACATACAACATTTCAAGCTAATTTAAGGATGTATACTGCTGAGGATACTTTATTTCCTGCATTAACGTTTTTTCTTTACCTAATTTTTGGAAGGATATGACTATAAAACAATAAAAATCTCATGGTAGTAGACTACTTTTTCTATTAAGGTCATGCAATACACCTCTATTTTAACAATTTTCATGTTTTACCCATTTGGGGATATTTTCTCAACATAATTCCATTTTCATACACCCCAAAAATAATTTTCATGAATCTGAATAAATATACAGCAGAAACAAGAACTTGAAATTGCAATACTCAAAACTACTTGTCATACACACATTATTATTTTTAAACAGTTAAATGGGGTCATAATAATGTTAAATTCATCATCAGTTTCCACCTGTGGTACTTAATTTGGTAATTATTTTTCAATGAGATTTCTTTGTGACTGGAACATCAGAGGTATACATCCTTAAAGTGAAATTAGTTTGTTATACACGAATGGTTTAAAAAAGGACCAACAAAGTTGAAAACCAAGGGATTATTTTACCAAGGGTTTACTCAGATTACAAAAAAATGCTGCCACTTTAACAATCATATTGGCAATTGGTTTATATTTCCAATTCAGAACACCTGAAAGAATTTGATACTTTTTTAATCTTTGTATAGCCCTTTCAACATGGATTCTTAATTTAGCGATTGTTCTTGTTCTTTGAATATCTACACTAGTTAGGCGTTTCCCCTTGCCCCATTTACATTTCCTGGTGAATGGTGGAATTACTAAAGTGGCTCTTCTCTCTGTAAGTAAATCTCTAATGAGAAAACCACGATCTGCCATCACCTCATCACCTGCCGATATCAAATCTAAATATCCTGAGTTTTCAGTAATAAACCTGTCAGATGCATTTCCACCCCATAAATCAGATACAAATGAAAATGCACCTTCAGGTGTAATACTGACAAGACACTTGAAAGTATTGTGTGATTTGTATGAGCTGTATGTCTTATGCTGGGCAGTTGGAGAACGTGGTTTTTGAATGAATATTTCAGTACAGTCAATAATGGATCTAGTTTTGGGAAAGGAAGTTTTAAATGATTTTGGCATATACTTCTTAACTTTTCTTTTCGAAGGCCATTTGATACATGGTGATAAAACAGAATTTAAAAGACTTATCCAAGTAATAAAGATCTGTGAAACACAAGAGTTTGAAATACCAAATATATCACCCAAAAAATGGGAAACTAAACCTAGTCTTAGCTTAAGTAGGGTCAATATGTATTCGTTAAATTTTGTGAGTTTTCTGTTGGGGCCTGTTTTCTTTCTGTCTGTTGCTTGATGGTAGTTAACGTCTCTTGATGTTGATGATGCTCCACTCCAGTACTTAGGATTTGGTTCTGCTTCATTTATAATATCTAGAAATTTCAAAAGAAATAAATATATATGATATTCATTTAAAAGCAAAAAATGCAAATGCAGCCATTTGATAATTTAAGACAAGCAAGCTTTCTTCTTTTTCAATGAAATCCAGGGCCACATATGTTAGTCTGCTGTAACTATTGTTGCATAATGGTGATTAAAGTCAGTTAAAAATATTTCACTTGTATAGAGATTTCACCAGCTATAGGTAAAGGTGCATAAATTTTGCCTGTGCATTGTGCTGATGGCATTATACAGCAGGGTTCTTTATTGTGCCAAGCCTGTCATGACACAGGACCTTGTTTACTTTAAGTTCCAATCAGTGACTGTGTCGGAATTTGTCTGGATTCGAACCCATGACCTCCCACTCACGGAGCGAACACTCAACCAACTGCAGTTTTCTGGACGTTAAATTATTTTTTTAAAAATCCACTGTCAATATTGGTTTACTAACAAATATTAACAATACAGTAGTTTTTATTATATACCATGATACTTTGTTGGTGTATACACATATTTGTATGAATTAGGAGTGGTTTATATCTGAAAACTGATACATGCATTTGTATGAATTAGAGTGCTTTATATGAAAACTAAAATCATTTCCATTTTGTTTACCAAATATTCCATGAAGTTGTTCAGATGTTGGTATCCCAGTATATTTGTTAATATTGTCATCATTCTTCAAGATGACTTCACAGAAGCTTTCACGAAGAAGGGATTCCTTGTCATTCAGTTTGGCCTCCAGTCTCATTATGTCATCTTCTAATGCTTCTATATCATGTGATGTCATTTCTGTCTGACAAGCTTTGTCTTCAAATTCAGGATAAATCCTTTCTTCCAAACCAGAATATAGATGGTCATTTCCATTAACAGTTATATATTCTGAGAACAAAATAATATACATGTTATGATGTTTTTAAGTGCAATATATTGTTAAAATTAATTTGGTATTTTTTTGTATGGTTTGGAAGTATCAGAATCAAGTAAATAACTGAAATTATTACTGTATAAATTTCATGTAATGATATAATTCTACTGCCATAGCAAGCTTTGTACTTGTCACTATATATTTTTTCACATTATTGTTGTCTTGTTTATATTCTTATATTTTAATCAGAAGTCACAAAGGAACACCTACTGTTATAGACATTGTTATTTTAATACTACAATTTTTATGCTGGGGCACTTTATACACATGTATATGAGAAGATGTTGTTGGCAAATTATAATTTTCCTAGATGTCAGGAAGATGTATGATTATGTTTCTGGTTTTTATGAATTACCTTTACAAGTTGAATTTATCTTAAAATCATTTTTCCCATTAAATGTGCTAATTTCAACTTCCATGAGAACTGGGGGTGTCTCTGTAATCATGTGACCGTTTTCTAAAAAAATAAATAAATGTGATTCATAAAGTAAATTTTAATAACCATATTCAAACATAAATGGTATAAAAGGGCACTCCTCCTCTTGCAGTCTATTGGAAAACTAACAACATTTTAATTCAGTGTTTGAAATCTTCAACCAGCCTATAGCCCTGGGACTATAAATTTTAGTCAGTATGTTGAAACTTCCATACATGTTTTAAAAGGAAATATTGAAATCAAGTCTGTCTATAATGTAACTATACATTTTTCATATTAATTTAGTAATTAATTTTTTATAAGATTTATTTTAAAAAAAACTCACCATTTGTCTCAAAGTCCATGGGCATAATCTCTGTACATATATTGGAAGTGGAACAAGATTCCCGCTTTCTCAATAGAGACACAGATGATGGCCGACTTTCATTTATCTTGTAGTTGTTGTAGGAAAAAAGTTCTGGTAATGGATGTTCTTTAGTAGGCCTACCATCAACAAAATGCAAAGAGCACACTCTATGCTTCTTGGTTGGCAAATAGTCATCCCTACGGAGAAGTTGTAGCCACTGCTTTCTCAATTTTGGCTCATTTTTTTCTGTTGGAAATGGAAAAAATTCTACAGTTCTTCATGTACCCATATTTCCCCCGCTTTCTGTCATCCGAACTGCACCCCTCAGCAGCACAAAAATACCACTTTGGTTTCCTTCACAGACATTATTCAGTTCAGAACCTGTCATAAATATGCAATAGCCTTAAATGTTTTATTTTATACTACTATATATGTTTTTTATATTCCTGTGATGTTTATTACATAACTTACTGTCAATAAACATGTTTTTAACCAGCTTTCAAGATTTCATAGAATTATTTATATAGCTTATCCCATTTGATAGAGAAAGATACATAATTTATTTACACAGGTCTTCATACACTTATAAACCATTTGAAGTTGCTAAAAGCTGCAACATGGAATGATACCATTTCAAGTTTTTATGAGTACTTGGTTAATCATAAATGATGATGAAGTTTGCTCCGTGTCTAAAGTAAAAGTTCCTTTGGTAATAGAGTTTGTAATTTCTAACTTGTTTGAAGGAAATTGCTCTGGTTTTCAAAAATATTTCTCATTATCCTTAAACAATTGAAAGAACACAATAGATAAATACTATCTGATACATACATATTTTGTGATACATACAACATGTCAACATATAGAATACTTATCCTCAAAGATAAATTTGTCTCCGAAACTGGAAGTCTTGAAATCTTCTCTGTGATAACACAGATAATTAAAGGTGTATATATGCAAAATAAAACAGTCATGGAATTGCAAGCTGGCAAATTATGTCACAACTTGACAAATTCATAACAGTTATATTTGTACAAAATATGGTAAAATACTCAAATATTGAACTATAAAAACAAAAGAAAAAAAGAAATGTAAATAACATCAACACATGCAAAAATCTGTCCAAATAAATTACAACTATGACTCAAGTGAACATTCATTGGTCTATTCAATTAACTATCTGGGATTAACAAGCTATGTTAGTCTAAAATGTGAACAGTTAAAAATGTTCAACTTTCAATTTTGTCAGGGCAGAGAAAATAAATGGCAATATTATAATGGCTTTAAATCCTGTCAAGATTTTTTTTCACTTTTTCAGGCATATGAAGTAGCCAATAAAACCATCAACATTTAGCAAATGAACCAACAAATTTTCTTGCACTAGTTAGGATATTACCAGCATAATCTAGGGGATCTATATCATAATATAAACATTAAGCAGTGAAATGTGATTTTGTTTTATCAAAATTGACAGAAATACATAGATATTTTTACGGTTATTGAATGTTGCAGAGTTTATATATATAGCGAACTACAAATAAGAATCCTGTGATAACTCGATAGACCAGATGTACTTCATTTAAGTCGTTAACATTGGTATAACATGAATTTCAAGTTTAAAGTTTCACTGACGATCAAAACAGAGGAAAAAACACATTGTCACGATTCATGCTCTGAATCTTTTAAACTCTGGTGTTACTGTCAGCTTATACCAGCATTCCAATGTAACGATATAAAGTATTATAATAGCTTGTAAGATACTTACGTTAGTCGTTTCCTAAACCGGAAGTTGGCCTGTGGAACTTTTTAGGTAAATCACGTGATTTTGGGTCTATATAGTATCCGGAAACGGCCCGGAAAACGGTAACCCCGAACATCCGTATTTTGATGTTCATAATGTCCTATTACTTTGATCATCCATCAATGCATACACGCGCAGTTTTGATCCTGGATTTTCTGTTACGTATACATTTGCAAGCAATATTTTTGCACACGATCTACCGTCAAATGTGTCACGACAAATTTGAGTACAAGAGCTTGAAACACTCTTTAGAACCGTTTTCAGAATTTTGCGGAGCTGACTCCTCGCCTTGACTTGCTGAACCCTGATCTGACCTTGAACCTCTAACATCCTTGATGTGCAACGCAGTAGGGTGATTTGTGCTTTTACAGTCACTGCAACTTATGGGAATCTTACTATCTCGTCTGACATGTTCCGATGTCGCACGACATCTGAAGCAAATTTTCTTTTGCTTAAGAAGCCTTCTTCGCTCAGGATAGGGCTTAGACTTAAAAGCTCTACACTGATTAAGAGAGTGATGAGTACCGTGTATCGGACATGGTTCAAATGTTTCAACATTTGTATTGTCCATGTTTTCCTTAAACTCAGTCTTCCTATTATGAACCTGTTCAGCAGGTTTTGGTCTACTTGACAGAGCTGGCCCTGACAAGGATTGTTTTTAATTTTACTTTGTTCACTTATGAAATTTGTGAAAACTAATAAACGGTGGGTATGTGGTTCCATGTTTCTTGTTATAATCAACCGCTGTTAAAGTCCATCTTTCTTGAAGTTGAAACGGGAGTTTTGCAACAATAGGCGAGACTCCAACGGATGAATCAAAGTATGAAAACATTGTGTGATAACTATCAATATCCTTGATTGATGATATCTCTGACAGGATATCGGACAAATCATAAAGTTTTTTGTAATTCTTTACTGTGATCTTTGGAATAGCTGAAAGTTTTGCTTTCAGAGCCTGATCAATCAGTTCTGGGCTACTATAACGTTCGTTTAATCTCTCCCAGATCAATCTTCACCCTTTCTCAGGATCAGACGGATTTGAGGCTTTTGTACTCAAAACATGTCTCTGGGACTGCGAACCAGTCCACTTAATTAAAAGATCGATCTCTTCACTTGGTTTGGCCCGTACCTCTCTCACTATATTCTTGACACGTGCTTTCCATGATGGATACAATTCTGGTTTATCATTTAACACAATGAATCGCGAAAATAACAAGTCTTTCTTAAGCAGAAAGCGAGTGAAGTCGGATGCTAAAGATTGATCTCTGTGCTGCTGATCTAACGGTGGCTGACAGTGCTGAATTATAGACGATGGAAGTGTGAGGGGGTACCGGATTCATTGCGGGCGTCGGTAATGATGGTGTAAATGGACCAGAATAAAATGGAACAAAACTACGCTGCCTAATCGGTTCTGTTGATGTTAATACTGGCGTAAACGAAACGAGAGGTGAAACTAAACCTGGAGGTGGAAGTGTTTGCATAAACTGAACTTTTTTTTTTGGTATTAATAGTTTTTATTCCATCTTCCATATATTAAACATAATCATTTCATTAATATAAATACACACTTTAACAGAGAAAAATATACAAATTATAAATTCATCCATTTCTATCTAAAAGTAAATTAATAATATTCCATGATTGTCTTATGTTGTTTGCTATTTTGGGACTTAACATATATAAAGAGAACAGTTCTAATTTTCTGTAATCTTTGATTGATTGTAAAGCAGTTTTATAGTTTGGCCTGGTCTTTCTGAATTTACATAAGTATATGTGATTTTTGATGATCAGAAAACAGAGATTAATTATATGTTGGTTTGGATGATTTGTCAAACCAAGAATAAAATGTGTTATGATTTTGTCAATAAATAAACCACAAATATTGTAAAGGTCATCTAAAAGACCAAACCAAACCGATCGACTGTAACTACATTCATAAAATAAGTGAATCAATGTTTCTTTTGTTTCAAAACAAAAAGTACACAGTTCTGTTTCTGAAAGTTTACACTTAAATATCGATCATTTGTAAAAATTATATTATGATTGATCTTGAACTGCAAAGACTGCAACTTTGAGTCGCTGGTAATAATAAAAGGCGATTTATATATCTTTTTCCAGTTTTTTCGTGGATTATAGTGTTAAGTTGTGTATGAAAAAAATCTTGTGTTTTTAATAGGGTCCTTTTTAACAGATTTTAAGAACATGTTGTAAAATATTTTTGAAACTTTGTCTTTCCGTTTTAAATATTGTATATTAACATTTTTAATTTCTTTATCAAACAAATTATTTTTTAAGATATTTTTCCAGTGTTTTGGTATAGCATTTACTAGACCCGCGTAACTCACATGATTTATTGAACAGCCGTATTTTTCGTTGCACTCCCCGCAGTTCAAGAAAAATCCATGTTCGTCAATAATATCATTAATAAAATAAATGTCACAATCGACCATGTTCTTGAAAAAATACCATTTTTTATCAATTCTAATCTCGGGATTGTACCATAGAGGTTGGGAAATAATGTCATTCGGGGATGCAGTGAGGGATTGGTTTAATTTTGCCCAATTTTGAAAAACATCTATCCAAAAAGAATTGAATCCTGCACAACATTTTGATATGCCAATTTCCTGTAGGAAAAGTATTTATCTCCTCCAATTTTTTCAAGCGTATCTAACAAAAGACATTTCCAAGATGAGTTATTCAGAGGGTCAATTAGTTTTTTAATCCATTTCATTTTAAGTGCTCGATAAAAAGATTGTATATGAGGCACCCGAAGTCCGCCATGTTCCAGGTCGTTATACATAATATTTCGTTTAAGTTTATCTACTTTGCCATTCCAGATGAAATAAAAATGTGTGATTGTATTTCATCTGTTATTCTTTTAGGGGGATCTGGAAGTGCCATTAAGTTTGAATCATATTGGTAATGCGATTGTTTTCACCACTGTGACTTTTCCCATTAAGGACAAATTTCTATAAGACCAGTTTTTGAGAACGTTTTTGAAAGAGGTTACTTTTTCAGTGTAATTCTCGATATATATCGAGTCTGCTTGTAAATTATATTTTAGCCCTAGAAGTTTAAAAGATCCATTGTGATTCCATTTTAAACACTTTTTAGTTTGCAATTCCTCAATGCATCCCCTCCTGGCCCCAATCCACACAGCCTCGGTTTTTTCAAAGTTTGCTCTCAAACCAGAACAGTCGCCAAAATCTTCAATTATTTTAATAGCAGAGTTAAGAGATTCAGAGTCATCGTTCAGCATAAGGCTGGTATCATCTGCATACTGTCCTATAAGATATTCAGAATCGTTTATTGTGATGCCTTTTATTTTAGGGTCTTGTTTAATTGCTGCACTTAATAACTCAGCGGATATGATGAAAAGATAAGGGGAAAGTGGATCACCTTGTCTGACACCCCGTTGAATCTGGAAGAAACTAGAACAGTGACCGTTGTATTGAGTACAGCTTGTTATATCTGAATAAAAAGCAAGAAACCACTTGATGATTGAGTTCCCAAAACCAAAGAATTTAAGTGAATTTTCAATAAAAGACCATTCTATGGAATCAAAGGCTTTTTCAAAATCAAGAAGAAGCAAAATACCTGGAATATTTTCTGTTTCTGTTTTTTCTAAAATGTCATATACCAACCTACTTGTCTCCCCAATAAACCTCCCTTTTATAAAGCCTGTTTGTGATTCACTTATTATTGTATTAAGAACTGGTTTAATCCGGCTAGCAATTGCTGCCGATGCAATTTTATAATCTACATTCAGTAAGGAAATCGGCCTCCAATTTTTTAAGTAAAATTTTGACTTTCCCTCCTTAGGAATACATGTGATCACCCCCTGCCTTTGTGTAATAGAGAATTTACCATTATTATACCCATAATTTAATGATTTGACAACAAATTCTCTAATATCATTCCAAAAAAATTTGTAAAATTCGATTGTAAATCCATCCATTCCTGGCGATTTTCCGTTTTTCATAAAATTCAAAGCATTTGTACATTCGAGATCTGATAGTTCCCCTTCAAGTGCCACTGACTGTGTTTCATCAAGTTGATTTAAAAAGGCATTATTTTTATCAAAGAATGTA
>JARBDR010000756.1:265389-303146 GCA_029721355.1 Tegillarca granosa | reverse complement strand
CAAGTACAGTTAATATAAAGTTTACTTCCCTTTAGCCTTTGTTATACACATATCAAATGAAAATTGCTGACGATGACGGAATGGGGTCATATGCAAATGCGCTGCATACCAGAAAAGTTCAACACATTTTTTAACTAATGAAAATCAAATTATTTTTGTTTACTGATGACTGTGTATTTCCGTTTTTACAAAGTTACCAATAACAACTTATTCTGAGAGGTTCAAACGGGTCATTTTACACGTAACGTAATTCCTTTTAATTTTGCCATTATTTTAAACCTCACATCGGCACTTTTTATTAGATATGAGATGTTTTTATGTCTTTCTTTATTAATTTATAAATAATTTATTTCTGAATCTTTACAATGGTAAAAGAGGTCCCACATACAAAAACCCGCATGGTATCCTCCTTGATAGACACGCGACAACTGTGCCATTTAACAATCAGCTGGTGATGGCTTCTTTCACTTATTCAATGGGATTGCTTAATAAACAACTTTTAACCAAGCGTAACAAGGTTTTGGATGATGAAACAAAAACATTACACAAGTGACTTCAGGTATTTACTGATTAATAAACAAAACCTAATTTTTTATCTTTGATATTTAACCATTAACTGTCATGTACCCACGTGGTAGCATTACTTTGTCTTATTTAATAATGCTTAATGTTCGACGGAATGTAGTTATCTCATGTGATTTGGTTGTTTTAACAATTTATTAAGTGTACCTTTGTACAACTAATAAATGATTCGCCTGTCATAATTCTTTTTTAAAAACTATTTTGAAGAAAAATTACAAAAATTTAAAATATTAGAGATGGTTGGAGATCGGGTCGAGAAATTTTCTATGCGATTAAGCAGGTTTGGACTTTTTGGCTATGCAATTCAACGGGTATTTTTCAATAGAATACATAGGAAATGGTTTTGGATTTCACAATCTTATGCGATTATTCGATTTATGCAATAATCCGTTATGCGATTAAGTGGGTTCGACTGTATATGGTTGATATCTATATAAAGGATATTCTGTGAATGTATAATGGTGATCTCTATATACAGGATATATTTTGCATGTATGTGGGTGATCTCTATATACAGGATATATCTTGCAATTATGTGGGTGATCTCTATATACAGGATATATTTGCATGTATGTGGGTGATCTCTATATACAGGATATATCTTGTAATTATGTGGGTGATCTCTATATACAGGATATATCTTGTAATTATGTGGGTGATCTCTATATACAGGATATATCTTGTAATTATGTGGGTGATCTCTATATACAGGATAAACTGTTCATGTATATATATTTGGGTAATCTCTATATACAGGATATACTGTGCATGTATATGGGTAATTTCTATATACAGGATATACTGTGCATGTATATGGGTAATTTCTATATACAGGATATATCTTGCATGTATGTGGGTAATTTCTATATACAGGATATATCTTGTAATTATGTGGGTGATCTCTATATACAGGATATTCTGTGAATGTATAATGGTGATCTCTATATACAGGATATATTTGCATGTATGTGGGTGATCTCTATATAAAGGATATTCTGTGAATGTATAATGGTGATCTCTATATACAGAATTTATCTTGCAATTATGTGGGTGATCTCTATATACAGGATATATTTGCATGTATGTGGGTGATCTCTATATACAGGATATATCTTGTAATTATGTGGGTGATCTCTATATACAGGATATACTGTTCATGTATATATATTTGGGTAATCTCTATATACAGGATATAATGTGCATGTATATGGGTAATTTCTATATACAGGATATACTGTGCATGTATATGGGTAATTTCTATATACAGGATAAATCTTGCATGTATGTGGGTGATCTCTATATACAGGGTATATCTTGCATGTAAATCTATAAATAAATATTTAACTTACTTCTTATATATTTGGCTCTTATTGGTATATCTATATTTAAGAGTTTCTCTACAGCTAAGGAGTAGGCTTGTTCATTACACATCATGGACACGTAATCTAACCTGTCGAAATATGGCAATGCCTGAAACAGAGTTTCATAATCTATATTAAAAATATAATGAAAAAAAAAATTAAAACTAATGAAGGAATATTTAGAATGTTTGAAT
Organism: Tegillarca granosa; assembly: GCA_029721355.1. Classification (NCBI taxonomy): domain Eukaryota; kingdom Metazoa; phylum Mollusca; class Bivalvia; order Arcoida; family Arcidae; genus Tegillarca; species Tegillarca granosa. The sequence continues at coordinate 301,009 of JARBDR010000756.1, read as the reverse complement.
TAAAAATTAAAAATAGAAACCAAAAAAAAAAAAAAAAAAAAAGACTATTTTTGTCATAGATTTGAAAATTTTTCAGCAAGCATTGAGAAAGGAACCTCAATGTATAATTGTTTTTCAGAGATGTCAGAATTACCAGTGCTCTAGGATTTTTCCTTGACACTAACTTTCCGCAGGAAAGTCACAAAAGAAAATCCACTTTTCCACAGAAAAATTTCACTTTCCCCATAAAAACAATTATAGGTCAAATCAATTTATTTACGATAAAGGTAACTAGTATCTGTAAAAAAAAAAACTTGAAATTAAGGTTTTAGCCTGTATTTTAGTTCTTGTCCTCTGGTTTAATTTGTCTTGTTTTTTTTTCTGGGCAAAGAAGGGGATGGATTTACTTTGTGGCCTTTCACGTTTTATAAATATCAAAATAAAAGAAAAGGTTAGTTGTTTTTAATATTTTTTATTAGAAAGCAAATAACAGGTTTTCTGACAAACAAACAAAAATTGCAACTTGATATGAAACTGAAGCCAAATGCAAACTACAGATGCTGTATGAGTTATCTCCCTTCACCTGCAAAGAATTAAGATTCCCAGAACAAGGTTTTTAATTTAAAAAAAAAGGTTATTATTTCAACTGACAATGTTGCATGAGGAACATTTACCAGAGGAAAATGTAATTCAGAAACTGCATTTGATAATGGATAATGTTCATTTTTGTAAAAAATTTCACTTTCCCATGGAGAAGAAAGCCAATATTTATCACTTCGAAATCACTTCCACGTGACCAAAATTAACTTGGCACGGGAGCCAGGAAAAGGGAATCCTAGAGCACTGAATACCTTGAAACCCCATAACCTTCGACCTTACCTATGTGTGCTTCATATGATTGTTGGATATTGCTAACCAATGTGTGGCTAAAATGACTTTTGACCTTATCTTGTTGTGCATTAACTGATTGTTGGGTCTTCTTACTAATGGGTGGCTGACATGAACTTTGACCTTACCTGTGTATATGTTTTGTATTCAATAAGCTTCTCTGTAGCTCTGTGAAGTAGACCAATATGTGGATCACATCTTACGACATCCTGAAAATAAATTATATTTATATACATTAGTTGGACTGTCAATAATGGATTGATATAGCAACACTTACACTTATATCTACTGAATTTGGTGAAATGAACAAATAAGACTAAAGACACAGAAAAAAGTCAGTTTCAACATTCCTAACATAATTATTTTTGAAAAGAAATTTGTTTTTTAAAGATTTTATCTACTACACTTCACCCTGATTTTGTTTTGGTTGTCATAGCAATACTGATTTAAATTGCACCAGCTCATGTAAATGCCTCTTTATCATTGAAAAAAGTCATTTTTGTTTAAAATTGGTCTTCATCAAAAGCAGAAACATTAGTAAACACATGCATACAGACAGACATTCAAACACACACAACTGGCATGACCAATTTTAAACACAAGGCCCAATAGGGTCTGTATCGCTCACCTGGAAAACCTTTAAAAATTCAATGATTAAGCTGTAGACAAACTCACTAGAAAAATGCTTTTTTCTAATATACTACTTACCAAATTTTCAGCTGTCTTAATTTTTGAAATTAATTTAAAACTAAGGTTTGTTCCCTCAATCACTCATGCAAAGCATTTCTTAGCTGGATTTGGATTCATATAATTTTGGAACTTTAGATTCAATAGTTTTCAATTTTTTTGGCTTAAGTTTTTAATTGATCAAACCTTTTGGCCCCTAGTGTCACTGATGAGGAATGATTTTCCAAAATGTGCACATATACATGTATTAAATCAGAATTTAACAGGTATTTGTGTTATATATTTCAAGAAATATTTATCATAAATTTCCTTTCAATTGGCCAGTAATTTTAAGGTAGAAGATTTTCAAAGATTTAGCTAAAAATACACCTTACTTGTAAGTAATAGCTGCCAAAATGAAACATTTTTCTGGTTACATATATTTTAATGATTTACCTCACCACTCAACTCTAATACAAGCCGCAACACACCATGAGCAGCAGGATGCTGAGGTCCAAAGTTGACTGTTAGATTTATTATTTCTTGTTCTCTAAGGATGGCAAGTTCTGAAATTATATACATATCTCATATCAAAATATATTCAACTGGTACAAAAATCATTTCTCTAAATTCCAAAATACATTTCAGTTTTCATACAAAGAAACCCCATTCAAAATCATGACAAGGTAAGTGGACTGTGATTATGGGCTCAGCCTCCAACCATAATATGATCATGGGCTCAGCCTCCAACCATAATACGATCATGGGCTCAGCCTCCAACCATTATATGATCATGGGCTCAGCCTCCAACCATTATATGATCATGGGCTCAGCCTCCAACCATTATATGATCATGGGCTCAGCCTCCAACCATAATATGATCATGGGCTCAGCCTCCAACCATTATATGATAATGGGCTCAGCCTCCAACCATAATATGATCATGGGCTCAGCCTCCAACCATAATATGATAATGGGCTCAGCCTCCAACCATAATATGATCATGGGCTCAGCCTCCAACCATAATATGATCATGGGCTCAGCCTCCAACCATTATATGATCATGAGCTCAGCCTCCAGCCATAATCTGATCATGGGCTCAGCCTCCACATTATATGATAATGGGCTCAGCCTCCAACCATAATATGATCATGGGCTCAGCCTCCAACCATAATATGATAATGGGCTCAGCCTCCAACCATAATATGATCATGGGCTCAGCCTCCAACCATTATATGATCATGGGCTCAGCCTCCAACCATAACATGATCATGAGCTCAGCCTCCAACCATAATATGATCAATGGCTCAGCCTCCAACCATAATATGATCATGGGCTCAGCCTCCAACCATAATATGATCATGGGCTCAGCCTCCAACCATTATATGTTATGAGCTCAGCCTCCAGCCATAATCTGATCATGGGCTCAGCCTCCAACCATTATATGATAATGGGCTCAGCCTCCAACCATAATATGATCATGGGCTCAGCCTCCAACCATAATATGATAATGGGCTCAGCCTCCAACCATAATATGATCATGGGCTCAGCCTCCAACCATTATATGATCATGGGCTCAGCCTCCAACCATAACATGATCATGAGCTCAGCCTCCAACCATAATATGATCAATGGCTCAGCCTCCAACCATAATATGATCATGGGCTCAGCCTCCAACCATAATATGATCATGGGCTCAGCCTCCAACCATAATATGATCATGGGCTCAGCCTCCAACCATAATATGATCATGGGCTCAGCCTCCAACCATAAAATGATCATGGGCTCAGCCTCCAACCATAATATGATAATGGGCTCAGCCTCCAACCATATATAATATGATAATAGTTCAGCCTCCAACCATAATATGATAATGGGCTCAGCCTCCAACCAGTGTGCGAAATTACTGCGGGCCCGATGGCCCGAGGCTATTAACTTTTTGCTAGGGTAACTAATTTCATAGAATTCCAAGTCCGGTTGGCTCTTTCGTTTAACCAGCGGTTCTCCCATAGCAGGATGAAGATTTCCCAAGACGCCTAAATTCGAGGTACAACTAGTCGTTTCAGTATAAGAAATCTACATTAATGAACAATACTTTACACTAGTACAACAAACAATAGACAATATAGCAAAAACACAACAATACATACAGTATTGTTTATATGAGGTTAATTAGCAACATTAAAGAGACACGCAAACTTCCATATTTCAGGACCATTAACTATTCATTTGGGCTACCAACTTTCAAAAGTTAAGGGTCCTGTTGACCATCATGTCTTTTTAGCTAATTTCATACACTGCCTCCAACCATAATATGATAATGGGCTCAGCCTCCAACCATAATATGATAATAGTTCAGCCTCCAACCATAATATGATCATGGGCTCAGCCTCCAACCATAATATGATAATGGGCTCAGCCTCCAGCCATAATATGATAATGGGCTCAGCCTCCAACCATAATATGATAATGGGCTCAGCCTCCAACCATAATATGATAATGGGCTCAGCCTCCAACCATAATATGATAATAGTTCAGCCTCCAACCATAATATGATAATAGTTCAGCCTCCAACCATAATATACCAATTTTAAAGTCTAGGTAAGATTTAACAGGGGTTTGAACCCACAACCTCCCACATACAAACGAGCACTCTACCATCTAAGCTACTGTAGTGGTTATCTACAGGTTGGAAGCTACACATGAAATGTTCTAAAGATAACAATTTTACACCTTGGTCAATGTTTTCCTTCATATAGGCAGGTAGAACAATTTGAATAGAACATGTTTGGAAGTTGCTACCTATTACAGCATATGTTCATGGTAACAATATAAATACATACCTAGATCATCATGGGGAACATTTTGCCATTTGACCGCAGTGCTTCCTGGATGTAGTAAAACACCATTGTATTTGTTATAATAGTCTTGATCAGGTTCCCATACTGATGCATATCTTTTAGCAATACTGTAAAAAGGATATAAAGCAAGAGGACTAATAAGTCTTTTGCTTATCTTGAGAACATTAATACAATTTTTTTTGTATGCATATCATATTCATAACTGTCTTTTTCCCCTGACAACAGATAAATAACTTCTACATTCTTTTCTTAATACTAAATCAATGTCTACAAAATGTAAAACATAAGTATTAAATATGCATTTAATATCTTTAAACACCTAAAACTTGTTGAAAATAGACAAGTTGTGGGGAAAAAAAAAAAAAAAAAAATCTCAATGTGAGTACCATTGCTTTAGGCATAAATTGACCTCATTTTGAAGGAAATGAAAAGGACCCAATATACTAACCTGATAAATAATGTTAAGCTGCAATACTTAAGTTATTAAATCAAATTCCCACTAATCTATTTTGCTGATTTCACAAAAACAAATTCATAAAATAAGGGGCAAATACAATATGTTCACCTGACCGTCTGGGGTTCAAACCCAGGACCTACCACATATTTATGTTATATTGATGATATCTCAGTATTATGCAGTAACATGTACAAAAACACAAAAAAAATAATTGAAAAATGAATTATGAGTACTGGTATATAATTTTTTCTGTTTTGTAGTTTAGATTCAGTCATTAATGCTGGTAGGGGCCTGGGTGGCTGAGTGGTCTAAAGCGCGCATTTACGGATCACAAACAGAGTGCCCACCCACTTTCTTTGTCAAAAATATAGGTATATAGGATCTTTTTCCCAAAAAAATATAGAAAATTTATAGGAATCTGACTGAAAATACAGGAAAAATATAGGAATTTTCAAAACACTGAATTGCTAAACTGAAAGTAATTTTGGGATTGTATACTTCACTGATGACTACAATGGCCTCCTCCACTCCTCACAGCCATTCCATGTTCAAGCCTCTCCTCTATTTTTTATAGGAATTCTTTTTTTCAATGTGCATGTCAATTCAAGACATTCCAATGATTTCTTAGAAAAACTTAAAATGATGTATACAACCCCAGTCACTGCTTTGCGTGAGTGAACACAAAAAGTCCTAACACAAATAGAAACAAAAAAACCCCCCAAAAAATATAGGAATAGTGTGAAATATATAAAAATTTTAGGTCTTTTTGAGAAAATATAGGAAAAATATAGGAATTGCCAATTTTATAGGAATTTATAGGATTTTATAGGAAGTGGGCACTCTGCACAAAGCCTCTCACCACTTAGGTTTGAATCCCACTTGGTATAGATGCTAGTGTGAGAAAGTTTGTCAGTTCGCTTGTCGAAGGTCGGTGGTTTTCTCCGGGCACTCCGGTTTCCTCCACCATCCCAGAACTGACCGCCTCGAATTAAGTGAAAGATTCTTGACTGGGGCGTAAAACACCATTACTCCACTCTTAATGCTGGAAGGTTACTGTCAGTAGAGTAATTAAACCAGTACAAAAGTGGTACCTCGATTGTAAGCCCAGGGAAGTTTCTCGCATCAAGGAAGTTTTGGGACACTGTAGAGATGTAATATTCACATATTTATCAGAGATTATACTCTAGTTTAGGAAAATATAAAAAGTAACAGCGCGAGTCATCTCTCCGTATCCTATTGAATGGTAAAAAACAATGGTAAAAAACTGCTTTATTTTTGCATGGATTGTTATGAAATTTTTACATAAAAAATATAGTATATTCTTTAATATAAATGTAAATTTAACATCTGTACAATGTCCCAAAACTTCCTTGGTGCGAGAAACTTCCCTGGGCTTTACCCTGGGCTTATAATCAATTATCCGTACAAAAGTCAATATTATGCGTACAGCATATAAAGATGGTTTAATGATGAATTAACAAATATTTTTCTCCGGTATAATTTAAAACTTTCAAATTTTATCATCTTCATAATTTATTATGTTATAATACTACAGACAGTTACTACAATCAAATAATAAAAACAACAACAATAATAATATAAAGATCACACCATAAATTAACTGGTGTTATTGGCACTGGAAATCAGAAAAAAATAATTCATATATATTCAAAATATGTTTTGTGTATAAAACCACTTTTCAGCATCTTGTTAAACAAACTTAGAAGGCAAAATGCAATTTATAAGCAAAACCTTGCACTGACTTTTTGTATCCAGGTTAAATTAGTTGTAGTAATGGTAAAACACGTAACAGAATAACCACTAGCCTATAGAGATTACAAGTTTCATAACACGAAAACGAAGGGCATTTTGAGGTTAAGCAATTGTGAACGATCGCGCTATTTCACAAAATTCTATATGTATATGAAATAAAATATACCTGCATGAGGCAACAGGTGTTGCTTTTCGAAGAACAGCGTTGCCAACAGTAGATACTGCCCTTGGGGAAATTGTTTTTACCAAGCTCCCCAAGAGAGACATCGTGAAAACTGCTTCCGGAAGTTGTTTCCAGAAAGGAAGTACGCAGGTGCATAGTTTCTTCTGATTACTGGAGCACCTTTAGACGTTGATAAAATTGTGACACAAAAAAGCAAATGTATACCATGTAAGCCGCGTATATTCTGAGGCTCCACATACGTTTAACAAACATTTGATGATTTTTAACTTTTATAACATTTTAAATCTTACTTTAGTCTTATCGTCATCATTTTCTTTTATGTCGGATATACTTAAAATTACCTCAAAGCCGAGGCTTCATTCATTCATTTATTCATTCAAATATTTATTTATTTATTTATTTATTTATTTATTTATTTATTTATTTATTTATTTATTTATTTATTTATTTATTTATCTATCTATCTATCTATCTATCTATCTATCTATCTATCTATCTATCTATCTATCTATCTACCTACCTATCTATCTATCTATTTATTTATTTATATTTATGACGCGTATACCGTTTTTGAGACTAAGTGTTAAATAACCACGGCTTGACTTTTATCTTAAAACTACTGACTGGTAAACTAAATTTTATCTTCTAGTGAGTGTTTCTAAGTAAACCCTTTTAATATTATTTTCAAAGGTCAACTCAGAAACTCACAAACAAATTACTAAAAAAATCATAACAGCGCGTTTACAATAGCAAAGCGCAATAAACCTTGACTATGATGCGCGATTACAATTGAAATATGACTGGTTGAATTAAATATAAATTAATTAACCAATGGGAAATTATCCAGCTGAGTAATGACACTTAAACACTCTTACATCTTTGATGAAGATATAAAAGATCTAAAATATCATTTCAATTATATAGTTTATTAGTAATCATGTCCAGAGAATTTACTAGCTTTTTGAAAGTTTCTAAAGGTTAACTTTACTTATATCCCGAATAGCACCAAGTCAAAAACACCACAGTGTTACATAAGTTTTGTTTCCGAAAATTCATGTCACTTAACGACGGCTGACCAATTCGACAAAAAAATTTTCGACGGAAATGTACCGCTAAAAGGGGAAACGGACGAAAAATATAAATAAAAAACGACTGAATTCAACGGAATTTTCCCATTTTTGATTATAATGATATAGCAGAAAAGTAATGCTGCTGGCGAAAAATGTACCTACGAAACAGTGTCGCGCGTTAAAAATATACCAATTTGGTGATATCACACTTTACACATGTACCAATCTGGGAAACTAATTAAAGTGATTGTTCAGTCCATGTTACGAGCCGAGTAAACTTATTAATTTCTATGGATTAATCTATAAACAAGTTCGTGTATGCGTGAGATGTAAATGTCTGTATTATGATCTGCACTCAGGGCGATTCTTTTTAGTAAGGCGCTACATAACTTGTGACGAGCCAGTGTGTACCACTCCCATAGGCTATTATCCTGGTACCGGGTGAGACTGTCGATACCCTGTCCTCCGTATATTAACCGAAAGAAGACGAAGCATTATTTAAAAATTAATTCTGATGTATGACCCGACAAGGATTCAAATCTATGACTTGCCGCTCTCGAGGCGGACGATCTAGATGACTCTTGAACGGAGCCACCAAAACGACCTGGAATGTTCTCTTGAAAGTTCATTAAAATTATTACAAGTTTCAATTTAAAACTCTCCATAGGCATCTCCAGCTATCGGGTACTATGATCAGGCGGCGTAACTCTAATCGGTAGTTTACCTGTGCCATTTAGAGTTATCGTTACTGCCAGATAACGTACTTGCTGATGATTAACTTTACACTGATGTATAAGGGAGAGAGCCTTCTCTCTCTCTCTCTCTCTCTCTCTCTCTCTCTCTCTCTCTCTCTCTCTCTCTCTCAATTATTCTTTAAAATTTAAACACGGATTTAAGAGAGCAAACATTTCTCATTAAAATAAGAATTTACGTCCTAATTTTTATACATTTACTTTAATTATTGTCGATGAAAGAAACCACATAATCCCTTATTGGTATAATGTAAATCTTGTTTGTATGTATGAAAATAAATACTGTTTAAACTAACCTCATAATATATAAAAATCTGAATTATATATGTTTTATCCATGTTGTTGTGGAGTAGATTTATTTAATTACTTGATCTATTTAATTTAAAAAAAATTATATTTGCTTCAAAATAATCTTATAATAACCACTGATTGTAAAAACTTTTTTTTACACTCTATAAAATTGATTAAAATAAATAGACAAACTTTTTATTATTTCACATACTTTATTTATTTTTATATATTTATTGTTGAAATGTGGTAAAAATTTTACTTTTGTTATGGAACCATGAAATCTTGGAAAATTTAGAAACAAAAATATTTAGTAATTGTAATAGACCATTTTGTTAATTTATTGTAAACTGTTTACTGATTTTTCCCACGGTTTCTTTCTCACTTAGTGTATATTATTCACTCATGCATTCATTGATGATAAGATTTTTAATTAATTATTCCCGGTATTAACAGGTAAATCTGTTGACAGTTTCTTGAATGGAAATAACCAAACTGTCCCGCAAATGATCAACATTGCTAATGAGTGTACTAAGTAATTTACTACATCAAAAACAGCCCTTTGACACTTGCAATTTAGAAATATTTGATTAATTCTCATCAGTTTCTTATTAGCTTTACAAGAGTCCAAACATTTTTTGAACTTATTGGCCAAAAAGGTTATTTATTTATTTATTTATTTATTTATTTATTTATTTATTTATTTATTTATTTATTTATTTATTTATTTATTTATTTATTTATTTATTTATTTATTTATTTATTTATTTATTTATTTTATCATTAACTTGCATTCCCATATTCGAAAATTACTTTTTTAACTTTTTTTTTTACCTTATTGGTGCATTTTCTTCGAACTTTTTTCGTTTGAAATTCTATTTCTTTATTTGTGAATTTATTTCCGTTTTGTTTCTGTATGCTATAATCAATTTCTATAAGTCATTTATTCTTATTTGGTAAATTCTTTACTTTATTTATTTATTTATTTATTTATTTATTTATTTATTTATTTATTTATTTATTTATTTATTTATTTATTTATTTATTTATTTATTTATTTATTTATTTATTTATTTATTTATTCAATTAGTCTGCTTTAACTATTTTTTTAACCTTACTGATGAATTATAATCCAATATTTTTCTCTTTTTTTCTTTTTAATGAATTTATAATTATTTTCCATTAATTTTTATATGCGATAATTAATTTTTAATAAGTCACATATTTTTTATTTAGTAATTTCTTTATTAAATTCATTGTTAAGTTTATTTTTCATTTATCTATTAATTTTTAAATTATTATTATTATTATTATTATTATTATTATTATTATTATTATTATTATTATTATTAAATTTTAAAATCGGAGTGATTATTCACACGTACGGTTGAATAACGTATGTTGTTGGCTGGCATTATTTACACGTACGCATGCGCAGTACGATAACTTATATCAGCCGTATATGGACAAGGTGTATGTTCAATGAAGTATATCGGACCTATGGTCCAATGATTTAATACGATACGATGAGTAATATAAGAATACATGAAATAAATTATCAAACTAATAAAACCATTTAAGATAAAATTATTATTAAATAAAAAGTTTGATAACGACAATATGTATAGAATTAAAAAATTGTTACTTATAATAATACAATAATCATGTATAATAATAATAAAAAAAAATAATATAAAAATCATGTATAATAATAATATAATTATGTCTAATATACTAAGATAAAATAATTATTTAAATAAAAAGTTATTATTAAATAAAAAGTTTGATAACGACAATATGTATAGAATTTAAAAATTATTATGTATAATAATAAAATAATCATGAATAATAATAAAATAATTATGTGTAATATACTAGGTAAGATTAAAAATAAATCATTAAAATATTATAAAAACCAATAAATAGATTATTAAATGTGAAAAATTTGATAACGACAATACTAATTATATTAAAAATGTTTTATATAGAATTTAAAAAAATAATTGAAATACACTAGTTAAAATTTAAAAAAATTATTACAAATTATTAAGAAAAATAATTTATTACTAAGTAAAATTAAAAATTAAAGACATAGTCAAATCAAGACGTGTGTACGGATAAAAAATTAAGTTATTAATTTATGAATAGTGTTCATGAATCGTATTCAATTAGTTAAGGTAATCGTTTTCTTTGATTACTTTTGTGATAAGGACGTGATCACAGGAGTCCGCTAATGAAATAATGTAATTAACGCCTTGAACACTGGATGCTGAGTAATTAATTGAGCGTTCGTGTCAACGTAATTAATTAAATACCTTTTACATATCCCAATTGTTAAACATAGGAAAGGTAGATCTAAAGGAAGCACAAAACCTTTTTGGCATTTCTCTAATCAAATACATATACCAAATAAAAGAAAATTAAAGCTCAATAAAAACAACAATGTAAAGAGAATGAAAAGTTCAGATATTAGTATAAAAGTTGAAAAGGGAAATCAGTGTACTATTTGTGTAAATCAAAGTAAAAATGTAACAGAACTAAAAGATGTTGAACCACAAGTAATTTCAGACACCGAAATAGATTTAGGAGAAATAGAGAACAATATTTGGGTTAAAAACAGTCTTTACCTATTAAAAAATGAAATTGAATCTGGCAGAATGCTAACAGACGAGGTTTTGACGGCGGCACAATCTCTGCTAAAATCTCAGTTCAAAATTCAGGTTTTCCAGACAACTTTGCATTCGCAAAATACAAACTTTATTATTCACACCCGTTTCTGGTCCTATGGTTCAAATTTTATTTAGGACATTAGATTGTAGTTTCAACGATCGATTGTGTGACGGTCATATAAATCTATATGACAGTCTCAACAAACCAGCTTCTATTGAAACGATAAAACAAATCTGTGCAATTTTGAAAAGTGAAAACAAACATATCGAAATAAACCATAAACTAGTACAACAACAATCTGGTAGTTTAGATTGCGGTTTATTTGCAATTGCAATCAGTCTTGTTATCTGTTTAGGAAAAGATCCGACAACTTTCTTCAACAAGAAATGAGAGCACATTTGGTAAAATGCTTAGAACATCTGAATTTACCCCATTTCCACATTTCATAAAGCCAAATAGACGTAACATAACAAAACATGGTCGGCAAAAGATAGAAATATATTGCCGTTGCAGAAATATGTATGACCAGAAAACTGACGAGATGGTTGAATGTACTAATTGCGGTGAATGGTTCCATGTATCTTGCGTAGATTCTAGACCAATTGAGTCTTTGGCAAAGTCTGATTCAACTTATTTTTGCAGCAATTTTTGTAATATCGAAAAACAATTGAATTGGTTATTAAAAGTACTCTGTAAATAATAGTGATTTTTTAAGTAATTATTTCATAAATAAATTTGTTTGGCCGGCATAATTAATTATCTGAGGTGATCAGTTGCGGCTTTGTTCGTGAGATCCACATTCTATGTGTAACTTCAGATATATTAATTGACCATCATAAGTAGATCTAATTCCTTGTAAATATGTAAATAGTAGTTCAGTGGTTTTGAAATAATTATTTCATAAATAAATTTGTAAGGCAGGCACAATTAATTAGCTGAGGTGATCAGTTGCGGCTTTATTCGTGAGATCCACATTCTATGTGCAACCTCAGATATATTGATTGTCCATAATTTTTTTTTTCATATATTGTTTATCCATTTTAAACAAAACACAATAAAAAAAAATTCAAAATAAACAGTAAAATTTTTATTAAATCAAAATCATCGGGATGGATAACTAATCAAATAAATGGATCCCGTGAGAACCACGTCCTCGTCGTGGGATCTGGAAACATGACAAGTTATTATATGAAATATTATACAAATATTACAAAAATATTCATTAGCAATTTGATGTTTTAAATAAATATATCGGTAATTATTATATAATTTATCAATATTTATATAATATTGCATATAATAACTCTTCATGGCTAAATGTTCTCTATAATATTAAACAAGTTATTAAACGCAATATTATACAAATATTACAAAAATATTCATTAGCAAAATGATAAATAAATAAATATATCAATAATTATTATATAATTTATATAATATTGCATATAATAACTCTTCATGGCTAAGTGTTCTATACAATAATAAGCGTATTAAATAGTCCGATTTACTTCATTGAACATACACCTTGTCCGTATACGGCTGATATAAGTTATCGTACTGCGCATGCGTACGTGTAAATAATGCCAGCCAACAACATGCGTTATTCAACCGTACGTGTGAATAATGTCGGCCTTTTAAAATAGCTTTGACGCTACAAGAGATGTGTGCTAATTAAGAGAGTTAAATTGGCATGTGTGGTCGATTTTTATCTATTTTTGAATTAATTTTGAAGTAATTTAGCTTTTGAATTGCATATTGATATTTAGATGTCTAGTTAGATAAATATTTTCTCTCTGCGCGTAGACATGCATAAATGCAATATTATTTTAAAATTTGGAGATATAGTTGTTTTAACAAGAGACATATTTCAATTTTTAGCACATTTTAGTGAATATATACATATATTATTAGTGCACTTTACCTCGTAACTTTGAATGAATTTTGAAGTAATTTCTCATTGACCAAAAAATTCAAAAATAATATCGGAAGAATCGGAAGGAAAAGAAGAACACAATCAGGGGTGCATAATTAAAAAATCTTTATCCATTACAAAGATATAAAATAAAAACCAATACGTCCCTATACATTTTATAGACCGTATTTAAGACCTCACCTACATAGGTAAATTTTTATGAAAAGCTATCGCATGACTGTCATAGCTGGCTATGATTATTGAAACAAATTCATACCTTACAAAAAGAAATTTAATATCCAATGCTAATTGTAGAAACTGTGATAATGTTAAAGAATCTATTGAGCATATGTTTTTCTACTGTCCATCTATACAAACTTTATGGCACGACTTACAAAATTGGATAAAAAACAAAATAAACTACAACCTTGATCTTGATTTTTCCTCTATTTTATTTTGTAAAACCAAACTCCCTAATGTAAACAGAGTAACAAACTTTGTAATACTCCACACCAAATATTTCATTTTCAAAATGAAAACCCAGTGTAAAGAAGTCAACATTTTAAACTTGCAAAACTATTTGAAAGAACAGTTTTATATTGAAAAGTATCTCATGTTCAAAAAATGTAAATGGAAAGTGTTTGATAAATATTGGAAATCCTGGATGAATCTGTTTAATATCTAAGCCGTGTTTTATTATCACATACAAGTTGCTGTAAAATATAATAATAATAATAATAATAATAATAATAATAATAATAATAATAACAATAATAATAATAATAATAATAATAATAATAATAATAATAATAATAATAATAATAATTATTATTATTATTATTATTATTATTATTATTATTATTATTATTATTATTATTATTCCTTGCTGTATGAGAAGGTTTGTGATTAGATTAACCCTGTTTCTACTCTTTTCAATGTTATTATATGTTTATGTGTTGAGAGACAGTGTGAAAAAGCTTATATAGAATTTTTTTATACTCCTCCCTCAACAAAAGTATATATGTACAGTAGGTATACATTTGGACCTGTCCTGGAGGATACTTTAAGATATAGAGTGGAATCTGTACATGTGGTTAAAACCAAATAAAACCAATATTATAATTTATCCTATTTGTGCCCGTATATGGGGGTCTTCTGTGGGTCAGGTCACTTTTTGCTAGTTCCCTTCATGAACAGGTCTGACTGTATATATACAGTTTTTTATAATGAACTATATTCTTATTGGTGATATGTATATGTAATATATATATGATATGTACTTGTGTCTAATATAAAAAATTAAAAATTAAAAAAAAAAAAAAAATTATTACAAGTGGTTGTATGATCTCATTAATAATCAGAGGATATACTCTTTGAAATTCCATCTGTAATAACCAGTGCTGTAGAGTGCTCGCTCTGTTAGTGGAAGGTCGTGGGTTCGAACCCCACCGGATCTGACCCAAGACTTGAAAATGGGTGGTGACTGTTCTTTTGCTAAGCACTCGGCATTACGAAATGAAAGTCACGGTTCTTTCGGATGGGAACTGAAAATAGCGTGACACGATAAAGAACCCTGCTGTATAATGCCATCAGCGCAACGCACAGGCACTATCGCCTAAAGCTGGCGATGTCTCGATATAAGTGAAATATTCTTGACTGGGACGTTAAACACCATTACTCAACTCAATCTGTAATAGTGGATCCGGTTGCTTTTGACCTTTTTTTTTTTTTTTTTTTTTTTTTTTTTTTTTTTTTTAATTTTAATATCTAAAAATTGCTCGGATTCAAATATTAGCCAAAAATGTGTTTTTTTTTTAAATTTTCCGAACATTACTAACGTTAACATTATTATGGTTAGACTGAAAAACATATACTTGGCAACAAAAAACAACTAAATAAGTTAAATAAATAAATAAAAATCGAAAACGTGATTCCGTAATTTTTTATTCACTACCGATCCTTTCAGAAGGAAAAGAAAAACAGAAAACCGGAAGTAAAGCATCAAAGTCTGCCATTCACATGATAAAAAGATGATTGTTTTAGTTTAATAATATTTCTGATTAAACGTTTGCACTTATGCAAAACTTAGTCAAATAACTAAATGATCCCAATACATGTGAGGGTGAATAACACGCTGGCATCTGCATTAAAAGTACAAAACCTGAGGTCAAAGTTCACACTGATGCAAAAAAATGTTATTTTGTGTCATGCCAGACACAGATTGTCCCCTTATACTGCAAAAAACCATGTACCTTATATTGTGTCACCAACAGAGAATATCGATGGTTCACCCAGTATCAGTATAATGTAACTGGGGAAGTGGTTTGTCTCTTTGCGACATACTGACTTTGTTAGCTATTACCTGAACTAAAAGTCGACTTTATTGATCGATACTACAAGGCAGACAATATCGGCACACTCACACATCACACGCATACACAATCATGCTCCATAGAGATTCATAACCCTGCCCTCGTCGCGAAAATCTGTACTTAGATGAATCCTTAGAGATTAACAACCTTGCTCTCATTGCGAAAAGATGAAAAATTGCTGATGCGACGTTACACATCACACCATTACAACAACAACAACAACAGTAGCAGCAGCAGGAGCAGCAGCAGCAGCAACAACAACAACAACATGACAACAACAGCAACATGTGTTGATTAAAGATACAAATATAATTTTTCGTTATCATGACAGTCTTATTTCTTCCCTTTCATGTTTTGAATTTTTATAATTAAAACAAAATTTCTGTCGTTAATCTCAAATTACAATTAAAAAAGTTAAAAAACAGACTCTTCATCCAAGCATATTTCTTGGGTTGTAACATGGAACAAAATTGTACATTGTTGATTCTCGGTCCCCGGCATGCAGATAACTTCGATTTCTTATGTTTAAAATTTTAACCTTTGATAGTTAGCTTACAATTTGCGAAAGATCAGTTATAATAGTATTTATAATTCTAGTTTTCATTTCTCATCCGTTAGTTTGTCACAGAACGGAACAGCGACATTTATCCGTTCAGAGCGTTTAGCTCCGCCTTCCATGAGGTAAATGCTATCAAAACAACCCAAAAACAAAGAAGTTTAGTTGAGTAAAATTGTTTAACGTTAAGAATATGTCACTTATATCGAGACGTCGCTAGCTACAGACGAAAGTGCAGAAATTTTGCCTGTGTGTTGCGCTGATGCTTTTATACAGCAAAGTTCTTTATCGTATCACGCCTACCTCGTTTATTTTGAGTCCCCGTCTATAAGAACCGTGACTTTCATTTTGTAATGTCGAGTGTTTGGCGAAAGAACAGTCACTTCCCAACTTCAAGTCTCGGGTTCGAACCCACGACCTCCCACTTATGAGTACTTTACTAAATGACCTACCGCAGGGGTCAAAACAAAGACGTGCTGAAACTTTCAAAACAAGGTTTATTTTTGATTAAAATAAATTTTTATTAATAATATTTTGTATAAAATTGGAATGTACAATTTGAAAAATATAAATGCAAGAAAAACATTACATGACATATGTAGTTGAACTGCTGTCAATTGTGGAGCGTAAAGAAAGCTTAAGCTGGCAGGAAATATGTACTTGTGTTTTTATTAAAATAATTTTAGTTATTTTTGTTCTGAATTTGTTCACATCTCAAATTTTTTGGGATATTGTTTATTTCTATCGATATTGCAAAAAATAATTTTTTACGGAATTTCCTATCTGCCATTTTACTGTATATGTATTCTTACACGACTTTGACAACAGGTTGGCAGGTCATTCAAGGTTATACAAATGTCAAAAGTATTTTTTCAAATAAGTTTATGTAAGAATCAAATAGCAATTCTAAATAACAACTGATATTCGCAAAATTTTAAACACTTTCATCCAAAAACTATCAGTATAATATGGTTGTCTGTTTTCATAAAATTTTAAGAAATATGAATTCAAATATGCTTTGGAGATATTAAAATCAATGATGAGAGGCTTGTATTGACAAGAAAAGGTAGCTTAGTGCAATAAAGAAATGGTGAAAAAAATGCGGAATATTACAATTTGTGATAAGTTACTCATAGAGTTGATCAGTAAAAGTAGCTCAACATGTCAATAAAATAAGTGCATGCACATCGTAAATTATAATCGTTGAAAAAATAACAATAAACTGACTAGACATTTACATCAATTAAAATTGAATCCTGTACATTATAATAATAAAAATAATACAAAAATATGATTTGAATATATATATATATATATATATATATATATATATATATATATATATATATATATATATATATATATATATATATATATATATATATTTCAATTGCATAAGTACATGGGCATTGTTAATAATAATCCTTGAATAAAAATAATAAATTGATTAGGTATTTAAATCAAACCGAATTGAATCCTGTACATAATAATAATAATCAAAATTAAAAAAAATGATTTTAATAATAATACATACATACATACATACATACATACATACATACATACATACATACATAATGCATACATACATACATACATAATACATACATACATCAACATGTTAATTACATAAGTACATGGGAATTGTAAACAATAACTCTTGAAAAAAATAAATTTACTAAGCATATACATCGGCTAAATTTGAATTCTGCACATAATAATAATAATAATAATAATAATAATAATAATAATAATAATAATAATAATAAATAATAATAATAATAATAATAATCAATTCAATAACTTTATAAGAATACCGTTTATACATGTAATAATACCATTAAGTATATCATGTAAACAGTGTTTTCCAGAATATTTACATATATAAATGCACACACATACCCACTCAACAATATAAAACTGTTTCACACGTTTAACATAAAAATATTATTATTGCTTTATGTTCCCTAGTCTGACTCTCCTGCGACACGTGGAGGCTGATAAAAATAAACTAATATCATACAATTCATGAAATGATTTTGGATCTAGTAGGTTTGCTTCTAGTTTGCAATTGTTGTCTACTGACAAAGTACATGTGTTTTTGATATATTTTTGTCTCAAATCTTGGTAGGGTGGACATTCAAAAATAAAATGAAATTCATTTTCAACCTTGTCTTTACAAAAGTTGCAAAATCTATTATATTTTTTCGATCTTTTTGTATCTACCAATATTCTATCATTAATGAATGACAACTGAGTCTAAATTTTGTTATTACTGATCTTTGTATAAAAATGATAATGATTATAATTATAATAATTTTAATGGTGTGTGGGGGTGGGGTGGGGGTGGGTGGGTGGGTGTGTGTGTGTGTGTGTGAAAACAGCTTTTTTGATTTTTAGTCCATACAATGATGGACTAAGAAATTGTTGGTATAAAATTAATATACATACAAAATAAGAATCTATAAAACAGTTCTTGTGAACTTTTGTTCATTCTCTAAGAACGATGCTTTCATTTTTTTCTTATGGCTTTAACTACTATCAATCCATTATCGTTTGTCATACACATATTTGGAGAACAAAACTCCATATCTAAACAAAATTTTTTAAAAATATAAAAAAAATCTGTACAGAACCTACCTACCCAATGAGACAAAATAATAAGACTTATTTAAAAAGTTGCTTTAATATTTTGCATGTAACAATTTTTTAAATAAATATTTTAAACAAGATAACAAATTCACTATGTCCAAAATATCTCTTATGCACGTCCTAGTTCACAACATAAAATATGATGCCATCATTTGAACAAGAGGCCCAATAGGGCCTGTGATGTTCAACTCGCTGCATATGTAAGACAATGTTTGTTTTTGTTTGTAATGCTGTTTAACGTTCAACTCAAGAATATTTCACTTATACGGAGACTGTCAGTTTTGGAAGTGGTGGAGGACACTGGAGTATCGGAGAAAACCACGACCAAGCAGCAAGTTAACTGACAACTTTTGCCATGCCATAAACTCAGCTGGGTTTAGCCAGTTGAGCTTAAAATGGATCAACAATGGCTATTTTTTTATAGCTAGAAACAACGGGCATCTTGGACTGGTACAACCTTTTTTCAGGCTGATGTAGGAACCTTCCTCACGAAATTTAGTTCCAATTCGCCCAGTGGTTTTAGAGGAGAAGATTTTACTAAATATTACACCAAATTTGCATATTTCTAGAAAATTGGGTCAATAAAAATTTTCTCAGAAAAAAACCGTTATATATTTTGAATCCCACACAGTACACTTTCTATATTTAAAATTTGAGCTCAATTGATGAAAAAAAAGGATCCCAATTGGCCATTTTTATTTTTTTTCTATTTTTAGTTACAGTGGCCATCTTGGATGTCAGGCGGGGTTGTCTGGTACAAACTTAAGTCAGGCCGACGTAGGGACCTTCCACACAAAATTTCATTCCAATTGGCCCAGTGGTTTCAGAGGAGAAGATTTTCAAAGATTTCACAAAATATTGCACCTAATTTGCATAATTAGTGAAAATTTGGTCAACGAAAAAGACTTGGAAAAACCCGTTAAATATGTTGAATCCTCCACAACATACTTTCTACATTTCGAATTTGAGCTAAATCGGTGGAAAAATAGAACTACAATAGCCATTTTTGTGTTTTTTCTATTTATAGTAACGGCGGCCATCTTGGATGTCCGGCAGGGTTGTTTGGTACAAACTTTAGTCAGGCTGAGGTAGGGATCAACCAAACCAAATTTCATTCCAATTGGCCCATTGGTTTCAGAGGAGAAGATTTTCAAAGATTTAACAAAATATTGCCCCTAATTTGCATAATTAGTGCAAAATGGGTCAACGAAAAAAAACTTGAAAAAAACCCGTTAAATACAACATGTATGTTGAATCCCCAACAACATACTTTCTACATTTCGAATTTGAGCTAAATCGGTGGAAAAATAGAACTACAATAGCCATTTTTGTGTTTTTTCTATTTATAGTAACGGCGGCCATCTTGGATGTCGGGCAGGGTTGTTTGGTACAAACTTTAGTCAGGCTGACGTAGGGATCAACCACACCAAATTTCATTCCAATTGGCCCATTAGTTTCAGAGGAGAAGATTTTCAAAGATTTAACAAAATATTGCCCCTAATTTGCATAATTAGTGCAAAATGGGTCAACGAAAAAAACTTGAAAAAACCCGTTAAATACAACATGTATGTTGAATCCCCAGCAACATACTTTCTACATTTCGAATTTGAGCTAAATCGGTGGAAAAATAGAACTATAATAGCCATTTTTGTGTTTTTTCTATTTATAGTAACGGCGACCATCTTGGAAGTCGGGCAGGGTTGTCTGGTACAAACTTTAGTCAGGCTGAGGTAGGGATCAACCACACAAAATTTCATTCCAATTGGCCCATTGGTTTCAGAGGAGAAGATTTTCAAAGATTTAACAAAATATTGCCCCTAATTTGCATAATTAGTGCAAAATGGGTCAACGAAAAAAAACTTGAAAAAACCCGTTAAATACAACATGTATGTTGAATCCCCAACAACATACTTTCTACATTTCGAATTTGAGCTAAATCGGTGGAAAAATAGAACTACAATAGCCATTTTTGTGTTTTTTCTATTTATAGTAACGGCGGCCATCTTGGATGTCGGGCAGGGTTGTTTGGTACAAACTTTAGTCAGGCTGACGTAGGGATCAACCACACCAAATTTCATTCCAATTGGCCCATTAGTTTCAGAGGAGAAGATTTTCAAAGATTTAACAAAATATTGCCCCTAATTTGCATAATTAGTGCAAAATGGGTCAACGAAAAAAAACTTGAAAAAACCCGTTAAATACAACATGTATGTTGAATCCCCAACAACATACTTTCTACATTTCGAATTTGAGCTAAATCGGTGGAAAAATAGAACTATAATAGCCATTTTTGTGTTTTTTCTATTTATAGTAACGGCGACCATCTTGGAAGTCGGGCAGGGTTGTCTGGTACAAACTTTAGTCAGGCTGAGGTAGGGATCAACCACACAAAATTTCATTCCAATTGGCCCATTGGTTTCAGAGGAGAAGATTTTCAAATATTTCGCTAAATATTGCACCTAATTTGCATAATTCGTAAAAATTGGGTCAATGTAAAATTTCTCACAAAAACCCGTTACATATATTAAATCCCCCATGATATCCTTTCTGCATTTCAAATTTGAGCTCAATTCGTGGAAAAATGGATCAACAATGGCTATTTTAGTGTTTTTTCTATTTATAGTAACGATGGTCATCTTGGATGTCAGGCGGGGTTGTCTGGTACAAACTTTAGTCAGGCCGAGGTAGGGATTAACCACATCAAATTTCAATTCAATTCGCCCAGTGGTTTCAGAGAAGATTTTCAAAGATTTCGCTAAATATTGACCTAATTTGCATAATTCGTAAAAATTGGGTCAATTAAAAATTTCTCACAAAACCCGTTACATATGTTGAATCCCCAACTATATACTTTCTACATTTTAAATTTGAGCTTTATTGGTGCAAAAATGAATCCACAATGACCATTTTTGTTTTTTTTCTGTTTATAGTAACGGCGGCCATCTTGGATTTCGGGTGGGGTTGTATGGTACAAACTTTTGTCAGGCCAAAGTAGGGACCTTCCACACCAAATTTCTTTCCGATTGGCCCAGTGGTTTCAGAGGAGAAGACCAAAGTTTACGCACGCAAGCATGTACGCACGCTTCGCCATGCCATAAGCTCAGCTGGCTTTACCCAGTTGAGCTAATAATCATGATAATCAACCCCCTATAAACCCGACAAAAATCAACAAAAAACACATGATACATGCTATAAAATTTGAACCAAGGGGTCGTCACAATACTTCATTATTTTTGTTTTTGTTAACATTTTTACTTTCAAAACGTTTCCATAATTAAAATTTACAAGTTTAAGTGCGTCATATATCAGTTTTTTATGTCACCTTATTTCCTGGTCTTTTTAAATTTTATTATTTTTTTTTTCTGGTTATATATTCCAATATAGTCCAATGTCCAATAGTCCAATGTAGTTTAGTTCATAATGACAGACTGGTATTCTCAAGCTTACATGTCCTGATGCTTTTGCTAAACATTAGTCATATATTAAATAATATTTGGTTTGTTTTGTTCAATAATGAGATAAATTTCAAGTTATAGTGCTCTAGGCGAAATATTGTTTTTAATTAACCAATTAATAATTTCACTTCGTATCGTGTTTAAATTGGGAGAAATACTGTCAGATGTTCTTTGTTTGTTGTATGGAGCTCTGTCTTGAAACACCATCTTTAATAACCTTAAGATACGCTGATATGATCTTTCGTGAGGCCCAAATGGATCACTGAAGTCATTCAATTTCAACTTTTTAAAAACCTTTCCCATGTACAGAAGAACTTGAGGAAAATTTTTTTATTTTTAAAAAAAAAGAAATCGGTTAAGTCAGAGTTTCTTAATATAATCTTACTGTTATTTTTATGAGAAAAGTCAATTATGGGCCTATAGTAGATTATTATTTATTCATTCATATCTTTGTTGTGTCTGGACTACCTTAAACTTTAAACTCTATAACTGTCTTATGAAATCTATTTTAACAACGTTTTTCCTTTATGCGTCTTGGTAACGGGACTGGTTTTCTGCACATTTTCCTTGTTACTAATTCTGATTGGTATATTTCTCTGTGGTTGGTATCTATGCTTTCTTCATTCCCTGAAATATTAGAAATTGTTCTTGTTCATCAAAAAATTTTTAGAACATTTTTTTCATTTGTTGATAACAAGCCATACTAATTAAACAATGTTGCAAACCAATCTGTTCATTGTACTTTTATTGAGACAATCAGTGTTAAATTATGAGAAGGGAAACATTTCTCACTCATAAGTCGGTCAGGTTAATGGAAATAAAAGACCAAAATTTTCGTTTTGTATTAAAGAATGTATAAGCTTTTTAGAACGCGAATGTCCCTAATACCATAAAGGGTCTCGATAGCAAAATGATCTAAAGCTCGCGCATTAATGGATCATTACGCCTTTTTCCGCATAGGTTTGATTTCAACTCAGTGATATTCTTGTGTCAGAAAGTTTTTCAGTTTTCTAGCCGATGGTTGATGCTGTTTCCCTGACATGAAGAATACTCTAACATTCCAAATCTGACCGCTTCGATATATGTGAACCTTGACTGGGGCGTAAAACATTACTCCAGTCCAACGTGACTTACTACTTGATTCACCAAGTTCTTCTGTTAATTGCTCTAATGTTCCCTTGTCTATATGTGATGTATGTACTTCACCATGGATTGATTGATAATCATTGTCAACTGATGATTGACTGGCACTGGCAGCATCAGAGTTTTCGTCTATATTGTCGTTGTTTTGGTAATTCTCGATTTGTAATTGATTTCTTTGTCCATGAATCTCATTAAAAAGATAATTTCCGATTTCGAGTGAACTTCTCAGTTCGAGCTGGTCAACTGACACATATAGGATATTGTCACGGTAATCATCTGCAATTACAGAACAAAAAGAAAAGAATTTCATTGAATTTATTCTAAATCAAAAGTGGTAAGATACATGAATATGTAACAGTTCTTAATTTATTAAATCAATGTTGAAGAATACAAGCCTACTCAAGGTCTTTAACATTTTATTAAGTAAAAGGAAATAACCGTTTACAAGTAGTGCAAACGAAAACATTTTGTTTGTGAATTTACAATACTTTGGTAAATGCTACTGAAGTTTTACTGCTTTTTTTAGAAAAAGAAACTAGAATGACAGTTGATCTTTATAGCACTTAAGTTCTAAAAAGATGTTTTGATACTAGAACATATTTTGCTA
Source organism: Tegillarca granosa (assembly GCA_029721355.1). Lineage (NCBI taxonomy): Eukaryota > Metazoa > Mollusca > Bivalvia > Arcoida > Arcidae > Tegillarca > Tegillarca granosa. The sequence goes on along the minus strand of JARBDR010000756.1, from coordinate 276,724 downwards.
CATTTTTACTATTTGTTTTTGAATACGTTGATTGGTTGGTCCCTATCCATTGGTTTGTTTATTATGTAAAAGTATTGGACAATTATTGTTCACTTTTAAGAGAAAAAAGGAGCCGAACTCATATCTTAAGCAACAAAGAAAGCTCCATGTAAATCAGCGACTAAAACTAACACATTTTTATATACACATGTATATTTAAACATTGTTTAGCTAATACATTTATATTTGAGGTTTTTCTCACCGTTAGCACCATCGCCTGATCCACCATTCCCATTCCTATATTAAAAAAGAAAGAGAAAATTAAAGTAGCATCACAGTTTTATATGTGGCTAGAAATATTTTTTTTTCAATGATAGAGTCTTAAAATGGAAATGATTCACATTGACAGCCTGAAGTCAATTTGTTCGAGTGATATATTAACATAAGGTTTGGCTAACTTAAAATATTATATTATGCATGGGACCGTCAATTTTGATTTGAATGTAAATCTAATATTGAAAACTATGGAAGCTATGATTAATTTTTGTTTGCTTTTGGAGTTCAAAGGCGAAACTTAATATGCAGAAGCTTGACCGAAATGTCTTTAGAGCTCCATTCCATGCCATCTACATTAATGGAAAAATATCCTAACGTTTCCTCTTATGTTTCCATTTCCACTCTAACTTGAAAATTGCTTTTCTAAGACGTATACTAAAGTACATGTGTTACAATGAGTATGAAAATATCACTTCCTGCATATACTATTTATTAAAAACCACAATTTTTCTACTTCATTTGAAAGTTAGAATCTTCCATTTGGAAAATTAAGGACAAAAGCTGAATGTTTATAGGAACATATAGACTCTTGTTATTCACCCTATACTTTTGGGTACCAAAATGAGATCAACATTGAATTCGTTTGAGGTTTGAGTATAATTTTAAAACTTGGGTGTTAATCCGCCTATATATAGATTAAGCATGTTTGTGCTGCATAACATTTATTATTGTATGTTTAAAGTTTTAAAAGTTTAGTTTAGACCCGTGTTATTAAAACGTAGAAAAACCAAGACATGTTAAGTCCTCCAAAAGTATCTTCTCTAATTGAAATCATAGTGTCTTTAGGTCTAATTAACAATATCAGACTTTTTAAAATGTTATATGTCAACAGTTTTTCTTAATGTTGCTGATTTGTCGTTTTTATTCTTTGTTGCAATGGTAACTGTGTGATTCAGATACAATGTTCCTTACTTAAATTTACCTGTTCCATAGTTCCCTTATACCTACAAAAACAAAAGTAAAGGCTAAATTAAATATAATTGTATACACGTCAATATGGCAAGTGTTTTTGTAGTTTCATTGTATTTGTTCGGATTCATAACATCTTTTGACGTCTAATCATAACGATTTTATGTGCGTAATCAATGTACTTTATTAACTTTAATTGCCTGTCCGCCCAAATGCCGATTTTTGTATTTCTTTACTTTTTTATTATCACAATCTCAAAAGCAAAGTAAAAACAGTTTTACTGATAGCTTAGTTATTGACGTTTAAATATTTGAGAACGAAAGAAACATAGAATTGTAGGATATCATTTATAAATGCAAATATGTTGTTGGAGGGGGCATAAATTCTGATAAATATAGCTTTTGTTTGCGAGTTGTAAAAACGTTCCGATAACACCCCTTTAGAGGATGCTAATTATGTGCAGATTGTTTCAATTTGATTTGACTTGATATTTCTGAGGAAAGTTTCGGACAAAATATGGGCTTTAAAAGGCGTAATAATAATAATAATAATAATAATAATAATAATAATAATAATAATAATAATAATAAATAATAGTAATAAATGATAATAATGATAATAATAATACTAAGAAGAAGAAAAGAAAAAGAAAAAGAAGAAGAAGAAGAAGAGGAAGCAGTACAAAAGCTTACATCTCCTCCACTTTTGTGGGTGGAAAACTAATTAATAAAAACTTTTGATCAGTTAGCTATAATCCTTTATTAGAGACCAACTGTTTATTTAAGATGTTGTAGTTACTCACTAGATAAACAACTCTTTAAACCTTTTTTGTTTACAATTTTGCTTTTGCTATGATTCAGGAATTGTGTCTTATAATTTATATTATTTTCTTTTTTTATAGTTACCTTTGTAAAATCGTTGTCTTCCGAATTTTCTTGCTATTGCAATCAGCGCAATACAAATAACTAATGAAACTATAATTCCGATTACATTCGTTGTCTTGGAATCGAATGGTGTAGAAATGACTGAAATAAATCATATCATATATTTCTTTAAAAAACTTTTTTTTGCCTTAAGAACACAATCAAACATCAAGTTATCTAGTAAAAACCCAACTATATAAAATGACAATTATTAACAAATCTTTATTTATATAATTACATAATATCATAAGTATTGTTGGTCGTTTTTGATTTGTTTACTTTTATTTTGCAGAAAACGTCTTCCAGAATATTGATTTTTGCTTCACAAAAGCCACATAGAAAAAACAATATCCAAATATGTCGGTCAAGTACGTCTGTAAGTTGCTTTTTTTAATCAAGCTTCATATAAACAAAGTAATCTGTAGCAGGTACAATGCTTTAAATCACAACGGAAAAAATACCGGAAGCTATGGAATGAGACAAAAGAGAAAACAAAAGAAAATGCATTTGAATGGACAGTTGGCTACAATTACATAAGTAAGATCACTTATATTTTACCCGCTGGTCCACAAATTTAAAAGAAAAGCCATACCTTTAATCAAAATATCAACTGTAGTCTTCCCTATGTAGTTACTAATTTCCACAGAGTATTTACCGTGATCACCAAGTTCCGCATGGGGTTTGTATATACTAGCATTGTGAATTATTCCCTGTGTATGTATCGACAAATTGAAGGATTCATTCCTTATATCAGTAGCTTGTATTTCTTTTCTATTTAGCATTAAAGTCGGTGGAGGATATCCGGTATAGCGAACAGTGATAACGATAGGTTTTCCAATGACTACTTCTATTTTTATAGAAGGCATCCCGAGCAGGAAATGGGGATGACCTAAATCAGAAAATAAAAGAAATGAGAGACTATAAAGTGTTGATAAATCTTTTGAAATTTATCATGCTATAATATAAATAAAGATATTCACGTTTAGTTTTTAATTGACAATAACAAATCAATATAGCAACTACGCAAGATAGGCACAAACTAGGATTTGAAAAAGCCGTCTTTTTGATTTAAGTATTAGTGTTACACAATCTAAAAAACATCGATTCTTATGGTTCAATAATATATGCGATTTAAATCTTTTATCAGTATTGAAGATATGCAAGCATATAACACGATGGAAAAACAAAACCTAGAAAACCACAAACGGATAACATTTGTTTGTAATTCAAACGGCGTATTAGATAGGCGACTACATAAGCAACAAATAAAAGAGCTAAATTTTTGGATAAGAAACTGAGCTGTTTATGTTTTTTCATTTATTTTTTTCTCAGAACCATTTTTATTTAAGTACAAAATATTACATAAAACTGATATGTTGAATTTCAGCAGTTTTTCATTTCCATAACAATTTGTTGACTTGCACGTGTACAGTCCCGCGTGAAAGCAGGTAGCGTTAGAAATCACTGTTGCCGTATCCTCCAATTTAGAAATCTTTTTAATGTCTTTTTTATCTACATTTTTGTTTTCCACTTCATTTTTGTGTAATAACCATATATCCGGTCGAGGACATGGTAGGATGAATGAAGTATTTTCTGAAATATTGTACAGTCCGCTTTTGGTTAGGGTAATATCCTCTTCATATTCTAAAAAATTCACAAAACAAATATAAAATGAATAGAAGAGTTAAAATTCAATTTCGTTTGTTTGATGAATCATAATACCACGTGAATCAAAGCCATCTTGAATATTGTTTGACTGATTCCGTTTGAGAACAATTAGGTTGCAATCGATCAACGGTGCAAGTTCATTTTTGTTTCAGATGTATATCAGATCATCTTAATACTTTTATAATAATTACTGCATATAAGATATAATATAAAAATGCAAAAGTAACATGTTGAATGATTGATGAAACATTCAAAACCTTTTTTGAAACTAAGTGTTATACAAAAGACAAATGAATGTACATTTTTAGTGTCATATTTTGCGTTTTCGAAATGTCTATAACCATTAATTGTTAGCAATTACTTACTGTTGTTATATATTTTTACTGTAGTGTTTTTCTCTTTTCCTGTTCTTAGATTCTTTGCTAAGCAATAATATTTCTCAATTTGATTTTCGCTACTGTTTTGATAAGGAAAATTTGAATTTTGTCCGATGACAGACGCTGTAGATACGGAAAACCATTTATAGGAGCATGCGGGTGTGCAATTAGAATAACAAAATATTTCTGAGTTATTGTTATAACTAGCAAATATATGCATAGGAAAGTCTGGGTGTATACAGACATTTACTGGTCCACCTGAAAAAAATCATTAATGTGATTTTTAATGGTGACAGAGTGAATAAAGAGTTTTCTAAAACATAATTCAAATTAGTTTAAACTTATACAAGATGTCGTTAGATAATTAGCGATTAACGTGCTGCTTCCTATTCGAGTTTCCAAAATTTGAACATGGACTCTTCTATTGTACAGACAATTAACTGTCACTTTTCATGACATTTTATATCAAAATTTTGTTCCAAAATATATATCTATTGAACAGAAACATACGGGTCCGAGTTTAAATCGAAATCCCCAAAAATAAACTAAAACTTATATTCAGTTACACACGTAATCTTCCACCAGGAAAGTGAGGCCAGATGCTCCGAAATGTAAATACCTCCTGTTATGTAAGCTACATCGGACATGTGCGAAATTGAATTTAGAAATGAAAGGTAACGAAAATTAGAAATGTCGACTTTTTCCAGGATAAATTTGGATACAGCAGTTTAAAGTTGTCAAGAATAATGTGGTAACTCGCAAAAACGAGTTCTACTAAATAAAATGTAGAAAAATTTCTTAGATTTTCGATACTTACGGCCAACGATGATGGTTTGATTATTTGAATTGAAGATTTTTCCAGAAATATTTACAGCACAGTTAAGGATAGCCCCGTTGTCATCTAAATTCGGGTACATTTTGATTTTTGAAATCATGGTGCCTCTATTAACAGCAACGTAATTTGTAAATAAAACCGAGTCTTTGAACCATTTGATAGTTATTACAGCAAATTCCACGGCTTTTGCCTCACATTGAAAAACCATGCTTTTGTTTTCTTCACCTGTCGCCTGGTAACTTTTGAGAATGACACTGATAGGTTCTAAACATAAAAAAGTTGCGAATTTGAAAGAAATTACTTTATTTTTACAAAAACGACGATAAATACTTTTCAAGACACTTGAAGTTATGTCGTCGGATGACAAGAATGCTAATGCAACAGAAATCATGGTCCATTGATTATGTCATCTGCATTTCGAGTGGAGAATTATATTTGAGTTGAAATCTCACACGAACAATTTTTTTTGGTTACCAGAAGCTGCAAATAGGGCACTTTTACATTTCAGTGTCTACTACAACCAATTGACATCAATGTAGCAATTGAAAATGACAAATAATGTGCCTTTGCTTGCTTTAAATCTATTTGTATTATTGTTAGCTTGACTGTTATATTATATCAAAAACAGATTTGTTTCTCTTACATTGAAGCGGTCTTAAAACAAAAAGCGCGTGTGTTTGTGTTTGAGAGAGAGAGAGAGAGAGAGAGAGAGAGAGAGAGAGAGAGAGAGAGAGAGAGAGAGAGTACCTATAATAATTTGGGACGATTTGTTAATCTCCTTATGTTCTGTGTCTTCGTTATATGTCAGTGTGAATTTAACTTTTGAATTGTTCCGTTCCGACCGGATGCTTTTAAAACCAATTCCAAATCTTCGTAGTGTAAGGTCACATATATGTGTAAGATTCTGACCGTTTTCTGCATCATTTTTACAATCATTGTCATTTTTGCTGTAAAAGGCGACTTGCTCGTTATTGCTAATGTAAATCCTTAGAGTGTGCCAATTGAGAGTCAAATTGCAAGTGATATTAACTGGTTGACCAATCAATGCATATACTTCTGGTGAAACATTCAATAGTGACATTTGACATGCACACGCTGTATAAAAATTTAAACATTAGAATTCCAAAATACGGAAACAATTTACAATACTGGAAGGTGAAACAAAACACTTTACAACAATCAATGGAAAAAATAAAACATTATAACAAATCTAAGGTAAAAACAAATGATATGAACAATAAACAAACATCCTGTTTTTAAAATAAATACTTTTATATCATCTTTGTGATAAAGATATGGGCTAAATTATGAATATACATTTTATATTCTTTAAAATCAATTATTAATTTTTCAACGTGCAAAAAAGTATATTAAAAGTAAGAATAACACAAACATTGTGGAGTTAAAACAATAGCAGAAATACAGGCATTATAATTTGTCAAAATAAAATGTAATTAAATATTCATCAACCCCAATAAAAAATAGAAACAAATAACGATTAACTCATGTCGTAAGCTTTATAAGACCTAACATGGAAAGACACTTACTAATGGCAAATGGTTTTCATAAAAATCAGATTTTAGACAAATACAGTAATTAATATATTTTGGTTTGAGAATTCAGATTTAAGACAAAAAGAGTAAATAATATATTTTGGTTTGATTATTGAATGTCAAGTCTCCAGTTTCTCTTTATTTCATTATCAGTAACGCACAAGTTAAAGGGTACAAGTAACGAATTTCAGTTTTTAAAAATTCGCCGTAATAAAATATAGCTATAGCGAAAATTACATAAAATTTCTCTCCATAATAAGGAAGATATCGGTGAATTTCTAATACAGATACAGAACTCCAAATCGAAAAGATCGATATCTAGGCTCCCGTTTTGACGTCATACCAGTACCATACCTCCATAGAATATTATTTACCAGTTACTAAAATAAGTCAAATCCGAACTCGTAGTTTGACTTTCTACGATTATTTTACGGGAAAACAATTTATGAAGTGAAATTAACATCCGTTTGACATGTACCGATAATTAAGATTATTATTAATTCAAAACTAAACCTGTAATTAACAGGATGTAACTTCTAATTTGCAAAATTGATTTGCAGATTGATAAAGTTATCTTAAGTCCCTGTTATATACAGGAATATAATTTACAGTTCGAGTAAAGTAAAATAATTGTATTTGGTAGACGTTATTTGTGATATACAGAAGATATGTAAAGATTTCACTTTGAAAAAAATGGATATTTCTTTTTTATGTCAATAATAATAATAATAATGATAATAATAATAATAATAATAATTATAATAATTATAATAATGGAATATAACTTTTAGGCAAAATTAAAAATTAAAGATTGACGACCAGAGTAGTCTATTTAAAAAATGTTATCGATTTACTTAACAGGATTTGATTTGATTAAGATTTTACTTTTTAGTTTTCCTTGGGCATACATACAATTCCATAAAATTATTATTATTATTATTATTATTATTATTATTATTATTATTTTTATTATTATTATTATTATTTCGTTTTTAAAATGTTGTCTCATTCTTAAATTCGTGGAATATCTTGTTTTATTCACTTTTTAATTACCACAGTATTTATTAGCCATCGGAAGGTGAAAAGAACTTGATTACAAACTTTATAAGTGTGAACATCTTTCAATATCGAGGATGCCACCAGATTACTAAAAGTATTTTACATCACGGTCATTTAATTTTAACTTGAGTAAACATAGTACAAAAGAGCATATAGGTTTTTAGCCGGTGCAACAATAAGTTCTTTTATATTCAATCGGTAGTCTGTCCAGTCCAACCTCATATTTAATTCATTTTAAAATGTCGTCGATAAGATTAATTTATCGTGTATTTTCCATGTAAAAACCAATCGCATATTTTTTGTTAAAGCTATGTAACTTTTCGCAATTCTCGAGTCTTTCCAGTCCGACTTAATAAAATAATTTATTGATTTATTTTTAAAAGTCAACGATATAATCAATTCGTGTTATTGACAAATTGACACACTCGTCACAAATTTGTCAACAGCTATGCAACCAACTTCATTCAAAATCCTAGATTAGGTTGGGAATCGACTGACATATTTCATCTGTTTTTGGTTCATATAAATGTGGCTATACTCCAGATTCATTACTTATAAGATTGTCAACTGCCTCCCAAAATAATAACGAATTATTATGCATAAATAGGTACATGTCACAGTCGTTACTTCTACATACGTCGATATATCATATATGTTACCACTGTCTATTATGTCAGATACTACTTCTAAAACTGCAACAACGTCACAGATTTATAACTCAAAACGAAGTATTTCACTTTGCGATCAAGGGAAAGTTAAAAAAAAATGTAGATTTCAAACAGCTATAACTTTTTTATTTTGTCACCAGTTTTGATGCGGTTTTCAATATTGTTACATTTAAATAATATATAAAACAATTGTGATGAAATAGTTTTGGTTACAGGTACCCTTTAAAATGTTCAAGACATATTGTCATGGACGAAAAATAGATAATAACTTATAAAATCCAGAATTTCTATAGAGAAATCATTCATAAGTATTATTCTTGTTAAAATATTAAAGTGTCGGTTTATTAATAAGTCTCTGATCTGACAAAATTTTAAAATGGACTGAAAGTTTTTTTTTTTTTTTTGTATTTTTGTTTTCGTTTTTTTTTATTTTAGTTTCTATTCACTATTTACTCTCCTTTTTATCTTTAAACAAAAAAATTTAACAAAATAGAGGAAAAAAAGAAAAATTTGAGGTACTTACCTCGACAGAGAACAAAAAACATAAGCAAATGCATTTTTTCCGGTGTCTAAATCAACACTAAGTAAAAGAAAACGAAACCAAAAATAGATATAAAAGATGGAAACACAAAAACTAATGGGACTTATTTCTATAATATTTCCTCGTAGTACTGTCACTTCTACTTTCAGCTTGATATAAAATTATTAATTTCCTGTTTGTGTTCCGTTGTGCGATTGAATATTCCTATCAAACTGTTTCCAATCTCTGAAATGAATCATTATTTTGTTTCTATGAAATATTTATTTACACGTAAAAACTTCCGCATAATTATTTTGTCAATCAGGAACATAAGGGATTCATTTTGATCCAGTCTCTAAAATCAGTTTTCTCTCAATCCATCTACATTTAATACTACATATAGTTTGTACTAAGAAACTAGACAAAGGTTCCGTACATCATGAAGAATTTAATGGATTTACTTTTGATGTTCAATATGCACATTTCAATACTATAACACTATATTATTTAAGTGTAAGGTTAAGCAAGATAGATAACCACTGAAACAAAACTCAAACAAAAACTCTAGAACGATTTAAAAATACAAACAATACATAGTGATGCGAGGAGTCGAAAATTTTGTTAAACTTTTATCAAACGTAAGAACCAAAAGTGTAAGAAAAACATGTATGCGTTAAAATTAAAAAAAAAAAAAAACACACACACAATGGCTCACACATGAATGAAAATTTTACATTTATCTCATTTGTGACTTGAAATAGCACGAGTTATTGTTAATAATACATTCTATTGTAGTAGACTGTAACACTTATACTTGAATAAAATCTTTATTACGTATAAGTACGTTACCTCCCCCCTCCTACCCCCATAAAAATCAATAAAATAGAATAAAGTTCTTATGAGAGCGAAGATTATTACAGTTAAGATTTAGTTGACAAGATGATGTTGAAATGACAATTTAAAAAGGGGATAACTTGGTCTAATTGTTTTTAATTTCCTCGGCGCTCTGATACGTATCATGCGCTTTAGATTATGTGGACACAGATACTTATGTAATTAGAGATAAAACAATAAACGTTACTGATAATGCAGGTCATTATTTGAACTGGCAAACCATACATCCTAACTAAAGTTACAGGCAAAAAGGTTATGCGAACATTGCGACTTTTTATTGTTCTACTTTGACTTTGTCAAATTTATTTTTGCAACCTTTTAATAAACAGAGTTGTGCCTTTAATTGTTTGTACTTTACAAATTGATATACAAGAGCACTTGCTGCTTATTCTTGTTGTATTAGTATTTAATTTGTTTTTTAGGTGAGCGAAAAGTCTATGTTAAAAGATTAAAATGACATTGATTAGTAAATTGATGTATGTCAAAAGCACAAACAAATTCTTTTCTCTTTTTGTTCATTTATGAACTATTTAAGGTATCTTAGGGCTCATTTCATTATTCTAAGAAAACGTTTTGTTGAAACATTAAAGAAGGTTATCAAAAATTTCTTTATGCAATGAATTATTAGATTCTATGTTCACAGTAGCAAGCAGGATACTATAAGAAGAAACAAACAATCTGAACTGGATTTTTTATTTACAACATATAATCTCAAATGTAAACAAATAGAATTTTGTCCACTTTTTCGAGACAAATAAAATCAATCAGATAAATAATTAAAAGTTTAAAAAACAAAGAAAATATTAATACTAATACAAAACTTTCTATTTATTGACTTTCTTTAGCGAAGCAAAATATGCATTGACCGGGTTTAATAATTCAAAGAAACATACATTACTTTAAATTTTTTTACAGGTCTTTGTTACAAGAATATTCTACGACATGTAGGTCAATGAAGAGCAACTGATTCCGTCTTACTTGTTTATATAGAATTCTAAACCTCTTCATTCATATAAGTTATATAGAACTAGATTTTGATAGGATAAAGAATGTTCAACCTACGAGGTAGAACAGTTCTGTCAATACCTCTTTTGACTAAAAATCATTTGAAAAAAAAACAACTATTTGGAGCATTTATAGAATACATTTAATACCGATTTACCATATAAGGAATTATTTTTGTTAAATTATTTTTTAACTACATAACTTTTTTTTTAATTCTTAACAAACATTTTACTCTCAGGTGGTAAATTATTAACGACGGAGCACTTAATTGAGTGAAATGCATTATCTGAATCACATTATAACACAAACATATAGAAAAATGAAAAAAGTCACTTGTTCTTAAAATTGGAACCGATATTCTTTAAACTTCAGTAATTAGATGAGCGCAAAATAACATCAAACCTGGCATAATAATATCTGATTAGAACATTTATTTATCTCACTAAAAAAATATAACTTCATTAGAGTAATCTCCCCTCAGATGATAATATATTTTTATTTAACACATTACATTAAGTTAATCTATTTACCCGTTTAGGACACACACACACACACACACACATACACACACACACACACACACACACCACACACACACATATATATATA
>JARBDR010000756.1:0-265289 GCA_029721355.1 Tegillarca granosa | reverse complement strand
TGTCAATCACCTAGATATTTTACACAGTTAAGTACATATTTAACAAATGTATTATTTACAAGTTACATTTTATTTTGTAGGAGAAACCTGTAATTATTTCTGTCCTTAGGAACATGAAATCTGATCGGATTATTTTAATTTTAAATTTGTGGAACTTTTTAAGCAAATTGATAGGAATTTGTCACCTAGCTTGGAAACACTCTATGTATGCAATTAAAAAACATTACTGGCAGTGGACCAAAATTGTGTTTTTAATAAAATTAAAATTAAATTGTAATCTATTTGTTTAAATATTTTTTGTTTATGAAAGTATTTATACTCATATTCTCGTTTACTAACATTACTGTTTTAAACGAAGTTGAAAAAATATATACGCAAGTAGCTCAATGAAAAAACAAACCGGATGAACTTGAATTTATATTTCCTATTATGTTTGTATAACTAAGCTAGTTGTGTAAATAAGTCGTGTTTTATGCCTTCGATAATTTTTTAACTAATATTTAACTAATATCTAATTCTAGAGAGGAAGAAATAACCGATTATTTTTGGAGAAAACCACCGTCAGCAAGCGAACTGACAAACTTTTCACACTAATAAAAGACAAGAACAGCACATCAAATAGCTCGATTCCTACACAATGAAATCATATTAAATATTTTGTTACCTAATTTGATAACATTTGCACTGATGACAAAGTGTTCAGTGGACAGTGACATGACAGAAGTATTGCAGCAAGCATTGCCGGCGTCATTCGCATTACAAAACAACGTTGAAATTTAAAACAAAATTTTTATATTAAAATTGTAAAATATTTTTTATCTTTCTTATTATTTGTTACATAAGCTTTCTGGAAAATAAAACTGAGGATTCTTCCAGTAATTAATGCATAGAAACGTCTCATGTATACCTGGTGTAATGTCGCCAGATTTCTTTAACTACTGTGATAAGTTGATCCCTGTTTGTATTGTCATTCAATTGTTTTCTTATTTGAATTTTTATACATCTCCATACATTTTCAATAACGTTTATATCAGGGGTTTTGCAGTATCTGATTTCTAATTTTTCCTGCATAAGTTATTCTAGATCGATGAGGGGTTACATTATCATCCTCATAAATTCAACCACAATTGTCAAATTCATTTACAACAACTGGCCACATGTTTTCGTCTTGCACATCTTTATACTTTTATGAATTTATATTACCATCAACTTCAACTAGATTACCAACACCATTATATGAAATATATAACTAAAACATTACACTTATCCGATGCGGTGCTTTAAAGATATTCAAACACTCTTGCTTCCATTTGTCTGTCTCCAGATATAATTGTTTGTTCTTACAAATAATTGCTTGTGTTTTGTACGTAAACTGAACTTTTTGCGATCCGTCAATGTTTTCTTTCCTCTAGCACTGAGCTCGTCGTTGCCGTTTGACTTTTGAAATTTAGATGGTTTTCGGCTTTGGCGTTTTTCTACACCTTCCTGGTGAAAAAAAAAATATTTGAACAGTTTTTGCACACACAGGGTAAGGAATCCAAGTATTAACTAATTAACTAATTAACTAATATCTTTAAGTTCATCTTATCTTTCCTTCTAACATGTCGTATAATCTGAGATGACAACGAACACTCACAATTTTGGTCTACTGTTTTGATGATGTTTTTCTTCTGCGCCGGTTGTTTTATATTTTTTTTAAATTCGTCCGATTGTGGATCGATAAATCCCCAATAATTTGGCTTTTTTAGAATTTTTTTTATTTCCCTTAGCAAACAATTCCAGTGACACAGTTTTGTCCGGTGTCAGTTCACTGCCACTTCGAGCCATCTTCTGTTTCTTCTGTGTATAATGTAAACACAAGATGACGTCACTAACTTCCGTTGTCGAGTGGATGTATAGCTTTTTATATTTGTTTTGATCGATAGTAAAGTTCTATCCAAACATAATAATGAAAGTAAACAAAAATATCGCTGAAAAAAATCGGTCATGTTTGCTGCAAAACATTTATCATATGGCTATAATAATCATATTTGAATAATTATTTTAACAATTACTAAAGGATTCAGTAAGAATCGGGCCATATTCAGTAATTGTAAGTACGAACTACCTTCGCAATGTTATAAGCATTTTATGTAAAACAATGTTTTAAAAGACTGTATTATAAATAATGTATGCACACTTTCTTTTTGAAAACACATGAAAATGTCATGTTTGAAGTAGTTTCAGCAGTAATAATAAAATTTTATGAAGTTTACAATTTATAGTTTGAAAATAAGATAAATAAAAAGCGTTGGTTGTCCTAGTTTATTTATCGTTGTGTCGTCGTTTTTCGGGTATATCAGCTGTGGGCATATTTATTTATTTATTAAAATTATCCTCAGAAGAAGTTCGTTTATGTATCAATGATTGATTTTTGTAATCTCCCCTCTACTAGACCGCACAAGACTAGTTTAATGTGCCTTTTGAAAGTAAATAAACACCAGACAAGCATACCACTCATCATACATATTATTCTGACACCACTCTCTTTATTCACCTAATGCCATGAGTCAGTAGAAAAAATTGGATATAAAATAAGTCAGTAAGATTCATGACAAAATCGACCCCGGCTTTCAAGGCGTACGCTGTATCTCTGAACTACAGAGAGAGACTATATTAGAGCGGCTTTAAAATCAAATCGATCAATAGTTTCATAATATTATACATGTTCGATTATTTTATTGTGTTTTAAAAAATATTCCTGGAATCCCTCATGGACGCTATGATTTTCCGTCATCCATTATGTGACAAAATGTATCGGATTAAAATCTTACTACGCTCCTGTGTATTTTCTAAAAAAGTTTATAAAATATCGAAAAAACACACTAAGGGTTTTACTTTTGAACACACACACAAACACACACACACACACACAAACACACACACACACATTCTCTCTCTCTCTCTCTCTCTCTCTCTCTCTCTCTCTCTCTCTCTCTCTCTCTCTCTCTCTCTCTCTCTCTCTATCTTCGCTGCATAATCTTTGAATCTCGAAACATAAGTGAGCAAGATTTTACAAACTATTTTGCCAAAAAAGTATTTCTCTTGGTCACTTCAGACACCAGACACTGCCAGGAACAAAGCACACAGTTTTGAAAAGTAAAACAAAAATGATATAATTGGGAAATCTGAAAGCCAATACGACAATACTTCTTTATAATTTCTTTTCATTCAAAGTTATAAATACAAGTTTGCCGATACATCAAAATTGAATATGTACAGACTAAAACATGTCTGTTTACCTACATTTACAAAAGTATGTTCTTCATAAGCATGGTAATATTAAGGAATTTTTGTCGTTATAAATGTACCTCCTTTTTTTATTTATGTTTGCGCTTGCACAAAACATTTATCGACGCTGATAGACATGATATTCAGATAAGAGAAAATTGTTGCACTGAACAATTCTAAACATTTAAAAATAGATGACGAACAACATTATGTGAAAAATGTAATGATGTTTATATAAGCATAAATAAATCAAAGGAATAAGAGAGTAATAGTATAAATAACATCAGTTTCTAGTATTTCAAATTATATAAGGTTTACACAATGTTTAATTAAACCTGATGATACAGCTATATTAATTTTGTATATATTGAATATATTGGCAATAAACGAATTTTAACTGCATAATGTAAATATATAATACAAATACCAGTTAAATTTTGATGTGCCAGATGTGCACATTTCGGAAATTCATTCCTCATCAGTGAAACTAAGACCGAAAAGTTTGATACATAAAAAATATAAGTCAAAAAGTTGAAAATAATGAATCTAAAGTTTGAAAATTATATATTAAATCCAAATCCGGCTAAGGAATGCTTTGCATGAGGGAACAAACCTTGGTTTTAAATAAATTAGAAATTTTCGACGACTGAAAATTTTGATAAATTGTACATTTTCTGACAGCACAAAGTACTGCCTACTGAGTTATGGATACCCTCGGGGAGTTTTACTCCACCAGCAGCGGTACCCGCTCAGGGGTAGTAAATATATAATACAAATGCCAGTTAAATTTTGATTTGCCAGATGTGCACATTTCGGAAATTCATTCCTCATCAGTGACACTAAGACCGAAAAGTTTGATACATAAAAAATATAAGTCAAAAAGTTGAAAATAATGAATCTAAAGTTTCAAAATTATATATTAAATCCAAATCCAACTAAGGAATGCTTTGCATGAGGGAACAAACCTTAGTTTTAATGAAATGATGAAAAGCTTTGTTGCGTTGTTTGTCTTTATTTCGCTTACTACAAAGAAACAACAATATTTAAAATTAAATTTGCTTTAGTTTTAAAAATGGTTGATAGGTAAACGTCCGACATAGAAAATTTTATAATGTCAGACAAATGACAATTTCAACATTGTATATTTTAATTTATTCAAAATCAAATTGAATACATTCTTTTTTGGTATTTATTTATTGATTTAAAATCGACAAAGCACATTTTTATAACGCTTCATATAATTTCATTTCTTTACCTGTCAATTTGTATTAGATATAAATACAGTCAAAACAGATACACACTTGTCGGTCACCTTAATTGACGCATGAATAAACAAACAACTACAAAATCTAAAACAAAAAATGTATGGTATTCTGGGTTCGTGTGGTTTAAATCACCTGCGTATTTGAACACCGCTATCAGATCGTGAATGACCTCAACCTATAGAAATGACTGTATACATATATACATACATAAATACATAGGTACAAATGCACCAACTATTTATTTATAATGGTATTACTGGTATGTTTAAAAGATAAAATTCTGTACTATGACATTTGTGTGTAAGATAGTTTATATGTTATATAATGTGTCAAGGTATGTGTATTCTATAGAATGAAGCTCAAACACACCAAACAATGATTCTTTAAGAATATGGTGTCAAATTGTCTCATAATTAATGTTTATATTGAAACGCACCATGAACATTAATAGTTTGATATAAGTTTACCGGTACCAGCGGGTACCGCTGCTGGTGGAGTAAAACTCCCCGAGGGTATCCATAACTCAGTAGGCAGTACTTTGTGCTGTCAGAAAATGTACCATTTAACAAAATTTTCAGCTGCCTTAAATTCTAAAATTTGTTTAAAACTAGGGTCTGTTCCCTCATGCAAAGCATTCCTTAGCCGGATTTGGATTTATAAAATTTTGTAATTTTAGATTCATAAATTTGCAACTGTTTGGCTTATGTTTTTTATTATCAAAATTTTCCGTCTAAATGTCACTGATGAGGAATGAATTTCCTAAATGTGCACATCTGCCACATCTAAATTCAACTGGTATTTGTGTTATATATTCACTACCCCTGAGCGGGTACCGCTGCTGGTGGAGTAAAACTCCCCGAGGGTATCCATAACTCAGTAGGCAGTACTTTGTGCTGTCAGAAAATGTACCATTTAACAAAATGTTCAGCTGCCTTAAATTCTAAAATTTGTTAAAACTAGGGTCTGTTCCCTCATGCAAAGCATTCCTTAGCCGGATTTGGATTTATAAAATTTTGGAATTTTAGATTCATAAATTTGCAACTGTTTGGCTTATGTTTTTTATTATCAAAATTTTCGGTCTAAGTGTCACTGATAAGGAATGAATTTCCGAAATGTGCACATCTGGCACATCTAAATTCACCTGATATTTATGTTATATATTTCATACAAAATATCCTTATAGTTGATAAAAAAGTCAGTAACCAAGAAGACGATTTGCTGTAATTACACTTTGAGAACTAGATGGTAGGAAAGAGAAAATTCGTGTTCTACAGCTGACCACGCACTATGAGACTTGCCTATATCAAATTATGAGTTTTTTATCTGGTCACGTGATCATATATTGTGAGTGCATTAAAGGTTACCACATAGGTAATTATATGACTACTGCATAAAAAAATAATTCACATTACGTCTTTTGCTTTAGGTATGCGAATCAAACATTTTGTAAATGGATATCTCATGGTTTAAATTCATTTAGTACATTAAAATCAAACAATGTTTTAAGAGAGAGAACTCTATGTAAGATTTAAAGTCGTCGGTTTCAGGTTAATATAAAATCTAAAAATAAAAACAATATCACATTTTATCAGACGAGTGTGAAATTTTAAATATGTAGTTCTTCTAGTAAAACATTTTTTCTTACATATAATGATTACACAATTGTAATGTTTCTAGCAAAACCAGAAACTGTTATTCTAATGCATTTTATTAGTAATTTTAACATTGTCTGTTACTCCTGTTTCTTAATCATATAAACATGCAATTAGTGAATTAGTGAAATAAGCCACCTATGTATTTAAACACACACACATACACACACAAACACACAACGCATATATATAAACATTCAATCGCTTGAACAATCAATACTCAAACCATAAAAAATCAATCACTGTGTTTATCTTAAATTTGATTCCTTATCAAACCGTTTACAATAAGTAAATGTATTTTCATAATTTGCCTTATAAAGTTATATATTTTAATATAATTTAATGTATTATGTTCAAACTTTAGTTTTCTATTATTAGGTAAATTGTTTTCCGTTACAAATTAATATGTTTCAAGTAAAAAGATTTAACTTCTAGAAATTAAAACAGGATATACTGCATTAATCGCTAACTTTCTAATAAAATCTTACAGAAGTTTGAATTAGTTTTTAAAAGAAAAATTCTTGATACACTCTGTCATTCACTCAAAAATAACATGTCAAAATGGATTCTAAGAATGTAACAGCGAAATGTCGCCTGACACACTGTTAATACAATAGGTAAGAAAATCATGTATTTGTCAATAGAAAAACCCATGAAAAATAAATAAAAAATTAAAATAAACCTATAACAAAATTTAAATATACTGTTAATGTTAATTATTAAATGTCCACTACTCTGGCTTCATTCATGTCTATACATGATAGTATGCATAAGCATATGCCCATATGTAGACAACATCCAAGTTGTAAAAGAAAACATCAAATATCACCAATCGTATTTTGTAAATAAAGGATGGTGGATGGGGATGTGGTTGAACTAAAAAACTGAAAAACCAGTACCTGTGTTTTGGTGTGTTCTTTCGTAAATCTGAGGCAGAGATGAATGAAAAAGAACATTAATCTACTAATCTACTTATAATCTACGTAATGGACTGCCCTCGGGTTCGAGGAGAGGTCACTGTAGACTTTTGTTTACATTTAATGTTAAGGGCATTAAACGGACCTGATGTTAAACCAGGGGTTTGCACCTTATGTACTTTACGGAATAATACATTTTCTGATTTTGTTTCAATTATGTTATGATGACCTGATTAAATATAACTACTCATATTTAAATTAATATGTTAACTTAGGAGCTTGTGAAGAACCATATATACATTTTAATATAAAATAGTAATTTTATATATTTTTTATTTTTTAGAACTGAGAGCAATTGAGTAAGATTATTGTTAACTTTATTTTATTTTATATAAATCCAAATAATTTTTGTACTTTGTTCTGTATTGTTTTTATCAGAAAATATAAATATCTACAATTGGTTACAAATTGATTGTCAAATTTACATCTAAACCAGGAAAGTATAAAACTGTGATTACAGGATAGTCACAGGAATTTCAATAAAATAAAATACGCATCTGCAATAAATATGTATTTTTAATACTTTGAATTTCCGTGAATATTGAAATATATTTATGATTTAATGGTGTACATTTACCTTTAAGGCCTTACGAAAATCTTTCAATTACAGAAGATAAAACTTCATTTGAAGAAACAATTCCAAAACCGGGTAATGGTTATAAAAATAACGTTTTAATTAATTTCGAATATAATTATGGACATAAAAAAGGTTTGATCTATGGTCATCAAAAACGAACGCTTCTCATATTTTTGTCAAGTAATTTATCTAAAATAAAAAAAATATATATACTTTAATATATTACAAAAAGTTTGGATAGTACTTTTATCATTACGTGCTGGTACTGACGTATTAAAATACTCTCTAATTTGTAGATAAAGATAACAGAATTAAATTATGACTTTCACTTCATTTATAAGTTTTTCCATGAAAAATTAAATATAACTTAGTCCATAGATATTTCTTGTAAAATCTTTTTATAAAAAATATTACAATTCTTTTGAAAACTTCGTTTATTATTGATAACATTAAACATTAAATAACCCAATAAATGCGTTCCGAATTTATTTTAAGTTACTTTTTGGGGATTTTTTGTGTATTATAAACTTATCACAGAGATACGTCGCTTATAAAAAGAAAAAAATTATTCATCTTTAAACCGGTGAATTTTTTTTTCTTTGATTTTCAATCGGCCAAGATGTCATCAGAAAGGTAATGTTTTTGTGATTTGAAATGTTTTAAATGTTTTGCTGTATGTTTTTTCTTTACAGTTACATATAAAACTTGCGATAAATTAATATCTTATCTAACATCTCGATCTACAGTTTTAAAAAATAATATAGATTTAAACGTTTTCAATATTTCTTCAACGACAAAACTTTCCCTAGTCAGACGCTGGACAAGACAAAAGTGACTAACCAAAACATGGACCACAATGGACAAGTTTTTAATTAATAATTATCTACCTTTGTATCGCGTACATATATGTTCAGCTTTCATTTTTCATTTTATAAACAGTATCTAGAATTGAAAAAATATTATAAGAAAAACTGTCTGAACAAAATCTCTCTGTTTAAGACAATTGTAAATAGTGATTATTAATAGATGCATATTTTACATCATGTGTTTTTTCCTGGTCGTCTTAAATTTACTAAAAAATAAATTCGTCTATTAAAAGCGTTGTTTTAAAAGGAAGGTTAGAACCAAATTTTTTTTATTAATACATTAACAATTATTCTATTACAAGCAAATTTTACCTTGATTTTCGAAGCCATATAAAGCTAAATGGCTAAATGAACAAACAAGAATTTTAAAGAAGGTAACTTCTGTAAATGTACTTTAAATGTACTTTAATTAGCGGCAACATTTTTTTAGCGATTTTGCGCTAGACAAATCGCGCTAATTCATGATTACCGCAAATAATTTTTTTCCATATAATTTACGCAGGTCGTTTTCGAGCTAAAATTTGATTTAAAAAGAAATTTTCAACTCATTTAAAATTCGGACCCAGAAAAATTTCCAGATTCGTCAATTTTATATATGATCCGAGGTATTGGTTTTTGTCTACTTAAGTGTTTTGTTTCAGTTTGATAAATTTTACCCGTTTTAATTAACTTAGATAAGATTTTATTGATTTTCATTTTCAAAAAATTACGCCAAGTATCATAACAAACGAAATTAATCTACACATTTGTTTTTTTTTCTCGGTTTACAAACAAAGAAGCTTATCGGTTGTTCAGATCGTTAGCGTATCCAAAACATAATCACAGGTAGATTACTACTCACACGTTTTGTGAATTTAGTAATTAACAATAAAATCAGCTTGCATGTCACTTTACTCAACAGACAGAGGAAACAAACTGACCTTACCGTTTATGCAAACAGGATTTTAATTGGTCGAGGGAGGCGTCTTGACCAAAGCTATGATTTTTCGCCTATCCGCCTATCCGCCTATTCGCGTCTAAACTATTGATATTTCAATCCCTTTCACACCGTCCTGCAAAATTTGAATCTCGTTAGTTTCTTCAAGTCAAGATTATCAATCTCAAAACAAATATCCAGCTAAGATTATCATCACCATGTATGTCAAAAGTGTTCCTTCAAGATCGGTGGAAAATGCAATGAAAACGCATTATAACCGGATCAAAGCACGCTAGACTTAAAAAAAATTGTACGAAGATATGAAGCATAAAATACAGTTCAACACACACAATCGTCATTTTTATACTTCACACACCTTTTTTTAAAGCAAAATCTTATCTAAACTTAAAATAGGTTAACGTCCGGTACATTAGTTTACATTTTGAACACTTTCTAAACAAGAAAAAAGTTTTGAAAAAATTAGAAACAATCTAATAATTATGATACGTTATTATAGTCCGTTTCTAAAATTGACTTCTACCAACCACGAGTGCGCTAAAAATTGATTGCGCGAAAATAAGTAAATTTACAGTAATTCCAATAAGATCCATAGTGTTACTGCCAAACTATAAGTTAGATGCTAATACATCGAAAGAAAGTCGTCATATGCCGAATTTACCGTTTGTCTTATATAATGTAAATCCTTTTTACCTATTTGAACTGTTTATCTTGTACGTTCATGGAAGTAGAAAATGTGATAAGTAGGAAAAGGCTAGCCGATCAATAAAAGATATTCAAATTCATGTCATTCTAATTTTTTATATAAAAACAGATAATATTGAACGAAAAAACAAAAAACAAGAAATGAAATAATTTTTAATTATATATTTAAAAGAAGACAATATAGAGAATATTTTACAGATACAGATTCTACTGAAATCCCTGAAGGCTACATAATTATGAATGGTAAAATACATATTCCAACATATCATATTTATTAATTAGCAATTTCTCATTTTTTACTTTGCTATTTGTATCATTGTTTGGGCATTTTTGTTTTGTGTTTGATTATTACTTCTCTATGCATTTTGTGTTTGATAGTTATTATTACGTTGACTATTTTATTTGAGCTCGGAATAAATTTCTACTAACATTGGTTGTTTAATTTGGTTAAAAAGTAGTTTTATTTTCGTTTTATGATATAACTGTTGAAAAAAAAGTTACATTTATGAAAGACACAAATACAAGTTTTGGGTCTGAAAAAGTGATAAATCAGTATATAAACATGAAGAAAATGAATTATGAAAATTTGGTTCTATTTATCGCTCCACAAGTTGTGGTAGAAAATGTCTTAGATTTTGAGGATATAGAACGTTAAGGTATTTTAATAATGCAAGAAAAAGCGAAGCACTACTGTTAATGTAAATTGGATGATGGATGACATCGGTAAAATTGTCCCTATATTTATGGAAACTTTAAGTTTTGTTTTAAGGCAAATGTTTTACCAATTTTTTGAATATTATTTCAATGATGAGACATGCCAAGATTATTTTGTTTCCTACTTTTTTTGCTGTTTTGTGACCCTTGTTTTTTATAATTGTAAAGTGAAATATGTTTGTAAAGTAAATAGTTATATAGTATTCTACATGTATGTAAATATTTATATTGTCATTTAGACTACGAATATTTAAGAAATAATTTTTTAAATGTCGTTATCTGAGCATTTTGTGAAAACGATGTTATTTAAAATCATTTGCAAATTTAAGAGATAAAATAATATTACGAAAAAACAGTTATTAAACGCAACGACATCACAGGATTTTTTTTACATTTAGTTAATATGTGTTATTTTGTTCCATAAAGGGCAAAGAAACGCCACAAGTATTGCAATTAGAACAAAATGTAAGAATAATTTCAAATAGCCATATGTCTGGAAGGGTTTATGAAAAACTTCGACAAAATAGTCAAGACATAAAAGATACAAGAAGGAGTGGTACTGCAAAACTGGTTTAATATGAAAAGCTTTAAGAATCAAAATATATTTTTTTAACAACAAAAGCGCTTTTTTGCTGCTTTCAAAGTCCATTTTCATGGAACCATGTAAATCTGAAAATACCCTTTCCTTCTCATACCATGTGTAACCAGAGTTCGAACACACCACCTCCTGCTCTTGAGACGCACGGTCCTTCAATGAGCCACCGAGGCGGTAGCACGTTTTAAGTAATTGATATTGTTGTCTTTGAATAGATGTCATTGATATCGTCACATTTAACATAACAACAACTGTATTCACTGTCCTTTTGTTTACAAGTATATGTCGAGATAAAATCTTCAAATCCTACGACGTATCACCAACTTTGGTTTGAAACCACGACAATAAAAGTAGTTTTAGGACCTCAACCATGTCAAAATATTAAAAAAAAATAAATAAATAAACAAACAATAAATTAAATAAATAAACAAAAAATAAATAAATAAATAAATAAATAAATAAATAAATAAATAAATAAATAAATTGATAATTGAAGCTGTCGAATCAAAATTCATGCCATTCATATGGTTATGGTCTCATCTGATATTACAAGAAGTGTATATACTGTCTTTATGATGCCAAGCACTGAGATAGTAACATCGTAAATTTTAATGTCCTATGTATTATCAAATTGGGTTTGCACCCACAATTATGATACTCTCAACAATGTTAAAAAGTAAAGTTAAAAAGGAATGAATTTCCGAAATGTGCGCATCTGGCACATCAAAATTTAACTGGTATTTGTATTATATATTTACTACCCCTGAGCGGGTACCGCTGCTGGTGGAGTAAAACTCCCCGAGGGTATCCATAACTCAGTAGGCAGTAGATTGTGCTTTCAGAAAATGTACCATTTAACAAAATTTTCAGTCGTTTAAAATTTAAAATTGATTTAAAACTAAGGTTTGTTCCCTCTTGCAAAGCATTCCTTAGCTGGATTTGGATTGATATAATTTTGAAACTTTAGATTCATTATTTTCAACTGTTTGGCTTATATATTATTATATCAAACTTTTCGGTCTTAGTGTCACTGATTAGGAATGAATTTCCGAAATGTGCGCATCTGGCACATCAAAATTTAACTGGTATTTGTATAATATATTTATAAACCAACAAAATAAATGAATAAACAAATAAAATAAATAGATAGATAAATAAGAAAAAAATATATTTGTTGAGGAGAAGATAAAACTATTCTGGTATCAGGTTACAAAAAAGGCCTTATTATCATTATTTTTGTTTTAAAATATTTCGAGACTTATATGATAAATATTGTCACTGAAAGTCAAAAAAAAGATGCAACTTATTATAGCAATGTTATGTAACGCCCGTATCAATCTGCTATCAATTCTAAAGAGGTGGAGAAGTCTGAAATACTCAAACTTAATATTTAACTCTGTCGAAAATTTCATAACACTTCAATTTCCTGAAGTTATTCAGAATTTCGATGAATAAGTTCTATGAATTGTGTCTTGTTTTGTAAAACCTATGATCATATGCAAATATCATTGTCAAAAATAAGTGTTGCTCAATCTAACAACTTTGTTTTGTTAAAACACATACTGAAAGTTGAATTTATCACTTTGTATGTATGTGTGAATTTAGAGCAAGCGGCGGAACGTAGACTTTAAACTTCTGAACTGTATTTTTGAAGAAATTATTTCTTCTGTTCTCCCATGTAGTTGAAGATCTTAAGCTTAAGCATAGTATCTGAAGGGATAGGGAATAACGACATATAAAACCAAGTTTTAATTCTTCCTATGATATATATAATATATTTTCAGATGAAAGCGTTTATAAAGATATATCAAAATATGCTATGTTGATGTTATGTGTTAAATAACTGTTCATCAATATTTGAAGAGAGACAACTCTAATAAATTGATAATTTTAGCCAGTGTCATAAATAAATTTTCTATGCTAGTTTTAAAATTTTATTTGTGCTCATATTGTCACTGTAGAAAACAAATATCGCTTTGAATATTATGAATTACTTAGTATTTTTATTTTCTTAACTTATTACTTATTACTTTCGAACAGATAGCTAATAACGACATATATCACCCGTTTTATTTCTTTTTTATTCCAACTTTAACATATATTATTAAAATTTTAAGCTTTAAGCGTTACTAAAAGTAATTCAAAATGTGTTAATACATTTTTTAAAAAAAATGTCCTAAACAGGTGAACAAATTGTCTTAATATTATGTGTTAAATAACAATATATAATTAATTAAGGAGAGACAACCCTAATGAAGTTATAATTTTTCACAGT
Source organism: Tegillarca granosa (assembly GCA_029721355.1). Taxonomy (NCBI): domain Eukaryota; kingdom Metazoa; phylum Mollusca; class Bivalvia; order Arcoida; family Arcidae; genus Tegillarca; species Tegillarca granosa. The sequence continues at coordinate 251,459 of JARBDR010000756.1, read as the reverse complement.
GGGATAAAAATATGTTCTAATCAGACATTATAATACCATGTTTGATGTTACTTTGCGCTCATCTAATTACTGAAGTTAACTGATATCGATTTCAATTTTAAGAATTAATGACTTATTTCATTATCTATATATGTTTGGATTATAAATGCATTTCACTCAGTAAAGTGCTCCATCGCTAATAATTTACCTCCTTAGAGAAAAATGTTGGTTAAACACTAGATAAACGTTTTGTAGTTAAAAATAATTTAACAAAAATAATTCCTTGTATGGTAAATCGGTATCATATGTATTTTATAAATGCTCCAAATGGTTGTGTTTTTCACGAAGTTTTTAATCAAAAGAAATATTGACAGAACTGGCGTACCTCGTAGATTGAATATGCTCTACTAAATAAAATTCTAGTTCTGTATAGCTGATGTAAATGAAGTATGCTATATAAACAAGTAAGACGGAATCGGTTTCCTTTCATTGACCTTAATGTCGTGGAATTATGTTGCAACAAAAACATTTAAAGAAAATTCAAGTCAACGTAATATTTAAACTAATAACGTTTGTTTGAATTATTAAACCCGGTCAATGCTTATTTTTCGTCACTAAAGAAAGTCAATAGACAGTTTTGTATTAGTATTTAAGTTTTTTTGCTTTTTTAAACTTATAAATAATTCATCTAATTGATTTTTTTTTTTGACAGAGTGGACAAAATTCGATTCTCTTGCTTTTGATATTTTTGGTTGTAAATAAAAGTCCAGTTCAGATGGTTTTTATGTTCTTGTAGTATCATACTTGCTCCTGTTAACAAATAATCTAATAATTCATTGCATAACGAAAGTTTCATAACCTTTTTCGATGTTTCAACAAAACGCGTTCTTAAGATAATTAAATGAACCCTACGATAACCTAAATATTTCATAAATAAACAAAATGAGAAGATATTTTTTGTGCTCATGACATACAACAAGCTATAAACTTATGTCATTTTAATCTTTTAAAGTAGACTTTCCGCTCACCTACAAACCTAATTAAATGCTAAAAGAGCAAGAATAGGTGGTAAGTGCTCTTGTTTACCAATTTTTTAAAGAACAATTAATTAAAGGCACAACTCTGTGTTTATTAAAATATTGCAAAAATAAATTTGACAAAGTCAATGGCAGAAAAATAGGTTGTAGTAATATCTTGTTGCAAGTAAGTTTAGTTAGAAAGTATGGTTTGTCAGTTATGATAATGACCTACATTATCAGTTACGTTTCTTGTTTCATCTCTATTTACATAGGTATGTGTATCCACATAGTTTGAAGCGCATGTTACGTATCAAAGCGCCTTTGAGTTTTAAAAAAACACTTAGACCAAGGTATCCCCTTTTTGTTACAAACAACTTCACTAAACATTAATTATTTAATAATTTAACGTTGATTTGACATTTCGACATCATATTGTCAACTGAATATTAACTATAATAATCTTAGCTCTCATAAAGAACTTTAATCTGTTTTAATGATTTCTATGGGGGTAGGAGGGGAGTTAACATACGTGTACGTAACGAAGGTTTCATTTAAGTATAGCTGCCATACTCTACAACAAAAGATGATGTTATTAATAATAACCCGTTCTATTTCAAGTCATAAAGAAGAGGAAATAAATGTGAAGTTTTCACTAGTGTGTGAGCTATTATATTGCTAATCAAGCTGTTCTTGTCCAGTTCTTTGCTTTGTGAGAATTAAAGTAAACCCATTAAGTTCTTCATGATGTATAGAGCCTTTGTTTGGTTTCTTAGTACAGACTATATTTAGATCCGTAAAGAGCAATCGTTTTTTAGAAACTGAATCAAAATGAATTCCGTATATTTTTGATTGACAAAATAATTATGCGGAATTTTTCATGTGTGAAAAAAATAATTTATAGAAAAAAAATAATAGTGATTCATTTTAGAGATGTAAATTAGAATGATGAGAATATTCAATCGCACAACGGAACACTAACAGGAAATTTATATTTTCATATCAAGTCGAACGTAGACAGTACTACAAGGAAATAATATAGAACTGAATCCCATTTAGTCTGTATGTTTCCATCTGTTATCAATCTGTGTATTTAGTTTCATTTCCTTTCACTGAGTGATAATTTTAATCATCAGAGAAAATGCATTTGCTTGTGTTTTTGGTTCTCTTTCGAGGTAAGTAAGAACGATTTTTTTGAAATACTTCGGGTTTTAATTATTATTATTCATTTCTTTATTTATTTATTCAAAGTCAAAATAAGGGAGCAAATAATGAAAAGAAACTAAAGAAAGAAACATGAGTATGTATTTAAAATTGTGTCGATCAGAGACTTATGAATAAACCAACGCTTTAATATTTTAATAAGAGTAATAATTCTTATAATTCCTGTATAGAAATTCTGGATTTTATACCTTTTTCTTGTCCATGAAAATATGTCTTTAGCGTGTGTTTAACTTACAAGTTATAGATTATAAAATAAAGAGAATTGGGGACTTGGCATTTAATAATCAAACAAACCAAACAAACCAAAAAGTATTTATTGCTGTATTTGTCTAAAATCTGAATTTTTGTGAAACCGTTTACAAAACCTAAGTGTCCTATAAAGTTTATTACATGAATTAATCCATATTTGTTTCTTATTTTCTTTTATTTGGGGTTAATGAATATTTAATTTTATTTCTATTTTGAAAAATTATAATGCTTGTATTTCCACTGTTGTCAAGACTGCTTTTACATATTTTTACTCCGCAATATTTATGTTATTCTAAATTATAATATACTGTTTAGCACGTTGAAAAAGTAATAATTGATTTTAAAATAAAATGCTTTTTAATATTTTAGCCCAAATCTCTATCACACAGATTAACAAAAAGTATTAATTCTAAAACTAAATTTAAAAACAGGAAGCCTGTTTACTGTTTATACTTTTTGTTTCTACATTAGATTTGTTACATCTACTTTTTGCATTCCTTGTTGCAAAGTGTTTTGTTTCACCTTCAAATGATATAATTTGTTTTCGTATTTTGGAATTCTAATTTTTATTTTGTTTTCCTCATTTCTACAGCGGGTGTGTGTCAAATGTCACTTTTGAATGTTACACCAGAAGTATCTGCATCGATTGGTCAATCAGTTAATATCACTTGCAATTTGACTCTCAATTGGCACACTTTAAGGATTAACATTAGCAATCTTAAGCAAGTTGCCTTTTACAGCAAAAATGAAAATAATTGTAAAAATTATGCAGAAAACAGTCAGAATCTTACACATATATGTGACCTTACACAAAGAAGATTTGGAATTGGTTTTCAAAGCATTCGGTGGGAACGAAACAATTCAAACGTTAAATTCACACTGACATATAACGAAGACACAAAGCATAAGGAGATTAACAAATTGTCCAGCATTATTATAGGTACTCTCTCTCTCTCTCTCTCTCTCTCTCTCTCTCTCTCTCTCTCTCTCTCTCTCTCTCTCTCTGAAACACACACACACACACACACACACACGCTTTTTGTTTTGAGACCGCTTCAATGTAAGAGAAACAAATTTGTTATTGATATAATATTACAGTCAAGCTAATAATTATACAAATGATTTAAAGCAAGCATATTATTTGTCATTTTCAATTGCTACATTTATGTCAATTGGTTGCAGTAGACACTGAAATGTAAAATTGGTCTATTTGCAGCTTTTTTTTTTTTTGTAACCAAAAGAAAAAAGTTTTCGTGAGAGGTCTGAACTCATATATAATTCTCCACTTCAAATGCAGATGAAATAATCAATGGACCATGATTTTCGTTGCATTAGTATTCTTGTCATCCGACGACATAACTTCAAGTGTCTTGAAAATATCGGCATTTTTGTAAATATAAAGGATTTCTTTTTCTAATTCCTAACTGTTTTATGTTTAGAACCCATCAGTGTCATTCTAAAAACCAACCAGACAACAGTCGAAGAAAACAAAAGCATGGTTTTTCAATGTGAGGCAACGGGCCTAAAATCTGTTTTAATAAGTATCAAATGGTTCAAAGACTCGGTTTCATTTACAAATTACGATCCTGTTTATAGAGATGCTATGATTTCAAAAATCAAAATTTACCCGAGTTTAGATGACAACGGGGCTATCCTAAACTGTGCTGTAAAAGTTTATGGAAAAATCATCAAATCAAATAATCAAACCCTCATCGTTGGCCGTAAGTATCGAAGATTTTAGAAACTTTTCTTACATTTTATTTAGTAGAACACTTTTCTTTGAGTCATCACAGAATTGTTGACAAGTATAAAATTGCTGTATCCAAATCTATCCTGGACAAATTCGACGTTCCTTATTTTCGAAACCTTTCATTTCTAAATTCAATTTCGCACATGTCCGATGTAGCTTATATTATAGGAGCTGTTACACTCCGAAGCATCAGTTCTTGTTGAAAGATCAGGTGTGTAACTGAAAATATGTTTTAGTTTATTTTTGGGGATTTCGATTTATGCTCGGACCCGTATGCATCGGTTTAATGGTTTAATTTTTTAGAACAAAAAAGAAATTAAATATAGCAATTGATTGTCTTTATAAAAGAAGACTTAATTTACAATTTCTGGAAACTCTTATAGGCGTACTTTAATCGATTACTTTTGTTCGGCATGTTGTATAAGCTTATTGAACTTATTTGATTTTTTAAAGAAAAATTTTGATACTCTGTCACCAAAAAACAAACAATTTATTTTTCATTTAGATGGACCAACTATAAGACAACTATAAGACTATAGACATCTATATGGACAAGATGAATAAAACTCGTTTTAAAAAAAAAAAGGTTTGAAAATCTCATCAAGTATTCAACATATTACTTTTACCTTTTTTTTATATTTTATCTTATATGCAGTTGTTATATCACAGTATTAAGATGACCTTATATTCATCTGAAACATAAATGATCAATTGCAGCCTATTTTCTTGTCAAACGGAATCAGTCGATAACTTTATTTCACGTGGTATTATAATTTAACAAACGAATGAAATTGCATTTTTAAATCTTCTATTCATTTTATATTTTAGAATATGGAGAGTACATTACCTTAACCAAAAGTGGACTGTACAATATTTTAGAAAATACTTCATTCATCCTACCATGTCTTCAACCGGATATTAAGTTATTACACAAAAATGAAGTGGAAAACAAAAATGTTAACAAAAAAGACATTAAAAAGATTTCTAAAATGGAGGACACGGCAACAGTGATTTCTCACGCCACCTGTTTTGATGCAGGACTGTACACGTGCAAGTCAACAAATTGTCATGGAAATGAAACACTGCTGAAGTTAAACATATCAGTTTTATGTAATATGTTTACTTAAATACAAATGGTTCTGAGAAAATAATGATCAAAATAAAACAAACATACCAGTCCTTGTCCATAAAACATAAACAGCTCAGTTTCTTATCTAAAAATTTAGCTTTTATATTTGTTGCTAATGTAGTCGCCTATCTAATACGCTATTTGAATTACAAACACATGTTAGCCGTAGATTTCTAGGTTTTGTTTTTCCATCGAGTTATAATCTTACATATCTCCAATACTGATAATAGATTTAAATCGCATATATTATAGGACCACAAGAATCGATATTTTTAGATTGTGTAAGACTAATAAAAAGACGGCTTTTTTTTAATCCTAGTTTCTGCCTATCTTGCGTAGTTGCTATATTGATTTGTTATTGTCAATTATAAACAAAAAATGAATATTTTTATTTATATTTTAGCATGATAAATTTCGAACTTCAAAAGATTTATCAACACTATATAATCACTCATTAGTTTTATTTTCCGATTTAGGTCATCCTTATTTCCTGTCCGGCATAACTTTAATAAAAAGAGAAGTAGTCATTGGAAAACCTATCGTTATCACTGTTCGCTATATCGGATATCCTCCACCGACCTTAATGTTAAATAGAACACAAATACAAGCTTCTGATATCAAGAAGGAATCCTTCAATTTGTCGATACATACACAGGGAATAATTCACATTGCTCGTATATACAAACCCCATGCGGAACATGGTGACCACGGTAAATACTCTGTGGAAATTAGTAACTACTTAGGGAAGACTAAAGTTGATATTTTGATTAAAGGTATGGCTTTTCTTTTAAATTTGTGGACCAGCGGGTAAAATATAACTGAACATACTAACGTCATTGTAGCCAACTGTCCTTTCAAATGCATCTTCTTTTGTTTTCTCTTTTGTCTCATTTAATAACTTTCGGTTTTTTTTTCTGTTGTGTTTTATACCATTGAATCTGCTATAAAGTACTTTGTTTATATAAAGCATGATTAAAAAAGCTACTTACAGACGTACTTGAACGACATATTTGGATATTTATTTTCCTATGTGGCTTTTGTGAAGCACAAACCACATCCTAGACGACGTTTTCTACAAAATATAAGTTAACAAATCAAAAATGACCAACAATACTAATGAAATTCATACGTCATATTAAAATAAATAGAAGCTTCTGATATAAGGAATTAATCCTTCTTTTTTTTATTTTAATAGACAGGAAATAATTCACAATGCTCTCACGTCCCCTTAAATCTTTGTTTTTGTTGTCGTTTGTGTTTTATTCAATTGCTCTTTTTGCGTGTTGTATTCTTCAACATTTTAAACAGCTATAAATTATCATATATCGCAAGAGATATGAATGTGGAATTGATACGACAATACAAGTAATAAACAACGTGTTGGTTACAACATTCCTTATAAATTATTAAATTAGTAATCATAATTGTAAGTTCCCTCACATTTTTACATATTGTTGTTTTAACTGGTTTTTCAGTAAATATCTTGATGTTTGATTGTTCTCTAAGTAAAAACAGATTTTTAATGAAAATATTTTCATATCATCTTTTGTTTTAGTCATTACCACATCATTTGTTTTCAAGACAACGATTCTAATTAGTATAGCAGCTGTATTTGCCTTTTCCTGCATTGCAATGGTTTTAATCGGAAGACTTGTCAGACGACACCAGTCGTGTAACGGTAATTATAAGGAAATTGTTTAGAATGTCGGTCTTTAAAATGAGTATATATGGATCAAAACAATAGCTTTAATGTATACCAAACAAAGATGCCATACAATTTTAATGCGAATTGTATTTTAGTCCCTTAGCATTTGGTTTTCAATGCATCTAGGTATTTGATAAAATATATTCCAGTTTATTCTTTTATAAAGCAAACAAATTAGGTTTTACGGTCTAGTCAAGAATATTTATTTAAAGGAGGACATCTCTAGCTATTAGTGCACTGAAAGTTTTTACCTTGTCTTCCGCTAGTGGCAATATGCAACGATCTCTATACTGTGCAAAAACTAGATATATTCAAGTCCTGGTTTTATATTACTCTGGCTCGAAACTTGACTTTTTACTGATTTGCGAGAAAGATCCTGTTAACAGAGCTATTAGTTAGGTGTTGTTTTCGATAAATGTGATAATTTAAATTAATTATCTAACGTTCAATATGAGAAACTTAGATTGCATTATTCAAATGCATACTGTGTTCATTTTTACCACACAATTTTTAAGTCAGATTATTTTCACTAAGTTATTTTTTTTAATTTTTTTTTCTATTCATTTATTTTTTTTAACTTTCATTGTTTAATTAATTTTGCAGATAACCAAGCAAACAGGTATGTTAAACAAATCATCACTACTATGTTACTACATCAACTGTATTTTTATTTTAAAATTTTAATTTTGTTCCATCAGTTGAAGCCATTTTGAAAGATCAGTAGCACGGCAGAGAATTTGTACATGTACCAATACATTTCTATATCTATTACTTTTGGTACATTAGGTTCAGAGATAAATGATAAACGGTTTTTAATGATTCTGATGTTGATCGTTTTGTTTGTAAGTTTAAAAAAAAATAAATACCAATGTACATTCAGTAGTAGTTGTGACCAGTTTGAAAGATATGATCATGTTTCGGTATAATTTAACCTATAACAATTTAAACATAATGCTGTCTGACAAATTGTATTAATTATTTATTAAACAAACATAAAATTAATATACTTTGTAAAAAGAAATATATTTAGAATATATAAAATCATTTCAAATTTTTAATGTCTGATTTCAGGAATTCAATTTTCGTATTTGCTTCACAATTAGCTGTCAATATTATTTCATTATTTTTTGTCGCTTTTTTAGTTTTAGTGAATCCATTTATTATGTCAACGCAGGTAGTGCGCATTAAACATTCAGATGTCTTTAAATTGTCTCAAACTTGAGTACTGTATTTTTATATCCGCAAATAACTGTAGAGACAAAACCAATTTTCAAAATATTTAAATTTTATCAAAAATTCATGTCAAGCCAAATCACATACGATTGCAATTTAAATTCACATTCGTGCTGTCTTTTGCAAATGGATATTATTTTATTAAATTGTTAAAACTTGAATCGGAATTCCATATATGATTTGGTTATATAATATCACTGGCAAGATAAGTTCGTATAAACTTCTATGTAAATAAATAATGAGATATTAATAAATCGTTGTGACAGGACTTTGTTGTTATTGTGTAGGAGTGATTAATAATCATATTGATGACTTGAACAGAGTTTAACTTCAGGGAAGAAAAAACAAACCTGATTAGAACAAGATAATGAAATTGATGAAAAGACAATTTTGTCAAATCATATGATTCAAATTTGAAATATTCGGAAAACAGTTACTGGTTTTTTATCTGTTAAATTATTCTCTTTCTGCACAACGTATTAACATAACTTCAATTTCTAGTTTTGTGCAGTTAAACTATTTCTTTTTCATACTTTATAATTGGAAAATTCGCATCATGACAACTTGGTAAAACGAAAATTTTACTCTTTAGAAGTAGAGGTAGCTGACAATGAGTAAGTATTCATTTTCTTTCTTACTAAAAGATATAAAGAATAAACAAAGAATCACTTAAAATATTTGAAGAGAAAAATGGTTTATTTAAAGAAAAAGAATGACATTTAAATTTATAAATAAAAGCACAGATTTTTTAAATTTTGATTAGTTATCTATTGTCTTTATTTTTGTTCTATATAGGTGCAATTAATGGCATGTTGCTAGACGAAATATAGGTGTGACATGGTACTGTTAACGAATAAAATTGGGTATTGATAATAAAAAATTCTTTTTGTGTTTCTTTTCTCACTTGTGGCGGTAATAAAATATATAGTTATCCTAATTATTATATTTATTTTCTTATTTCGTTGTTATTGATACTTTAAAACAATCTAGCCAATTTAATTTTTTTAGCATCATACCAAATTACATTTTTGAGCGTGAAAATTTATACCAAAACAGAATTCGAGAAATTGGTAAGTTAAAATAACCAAAGAAGTATACTCTTTCAGGTTGTTTTCTGACAATGTAATTTTTCACATAACTATTTCAAGTTTGCGATTCAATTGAATTTTTGCATAAAAAACAAATTCATAAATATTTTGAGCATTAGATGACAAATATGTTTTATATATTTTATTAACATAAAATATGTATGAATCTTAAATCATTATGATAATTAACAATAACATCATAGGTACTTTTCTGAACAATGCATTTACTGATTTTGTTGTAATTGTTAATTACCTGATTAAATATAACTTCTCAAATCTAAATTAATACGAGTACCTAGGAGTTAACGTGAAAAATCGTATATACATTTTAATACGAAATAATATTTTTTTTTTTATTTTTCAGAACTAAGAGCAATGGAGTAAGATTATTTATAACTTAATTTTATTTTATATAATCCGCATAATTTCTGTAATTTGTTCTGTATTGATTTTATTAGAAAAAACATAAGTATCTACAAAGTGTTACTGATTAATGGTAAAATTTACAACTTAACCATAATAGTATGCAAATTGCGATTGCAGAGTTTTCATTAAAATAAAACACGCATCTACATTAAATATATATTTTAGATACTTTATATTCCCATTAATATTTAAATATATATATGATTTTATTGTGTATATTTTCCTTTAAGGTCTTACGAAAATCTCTCAATAATAGAAGAAAACACTTCATATGACGAAACAATTCCAAAATCAGGTAATAAAAATAACGCTTTTATTAATTTCAAATATAATTCTGGATATAAAATAATGATCAAAATAAAACAAACATACCAGTCCTTGTCCATAAAACATAAACAGCTCAGTTTCTTATCTAAAAATTTAGCTTTTATATTTGTTGCTAATGTAGTCGCCTATCTAATACGCTATTTGAATTACGAACACATGTTAGCCGTAGGTTTCTAGGTTTTGTTTTTCCATCGAGTTATAATCTTACATATCTCCAATACTGATAATAGATTTAAATCGCATATATTATAGGACCACATGAATCGATATTTTTAGATTGTGTAAGATTAATAAAAAAGACGGCTTTTTTTTAATCCTAGTTTCTGCCTATCTTGCGTAGTTGCTATATTGATTTGTTATTGTCAATTATAAACAAAAAAATGAATATTTTTATTTATATTTTAGCATGATAAATTTCGAACTTCAAAAGATTTATCAACACTATATAATCACTCATTAGTTTTATTTTCCGATTTAGGTCATCCTTATTTCCTGCCCGGCATAACTTTAATAAAAAGAGAAGTAGTCATTGGAAAACCTATCGTTATCACTGTTCGCTATATCGGATATCCTCCACCGACCTTAATGTTAAATAGAACACAAATACAAGCTTCTGATATCAAGAAGGAATCCTTCAATTTGTCGATACATACACGGGGAATAATTCACATTGCTCGTATATACAAACCCCATGCGGAACATGGTGACCACGGTAAATACTCTGTGGAAATTAGTAACTACTTAGGGAAGACTAAAGTTGATATTTTGATTAAAGGTATGGCTTTTCTTTTAAATTTGTGGACCAGCGGGTAAAATATAACTGAACATACTAACGTCATTGTAGCCAACTGTCCTTTCAAATGCATCTTCTTTTGTTTTCTCTTTTGTCTCATTTAATAACTTTCGGTTTTTTTTTTCTGTTGTGTTTTATACCATTGAATCTGCTACAAAGTACTTTGTTTATATAAAGCATGATTAAAAAAGCTACTTACAGACGTACTTGAACGACATATTTGGATATTTATTTTCCTATGTGGCTTTTGTGAAGCACAAACCACATCCTAGACGACGTTTTCTACAAAATATAAGTTAACAAATCAAAAATGACCAACAATACTAATGAAATTCAAACGTCATATTAAAATAAATAGAAGCTTCTGATATAAGGAATTAATCCTTCTTTTTTTTATTTTAATAGACAGGGAATAATTCACAATGCTCTCACGTCCCCTTAAATCTTTGTTTTTGTTGTCGTTTGTGTTTTATTCCATTGCTCTTTTTGCGTGTTGTATTCTTCAACATTTTAAACAGCTATAAATTATCATATATCGCAAGAGATATGAATGTGGAATTGATACGACAATACAAGTAATAAACAACGTGTTGGTTACAACATTCCTTATAAATTATTAAATTAGTAATCATAATTGTAAGTTCCCTCACATTTTTACATATTGTCGTTTTAACTGGTTTTTCAGTAAATATCTTGATGTTTGATTGTTCTCTAAGTAAAAACAGATTTTTAATGAAAATATTTTCATATCATCTTTTGTTTTAGTCATTACCACATCATTTGTTTTCAAGACAACGATTCTAATTAGTATAGCAGCTGTATTTGCCTTTTCCTGCATTGCAATGGTTTTAATCGGAAGACTTGTCAGACGACACCAGTCGTGTAACGGTAATTATAAGGAAATTGTTTAAAATGTCGGTCTTTAAAATGAGTATATATGGATCAAAACAATAGCTTTAATGTATACCAAACAAAGATGCCATACAATTTTAATGCGAATTGTATTTTAGTCCCTTAGCATTTGGTTTTCAATGCATCTAGGTATTTGATAAAATATATTCCAGTTTATTCTTTTATAAAGCAAACAAATTAGGTTTCACGGTCTAGTCAAGAATATTTATTTAAAGGAGGACATCTCTAGCTATTAGTGCACTGAAAGTTTTTACCTTGTCTTCCGCCAGTGGCAGTATGCAACGATCTCTATACTGTGCAAAAACTAGATATATTCAAGTCCTGGTTTTATATTACTCTGGCTCGAAACTTGACTTTTTACTGATTTGCGAGAAAGATCCTGTTAACAGAGCTATTATTTAGGTGTTGTTTTCGATAAATGTGATAATTTAAATTAATTATCTAACGTTCAATATGAGAAGTTTAGATTGCATTATTCAAATGCATACTGTGTTCATTTTCACCACACGATTTTTAAGTCCGATTGTTATCACTAAGTTATTTTTTTTTTCTATTCATTTATTTTTTTTTTACTTTCATTGTTTAATTAATTTTGCAGATAACCAAGCAAACAGGTATGTTAAACAAATTATCACTACTATGTTACTACATCAACTGTATTTTTAAAATTTTTAATTTTAATTTTGTTCCGTGAGTTGAAAGATAAGTAGCACGGCAAAGAATTTGTACATGTACCAATACATTTCTATATCTATTACTTTTGGTACATTAGGCTCAGAGATAAAAAAGATCGGTTTTTTAATGATTCTGAAGTTGATCGTTTTGTTTGTAAGTTAAAAAAAATAAATGCTAATTTACATTCAGTAGTAGTTGTGACCAGTTTGAAAGATATGGTCATGTTTTCGGCATAATTTAACCTATAGCAATTTAAACATAATGCTGTCTGACAAATTGTATTAAATATTTATTTTACAAACCAAAAATTCATATACTTTGTGAAAAGAAATATATTTAGAATATATAAAATCATTTCAAATTTATAATCTCTGATTTCAGGAATACAATTTTCCTATTTGCTTCACACTTAGCTGTCAATATTATCTCATTATTTTTGTCGCTTTTTTAGTTTCAGTGAATCCGTTTATTATGTCAACGCAGGAAAGTGCGCATTTAACATTCAGATGTCTTTAAATTGTCTCAAACTTGTGTACAGTATTTTTATATCGGCAAATACCTATAGAGACAAAACCAATTTTCAAAATATTAAAATTTTATCACAAATTCATGTCAAGCCAAATCACATACGATTGCAATTTAAATTCACATTCGTGCTGTCCTTTGCAAATGGATATTATTTTATTAAATTATTAAAACTTGAATCGGAATTCCATATATGATTTGGTTATATAATATCAATGGCAAAATAAGTTTGTATAAACTTCTATGTTAATAAATAATGAGATCTTAATAAGTCGTTGTGACAGGACTTTGTTGTGATTGTTATTATGTAGGAGTGATTAATAATCATATTGATGACTTGAACAGAGTTTAACTTCAGGGAAGAAAAAACAAACCCGATTAGAACAAGATAATGAAATTGATGAAAAGACAATTTTGTAAAATCATATGATTCAAATTTGAAGTATTCGGAAAACAGTTACTGGTTTTTGATCTGTTACATTATTCTCTTTCTTCACAACGTATTAACATAACTTCAATTTCAAGTTTTGTGAAGTTAAACTATGTCTTTTTCATAATTTATAATTGGAAAAATCGCATCATGACAACTCGGTAAAACGAAAATTTTACTCTTTAGAAGTAGAGGTAGCTGACAATGAGTAAGTATTCATTTTCTTTCTTACTGAAAGATATAAAGAATAAACAAAGAATGACTTAAAATATTTTGAAGAGAAAAATTGTTTATTGAAAGAAAAAGAATGACATTTAAATTTATTAACAAAAGCACAGATTTTTTTGTTTTGATTAGTTATATATTGTCTTTAATTTTGTTCTATTTAGGTGCAATTAATGACATGTTGCCAGACAAAATATAGATATGTACGTGACATGGTACTGTTAGCGAATAAAATTGGGTATTGATAATAAACAATTCGTGTTGTGTTTCTTTTCTCACCTTATGCGGTAATAAATATATAGTTATTCTAATTATTATATTCAATTTCCTGTTTTCGTTGTTGTTATTGATACTTTAAATCAATCTTGCAAATTTAATTTTTTTAGCATTATACCAAATTACATTTTTGAACGTGAAAATTTATACCAAAACAGAATTAGAGAAATTGGAAAGTTTAAATAACTAAAGGAGTATACTCTTTCAGGTGGTTTTTTCTGATAATGTAATTTTTCACATATTTATTTTAAGTTTGTGATTCAATTGAATTTATGCATAAAAAACAAAATTGAATAAACATTTTGAGCATTGGATGACAAATATGTTTAATATCTTTTATTAACATAAAATATGTATCAATCATTATGATAATTAACAAAATCACCATACGTACTTTACTGAACAATGCATTTTTTGATTTTGTTGTAATTGTGTTAATTACCTGATTAAATATAACTGCTCGAATCTAAATTAAAAGATAACTTACGAGTGAATGTGAAGAACCATATATACATTTTAACACGAAATAATCATTTTTGATTTTTTTTTTTTATTTTTCAGAACTAAGAGCAATTGAGTAAGATTTTTTTTATAACTTAATTTATTTTATATCAATTCGCATAATTTCTGTACTTTGTTGCGTATTATTTTTATCAGAAAAACATAAGTATCTACGATACGTTACTGATTTATTGTAAAATTTACAACTTAACCATGAAGTATGCAAATTGCGATTGCTGGATTTTCATTAAAATAAAACACGGATCTTCAATAAATATATTTTAAATACTTTACATTCCAATGAATATTTAAATATATCTAATGATTTCATTGTGTATAATTTCCTTTAAGGCCTTACGGAAATCTTTCAATAACAGAAGATAACACTTCATATGAAGAAACAATTCCAAAACCAGGCGATGGTAATAAGAATAACGCTATAATTAATTTAAAGTATAATTATTGACATAAAAAGTTTGGAAATTTTCATTTTATCTAAAGTCATCAAAAACGAACGCTTCTTTGTTATTTTTTAAAATATGTTATTTTAAAATAAAACTTTTTTTTACAATATAACAAAAGGTTTGGAAGTAATTTTATAATAACATGCCGGCATTGACATATCGAAAATACTTTCTATCTTGTAAATAAAGTTAACTGAATTAAATTAAGACTTTCATTTAATTCATAACTTTTTTCCTATTAAGTAAAATCATAATTTAGTCAATATGCACATATTCTAAAATCTTTTTGTAAAAATTTTCAACTTCTTTTTGAAAAATTCGGTGGGGTATTTTTGTGTCGTTATTAATATTATTAAAGTTTAAAGAACCCAAATAAAAGCTTACTGTGTTCAAGTCAACAAATTTACTTTTTGTGGGTTATTCTTTATAGTTTTCATGATTAAGTGGTACATCGCCTATAAAAAATTAAAAAAAAATATTCATCTTTAAACCGGTGAAAGTTTTTTTAGGTTTGCAAACTGATCAGATTTCATCAGGAAGGTAATGTTTGTATGAGTTGCAGTGTCTTTAATATTTTGCTGTGTGTAATTTCTGTAAAGTGACATATTATTCTTTGCATTAATTCATATCTTATCTAAATTTAAGATCTACCTTTTCATAAGAATAATATACCTTCACACTGTTCTAATATTTTACCTTTCTATAGTTGTAATAAACAACATCTAAGACTTGAATAATATTACAAGAAAACTTTCTGTTTAAGCGAATTCTAAAAAATAATAATTATCAATATATGTATATTTCACAAAATGAGTTTTTTCCTGATCATCCTAAATTTACTAAAAAATTAAATTCATCTATAAAACCGTTATTCATTTCATGTTCAATAATTTTAATTATTATCTTTTTGTTAAAATAAAAAGGTAAGAACAAAATTCTTTTATGAAAACATTAACCATCATTCTATTAGAAGCAAAACTTACATTGATTTTTAAAGCCATTTAAAGCTTCATGGTTATGCTTAGAAATGTTATATTGTGGTACACAAAACTTTATCTTAGATTTAGCACTGGCTGTTATAAACAGCAGAAAGGTAACTTTAGGACTAAAATATTGTGACTATTAACCACGTTAGACGGATGACCACTATTGGAAGGTCAAATGTATAGCACAAGTGATTTTGTCTTTAAAATCTGACTACTATAGACTATAAGTAAGATGCTAAAACATCGAAAGAAAGTCGCCAGATGTCAAATTTATCCTTGGTCTGATATAATGTAAATAATTTTACCTATTTGAACTATTTATCTTGTACGTTCATGCAAGTAGAAAATATAATTAGTAGAAAAAAGGCAAGTCGATCCATCAAAGAAATTCAAATTCCAGTCATTCTAAGTTTTATATAAAAATAGATATTATTGAAGGTAAAAACGAAAATCAAATAAAATAATTTTTTTGATTATATATACAAAAGAAGACAATATGAAGAATATTTTACAGATACAGATTCTACTGAAGACCCTGAAGGCTACATAATTATGAATGGTAAAATACATATTCCAATATATCATATTTATTACTTAGCAATTTCTCATTTTTTATTTTGCTATTTGTATCATCGTTTGGGCATTTATGTTTTGTGTTGGATTTTTAGCTGGATTAGGATTCACATATTTTTGGAACTTTAGATTCATTAATTTGCAACTGTTTGGCGTATGTTTTTTAATCTATCACATTTTTCGACCCCTAGTGTCACTAATGAGGAAAGATTTTCTGAAATGTGCACATCTAGCACATCAAAATTTAGCAGGTATTTGTTATATAATTTTTACTTCTTTATGCATTTTTTTGTATGATAGTAATTAATACGTTGAATATTTTATTTGAGCTCGGAATATATTTGTACGAACATTGGGTGTTTGATTTTGGTTAAAAAGGAGTTTTATTTTCGTTTTATGATATAACTGTTGGAATGGAAAATAAGTTATATTTTTGAAACACACAAATACTATTTTTGGTCTGAAAAAGATCTGACAGAAAAACCGTTGTGTTGATATTTTATTTCTGTTAATAATGTGAAGAAAAAATCAGATCAAAAGAAAGTACTGAAATCTATATATTCATAATATCTCGAAACCACATGAGTAGTAAACTCAAATTAAATATCATTTGTTCTTCATATCAACCATTTAACATTGTATTTTTGTATGTCTTTGTTATTGCCAATATTGATTCAAATAAAAATATCCTGAACATATTGTCAGAATGTAATAAGAACTGATAAATTAATATATAAATCATGAAGAAAAAATTATGAACATTTTGTTTCTATTTATAGCTTCACAAGTAGGGGTAGAAAATGTCTTGGATTATGAAGACGTAGAACAATAAGGGATTTTTTAGAATGCACTAAAAGGAGAACCACTGCTGTTAATGTAAATTGGATGATGGATATTATCGGTGAAATTGACCATATATTAAGAGGAACCTCATTTTTCGTTTAAAGGCAAACGTTTTACTGTTATTTGAATATTATTTCGATAATGAGACGTGCCAAGATTATTTTGTTTGCTACTTAAAAAACTTTTTAATGATTTTAAAAGAAAATTTAAAAGAAATTGTAAAGTATTTGACTGTTGTGTTTTTTTAAAATTGTAAAGTGAAATATGTTTGAAAAAGTTATATAATATAATGAATGTATGTAAATATTTTAATTTTCATTTACCAATATTTTAGAAATAAATTTTTAGAATTTTAAATGTGGTTTCCTCAGCGTTTTGTGAAAACGATGTTGTTTTAAATAATTTAAAAATTAAAGGGATAAAAAATATTAGGACATAACAGTTATTAAACGCAACGAAATCGCATGATTTTCTACTTTTAGTTAGTGGATCATTCTGCAACCCTTCTCCTAATATGTGTTAGTTTGTTTCATAATGGGCAAAGAAACGCCCCGAGCATTGCAATTTGCAAACAAAATGTAAGGATAAATTCAAATAGCTATATATATATGTCTGGAAGAGTTTATGAAAAACTTCGACAAAATAGTCAAGACAGAAAAGATGCAAGAAGGAATGGCACTGCAAAACTGGTTGAATATGAAAAGCTTTGAGAATTAAAATATATTTGTTCAACGACAAAGGCGGTTTTTGTTGCTTCCAAGGTCCATTAACCTCGAACACTGTAAATCTGACAATACTCATTCCTCCTTATACCATGTATAACCGGGGGTCGAACAAACCATTTCCTGCTCTTGAGACGCACGTTCCTGCAATGAGCCACCGAGGCGGTAGCACGTTTTAAGTAATTGATATTGTCGTCTTGGAATTCATGTCAGTAATATGCTCTCATTTGACATTACAACAAGTATATACACGGTCCTTTTGATGCCAAGTATAAGGCGAGATAAAATCTTGAAGTCCTTCGTATTACCAACTTGGGTTTGAACCAACGACTATGATAGTAGTTTGAGGACCACAACCATGTCAAAATATTTAAAAGTAATTCAAAATCAACAATAAATAAATAAATAAATTAGATAAATGAATGAATGAATAAATAAATAAATAAATAAATAAATAAAAAATGAATGAATGAATGAATGGATGGATGAATGAATGAATGAATGAATGAATGAATGAATAAAATGATAATTGGTGACTTGAAAAAGATGCCATCCATTCATATGGCTATGGTCTCATCTGATATTGCAAGAAGTGTATACACTGTCTTTTTGATGCCAAGCTCTGAGATAGCAATATCTGAACTTTTAAAGTCCTATGTATTACCAAATTGGGTTTAAACCCACGATTTTGATATTAGTTTCAGAACCTCAACCATGTCAATATGTTAAAAAATAATTTATACACCAACAAAATAAATAAATAAATAAAATAAATAAATAGATAGATAAATAAGAAAAACAGTTCACTTATTTTGAGAAGATAAAACTGTTCATAATAATGTATTTTCTGGTATCATGTTACAAAAGAGCTACATTATTATTATTATTTTTGTTTCAAAATATTTTGAGACTTAAATGATAAATATTGTCACTGAAAGTCAAAATAAAAGATGCAAATTATTATTTTTGTGTAATGTTACGCCCAAAGCAGTATGCTATCTAATCCAAATAGATGGACAAGTCTGAAATACTAAAAATTAATATTTTACTCGATAAAAATTTCATTAGACTTCAATTTCTTGAAGATATTTAGAATTTCGATGAATAAGTTCCATTAATTAGGTCTTCCTTTGTAAAAACTTTATGCAGATATCATTGCCAAAAATATGGGCTGGGTGTCAACCTTACAACTTTGTTTTGATAAATCATATACTGAAAGTAATTTTTGATCACTATGGAACTGTATGTAGGCGTGATCTTAGAACAAGCGGCGGACTGAAGACTTTAAGTTCTGAACTGTATTTTTGAAGAAATTATTTCTACTGTTCATCCGTGTAGTTGAAAATCAAGAGCTAAAGCATAGCATCTGAAGGGATAGTGAATAACGACATATATTACCAAGTTTTATTTCTTTCCTATGATATATATAATATATTTTCTGATGAAAGCGTTTATAAAGATATATCAAAATATGTTATGTTGATGTTATGTGTTAAATAACTGTTTATCAATATTTGAGGAGAGACAACTCTAGAAAATTGATAATTTTAACTAGTGGTATAAATAAATTTTCTTAACAGATAGATATATAATGCTAGTTTTAATATTTTATTTGTGCTCATTTTGTCACTGAAGAAAACAAAACTCGGTTTCAATTTTATGAACTACTTAGTATGTTTATTTTCTTATTACTTATTATTTTCGAACAGCTAGTGAATAATGACATTCATCACCCTTTTTATTTCTTTTTATTACAAGTATAACAGATATTATTAAGATTGTAAGATTTAAGCGTTACTAAAGTTTAATCAAAATGTGTTAATTCATATTTTTTTTTTTTTTTAAAAGTATGTCCTAAACTGGTGAACAAATTATCTTAATGTTATGTGTTAAATAACAATATATCATTATTTAAGGAGAGACAACTCTAATAAAGATATACTTTTCTTGGTGGGATAGGTAAATGTTCTAATGAGACATTATAATGCCAGATTTGATGTTATTTGCGCTCATCTAATTACTGATATTAACGAATATCGGTTCCAATTTTAAGAGCTAATGACTTTTTTCATTATCTATATGTTTGGGTTATAATGTGATTCAGATAATTCAATTCACTCAATTAAGTGCTCTATCGTTAATGATTTACCTCCTGAGAGTAAAATGTTGGTTAAAAACTAAATAAACGGTTTGTAGTTAAAAGTAATTTAACAAAAATAATTCCTTATATGGTAAATCGGTATTAAATGTATTTTATAAATGCTCCAAATGATTGTGTTTATCACCTGATTTTTAATCAAAAGAAATATTGACAGAACTGATCTACCTCGAAGGTTGAATATTCTCTATCCAATCAAAATCTACTTCTATATAACTTATTTGAATGAAGAGGTTTAGAATGCTATATTAATTCAATATTCAATTAGTTCAATAAATAGATATTTTTGTATTAGTTTTAAAATTATCTTGGTTTTTCAAACTTTCAATTATTTATCTGATTGACTTTATTCTCTCGAAAAAGGGGACAAAATTCCATTCTTTTGCTTTTGAGATTATTGGTTGTCAATAAAAAGTCAAGTTCAGATTGTTTGAATGTTCTTTTAATATCCTACTTGCTAAAGTGGACATAGAATTTAAAAATTCATGGCATAACAAAAGTTTGATAACCTTTTCAATGTTTCAACAAAACGTTTTCTTAATATAATTAAATAACCGTAAGATAACATAAATGAACAAACAGAGAAGAGAATTTTTTGTGCTTATGACATACAACAAGCTATAAACCCATGTAATTTTAATCTTTTAAACATATAAAAAATTACCTGCCGAAATTTGATGTGCGATATGTGTACATTTCGGAAAATCATTCCTCATGAAAAAACAAGGGGCCGAAAAGTTTGATAGATTAAAAAACATACGCCAAACAGTTGAAAACTAATGAATCTAAAGTTCCAAAAATATGTGAATCCAAATCCAGCTAAGTAATGTTTTGCATGAGGTAACATACAGTACAACTCAGTTGGAATCGTGAATTTCCACCCGCCGCGGTGTTTTTTTAATCCGCAGCAGTAAAATTCGCGGTGGATGTCGGTGGAAATTTTTTGTCCATCGCGATTCGCGGTGGACGGTTTTTGCCGGTGGACATCTTATGGTATGATTAGTCAACCGGGTCGTCCACCGCGACCATGAGTTTTGTGGATTAAATATGTATAATCGAAATTTGCAAACCGTTTTCTGACCTTCATTAGTAGTTTTTTCAGGATTCACAAAGGAGAAAACACTAATGCTTGTTTTTCTACTTAGTTGTTTTTTTTTTTTTTTTTTGCCGTTTGATTGTGTATAGATCTACATTAGAATATATAAATAAAACATCAAATTAAAACAGCTTTGTTATTTTTATCTGTAAAAATACAAATTCAAGAAATCAATCCAAGGCTTCTAAAACCGCATCTATTTTAATCTGCAAACTTTACGTCAGTTCCGAGTCACGTAGGCAGGTAACCAGGTGCTTAACCTGTAAACTTAGTAGAGTGATCAGACTGCAAATCTACTTTTTATAAGAGAGGAAGGGGAACCAAACCGTCCTGTAAATTAACGTTTTTTCAGTTAAATAAAATATATAAATACATGTACTTTCAGATAAAAATGATGCAAATGCAAATGTATCAAATTTTAAGGCTTGAAAAAATTACTCCGACCAAATAACAAGATCATTATGACAGCGAGCACTTAATAGCCAAGTTTTGTCGTCCGTGTATATTCTGATTAATTAGCGTTTTAATATTTTTTTCACTGAAACTTCATTTTAATATTTGGAAAAAAATTATTTATCATATTCAAACTCTTCACTGAAAATAATAAAGATAAATTGGAAGAAAGTGTTGTTACAAACACGTGATCGCGGATTTTTTTTATAATTATTTATTTATTTATTTTGATAACATTACTAAGTTTCTTATTTTTTTAGTTATTTGTTTAAATTGAAAAATGGAAATCCAAAGTCGGTTCGCAGCGATCTAAAAATAGGATGTTGTAAACAAAGCAGTTATTTTAAATCTGTCCTTAAGCAAAGTACCTTTCCGATTACAAACAAATTTTTATTGATTTAATTATCTGTGTATAAAGTACTACTTGCCCCATTTTTTATTTGCTACCTGGTCACGACTGCAGACATGATTTGAAGACGAACACTTGAAAACCTCTCAAGGTGATAAGCATATTACAGTTGAATAAGAATATGCTTCCTACTAATTAGCGTATCCGTTTACGATCTCTTCAGTTAATTAGTTTGTCAGTAACGACTGATCGTAATCACTGTTTCTACATATATTCCGAGGCCAATATTATTAAAGAGAAATAAAAATAAATAAATATAAATAAATAAATAAATAAATAAATAGCAGTTAAAAAAAGAAAAGAAAAAGAAAGAAAAAAAACGGAACAGATTCTCGGGCCTCGTGGAAATGATAACTATTTTCATTATTGCTGACCTAGCTGTCAAAACATTAGTAAAGGTTAACTTGTAACGGCACGTGCAATGAAACTCGTGGTCGTATTTTGTTTGAAGTCAAAATTTCTTGTCACGTTATATACAAGTAATCAGAGAAGACGTTGTTTCACTTAAAATGTTTTTGGAATTAGTAAATCTACGATACTATTCTTCTGAAAACCGGGATTTACATATCTATGGAATAGATATCAATACACATTTGACTAACAATTTCAGGTAAATTATATTTTTAAAAATTATCTCCTGCTTGAACTATTTTCAAAAATTAATATTACTTCATTACTTATGTTTTCATGAAGTAATGAAAACATAAATGTGAAGTTTTCATTAGTGTGTGAGATTTTATATTGCGAAACAAGTTGTTGTTGTCCAGTTCTTTGCTTTGAGAGAATTAAGGTAAACCTATTAAGTTTTTTATGATGTATAGAGTCTTTGTTTGGTTTCTTAGTACAGACAATATTTTTTTAGAAACTAAACCAAAATGAATCCCGTTTATTTTTGATTGACAAAATAATTATGCGGAAATTTTTACGTGTGAAAAAATAATTTATAGAAAAAAATAATGATTCATTATTGAAATTAGAATAATGAGAATATTCAATTGCACAACGGAACACTAACAGGAAATTGATATTTTCATATCAAGCTGAAAGTAGAAATAACATTACTACAAGGAAATAATATAGAACTGAGTCCCATTAGTCTGTGTGTTTCCATCTGCTATCTATTTGTTTATTTAGTTTCATTTCCTTTCACTCGGTGATAATTTTAATCACCAGAGAAAATGTATTTGCTTGTGTTTTTGGTTCTCTTTCGAGGTAAGTAAGAACGATTGTCTCGCAAATACTTCGGGATTTTTTTAATTATTATTCATTTCTTTATTTATTTATTTAAAGTCAAAATGAGAGAGTAAATAATGAAAAGAAACTAAAGAAAAACACACGAGTACGTATATAAAATTGTGTCAGATCATAGACTTATGAATAAAGCAACACTTTAATATTTTAATAAGAATAATACTTATAATTTCTGTATATAAATTCTGGATTTTATACCTTTTTCTTGTTCATGATAATATGTCTTAAGCAGTTAAACTAATACGTTATTGATTATCAAACAAACCAAACAAACCAAAAGGTATTAATTATTGTTTTTTCCTAAATCTGAATTTTTATGACACCGTTTACAATACGTAAGTGTTTTATAAAGTTTAAGACATGAGTTAATCCATATTTGTTTCTATTTTCTTTTATAAGGGTTAATGAATATTTAATTATATTTTTGTTTTGGCAGATTTTAAGGCTTGTATTTCTACTGTTGTCATGACTGTTTTAACATGTTTTAACTCCGCAATGTTTATGTTATCCTTAATTATAATATATATTTAGCACGTTGAAAAAAGTAATAATTGATTTAAAAAAACAAAATGATTATTGATATTTTATCCCTTTTCATTCTCACACAGATTAACAAAAATATAAATTCTAAAACTAGATTTGAAAACAGGAAGCCTGTTTATTGTTTATATGATTTGTTTTTACATTAGTTTTGTTACATCTACTTTTTGCATTCCTTGTTGCAAAGTATTTTGTTTAACCTTCAATATATGATTTGTTTTCGTATTTTGGAATTCTAACTTTTATTTTGTTATCTACATTTCTACAGCGTGTGTGTGTCAAATGTCACTATTGAATGTTACACCAGAAGTATCTGCATTGATTGGTCAATCAGTTAATATCACTTGCATCGTGACCCTCAATTGGCACACTCTAAGGATTAACATTAGCAATTATGAGCAAGTTGCCTTTTACAACAAAGATTGTAAAAATGACGCGGAAAACAGTCAGAATCTTATACATATATGTGACCTTCCACAAAGAAGATTTGGAATTGGTTTTAAAAGCATCCGGTTGGAGCAGAATAATACAAAAGTTGAATTTACACTGACATATAACAATGGCATGGAACATGAGGAATGTCAACTAACATCGCGCCTAATTATAAGTACTCTCTCTCTCTCTCTCTCTCTCTCTCTCTCTCTCTCTCTCTCTCTCTCTCTCTCTCTCTCTCTGAAACACACACACACACACACACACACATGCTTTTTGTTTTAAGACAGCTTTATTGTAAGAGAAACAGATTTGTTATTGACATAATATAACAGTCAAGCTAACAATAACACAAATAATTAAAAGGAAGCAAAGGCATATTAATTTCATTTTCAATTGCTACATTGATGTCAATTAGTTGCAGTAGACACTGAAATGTAAAAGTTGCCTATTTGCAACTTTTGTGTATCCAAAAGAAAGAAGTGTTCGTGTGAGGTTTAAACTCATATATATAATTCTGGACTCCAAATGCAGGTGACATAATCAATGGACTATGTTTTCCGTTACATAAGCATTTTTGTCATCCGACGACATAAGTGTCTTGAAAAATATTTATCGACTTTTTTGTAAATAAGGAATAATCTTCAAATTCGCAACTTTTTTATGTTTAGAACCTATCAGTGTCAATCTAAAAACCAACCAGACGACAGGCGAAGAAAACAAAAGCATGATTTTTCAATGTGAGGCAAAAGGAGTGAAATTTGCTTTAACAACCATCAAATGGTTCAAAGACTCGGTTTCGTTTACAAATTACGATCCTGTTTATAGAGACACCATGATTTCAAAAATCAAAATGTACCCGAATTTAGATGACAACGGGGCTATCCTTAACTGTGCTGTAAATGTTTCTGGAAAAATCTTCATATCAAATAATCAAACCATCATCGTTGGCCGTAAGTATCGAAGATCTAAGAAATTTTGCTTACATTTTATTTAGTAGAACTCGTTTCTTCGAGCCATTACAGTATTGTTGACAAGTATAAAATTGCTGTATCGAAATTTATCCTGGACAAATTAGACGTTTCTAAGTATTGTTATCTTTGATTTCTAAATTCAATTTCGCACATGTCCGATGTAGCTTACATAATAGGAAGTATTTACCTTCCGGAGCATCCGGCCTCACTTTCCTGGTGAAAAATCAAGTGTGTAACGGAATATAAGTTTTAGTTTATTTTTGGGGATTTCGATTTAAACTCGGACCCGTATGTTTCTGTTCAATAGATAGATATTTTGGAACAAAAACCTGATAAAAAATGTCATGAAGAGTGACAATTAATTGTCTGTACAATAGAAGATTCAATGTACAATTTCTTGAAACTCGAATAGGAAACAGCACGTTAATCGCTAACTATCAAACGACATCTTGTATGAATTTATTAAAATAATTTGAATTATTTTTATAGAAAACTCTTTATTCACTCTGTCACCATAAAAAATTACCATAATGTTTTCTTTTCAGGTGGACCAGTAAATGTCTGTATATACCCAGACTTTCCAACGCATATAGTTGCTAATAATGACAATAACTCAGAAATATTTTGTTATTCTAATTGCACACCCGGATGCTCCTATGAATGGTTTTCCGTGTCTACAGCGTCTGTCATCGGACAAAATTCAAGTTTTCCTCATCAAAACAGTAGCGAAGATCAGATTGAGAAATATTATTGCTTAGCAAAGAACCCAAGAACAGGAAAAGAGAAAAACACTACAGTACAAATATACAACAACAGTAAGTAATTGCTAACAATTAAAGGTTATGGAGAAGGTAGCTTTGTTTAAAGACATATCGAAAAAGCAAAAAATGACATTTGCACTAATAATGTACATTCATTTGTTTTTTGTATAACACTTAGTTTTAAAAATGGTTTTGATAATCTCATCAAGCATTCAACATATAACTTTTGCCTAATTTTATATTATATCTTATATGCAGTTATTATTATAAAAGTATTAAGATGATCTTATATTTATCTGAAACAAAAATGAACTTGCACCGTTGATCAATCGCAACCTAATTTTTGTCAAACGGAATCAGTCAAACAAGATTCGATTCACTTGGTATTATAATTTAACAAACAAACGAAATTGCATTTTAACTCTTCTATTCATTTTATATTTGTTTCGTGAATTTTTTAGAATATGAAGATGATATTACCATAACCAGAAGTGGACTGTACAATATTTCAGAAAATACTTTATTCATCCTACCATGTCCTCAACCGGATATATGGTTATTACACAAAAATGAAGTGGAAAACAAAAATGTAGACAAAAAAGACATTAAAAAGATTTCTACATTGGAGGACACGGCAACAGTGATTTCTAACGCTACCTGCTTTGACGCGGGACTGTACACGTGCAAGTCAACAAATTGTTATGGAAATGAAACACTGCTTAAGTTCAACATATCAGTTTTATGTAATATTTTTACTTAAATAAAAATGGTTCTGAGAAAAAAATAAATAAAAAAACATAAACAGCTCAGTTTCTTATTCAAAAATTTAGCTTTTTTATTTGTTACTAATGTAGTCGCATATCTAATACACCGTTTGAATTACAAACACATGTTATCCGTTTGTAGGTTTCTAGGTTTTTTTTTTTTTTTTTTTTTTTTTTTTTTTTTTGTTATATGCTTGCATACCTCCAATACTGATAATAGATTTAAATCGCATATGTTATAGGACCATAAGAATCGATGTTTTTTAGATTGTGTAACACTAATACTTCAATAAAAAGACGGTTTTCTAAATATTAGTTTGTGCCTATCTTGCGTAGTTGCTATATTGATTTGTTATTGTCAATTACAAACTAAACGTGAATATTTTATATTTATATTTAAGCATGATAAATTTCGATTTTCAAAAGATCTATCAACACTTTATAATCACGCATTTGTTTTATTTTCTGATTTAGGTCATCCCCATTTTCTGAGCGGGATAACTTTTATACAAAAAGAATTAGTCATTGGAAAACCTATCGTTATCACTGTTAACTATACCGGATATCCTCCACCGACTTTAATGCTAAATAGAACACAAATACAAGTTACTGATATAAGGAATGAATCCTTCAATTTGTCGATACATATACAGGGAATAATTCACAATGCTCGTATATACAAACCCCATGCGGAACGTGGTGATCACGGTAATTACTCTGTGGAAATTAGTAACTACATAGGGAAGACTAAAGTTGATATTTTGATTAAAGGTATGGCTTTTCTTTCAAATTTGTGGACCAGACCAGCTAGTAAATTATAAGTTAACTTACTAACGTAATTGCAGCCCACTGTCCTTTCAAATGCATTTTCTTTTGTTTTCTCTTTTGTCTCATTCCATAGCCTCCGGTGTTTTTTCTGTTGTGTTTTAAAGCATTGAATCTGCTACAGATATCTTTGTTTATATAAAACTTGATTAAAAAAAAGCTACTTACAGAGTACTTGATTGACATATTTGGATATTAATTTTCCTGTGTGGCTCTTGTGAAGCAAAGATCAACATTTTAGAAGACGTTTTCTACAAAATAATAGTAAACAAATCAAAAACGACCAACAAAAATAATGAATTTCAAACGTTAAATTAATTGAACATATTATGTAATTAAATACATAAAGATTTGTTAATAATTGTCATTTTATATAGTTGATTTTTAGTAGATAACTTGATGTTTAATTGTGTTCTTAAGGCAAAAGTAAGTTCTTTTAAGAAATATATTATATGATTTATTTCAGTCGTTCCTACATCATTCGATTCCAAGACAACGATCGTAATAGGAATTATAGTTTCATTTGTTATTTGTATTGCGCTGGTTGCAATAGCAAAAAAATTCGAAAAACAAGGATTCTTCAAAGGTAACTTTATGAAATAAGAAAAGAAATTATAACAATAATTCATGAATTATAGCAAACGCAAAAAAACGGTTAAAAGAGTTGTTAGTAACTGTGAAATCTTAAATAAACCGAAGTACAATATTTAAACAGTTGGTTTTTAATAAGGGATTATAGCTAACTGATCAAAAGTTATTATTGATCAGTCTTCCACCCACAAAAGTGGGGGAGACGTACGCTTTTGTATTGTTTCTTCTTCTTCTTCTTCTTCTTCTTCTTATTATTATTATTATTATTATTATTATTATTATTAAGCATTTTTAAGCCCATATTTTGTCTCAAACTTTTCTCAGAAATATCAAGTCAAATCAAATTGAAACATTCTGCACAGTAGCATTATCTAAAGGGGTGTTATCGGTACTTTTTTGCAACACGCAAACAAGAGCTATATTTATCAGAATTTTATGCCCCCTCCAACAACAATTTTTATTAATATATGATATCCTTCAGTTCTATGTTTCTTTCTTTCGTTCTCAAATAATTTCAAACGTCTATAACTTATTCAACTTTTTTACTTTGCTTTTGAGATTGTGATTTAAAGTTGGTTCCTTTTTTTTTTCTTTTGTTTGTTTTTGATGTAGAAATAAACGTAGAAAAGACATGAAGAACCTTAAAGTATTCATTGGGTTTGCCATTTCACATGAGAACTCAAAAAAGTAAAAAAAAATACAAAAATCGGCATTTGGGCGGACGGACAATTGAAGTTAATAAAGTACATTGATTGCGCACAGAAAATCCTTATGATCAGAAGTCAAAAGATGTTATGAATCTGAACAAATACAATGAAACTACAAAAAACACTTGCCATATTGACGTTTATACAATTATATTTAATTTAGCCTTTACTTTTGTTTTTGTAGGTATTAGGAAACTATGGAACAGGTAAATTTAAATAAGGAACATTGTAACTGAATCATACTGTAACCATTGCAGCAAAGAATAAAAACGACAAATCAGCAACATTAAGAAAAATTTTGACATATAATATTTTAAAAAGTCTGATATTGATAATTAGACCTAATGACATAATGGTTTCAATTAGAGAAGTTACTTTTGGAGGACTTAACATTTCTTAGTTTTTTACGTTTTATTAACACGGGTCTTAAAAACTGAACTTTTAAAACTTTATACATACAATAATAAATAATATGCAGCACCAACATAGTAAATTTATATATAGGCCGATTAACACCCAAGTTATAAAATTATACTCAAACGTCAAAGGAATTCAAGGTTGACCTCATTTTGGTACCCGAGAATATAGGGTGAACAATGAAAGTTCAGGTGTTCCTATAAACTTTCAGTTTTTGTCCTTAATTTTCGAAATGGAAGATTCGAACTTTCAAATGAAATTGAAAAATTGTCGTTCTTAATAAATATTATATGTAGGAAGTGATATTTCCATTCTCATTTTTACACATTGTACTTTAGTATATTTCTTAGAAAAGCAATTTTCAAGTTAGAGTGGAAATGCAAACATAGGAGGAAACGTTAAAATATTTTTCAATTAATGTAGATGTTAAGTTTTGCCTTTGAATTCCAAAACCAAACAAAAATTAATCATAGCTTTCATAGCTTTCATAGTTTTCAATATTATATTTACATTCAAATCAAAATTGTCGGTCCCATGCATAATATAATATTTTCAGTTATCCAAACCTTATGTTTATATATCTCTCAAACAAATTGACTTCAGGCTGTCAATGTGAATCATTTCCATTATAAGGCTCTATCATTGAAAAAAATTATTTCTAGCCACATATAAAACTGTAATGCTACTTTAATTTTCTCTTTCTTTTTTAATATAGGAATGGGAATGGTGCATCAGACGATGGTGCTAAAGGTGAGAAAAACCTCTAATATAAATGTATTAGCTAAACAAGGTTTAAAATATATAAAAATGTGTTGGTTATAATCGCTGATTTACATGGACCTTTCTTTGTTGCTTAAGATATGAGTTCGGCTCCTTTTTTCTCTTGAAAGTGAACAATAATTGTGCAATTCTTTCACATAATAAACAAACCAATAGGTAGAGACCAACCAACCAACGCATTTAAAACAAATAGTAAAAATGTAGCAAAATAATTTCTAATATCAAAACATCTTTTTAGAACTTAAGTGCTATAAAAATCAACTGTCATTCTAGTTTCTTTTACTAAAAAGCAGTAAAACTTCACCCAAGTATTGTAAGTTCACAAACTAAATGTTTTCGTTTGCACTACTTGTAAACGGTTATTTCCTTTTACTTAATAAAATGTTAAAGACCTTGAGTAGGCTTGTATTCTTCGACATTGATTTAATAAATTAATAACTGTTACATATTCATGTATCTTACCACTTTTGATTTAGAATAAATTCAATGAAATTCTTTTCTTTTTGTTCTGTAATTGCAGATGATTACCGTGACAATATCCTATATGTGTCAGTTGACCAGCTCGAACTGAGAAGTTCACTCGAAATCGGAAATTATCTTTTTAATGAGATTCATGGACAAGGAGATCATTTACAAATCGAGAATTACCAAAACAACGACAATATAGACGAAAACTCTGATGCTGCCAGTGCCAGACAATCATCAGTTGACAATGATTATCAATCAATCCATGGTGAAGTACATACATCACATATAGACAAGGGAACATTAGAGCAATTAACAGAAGATCTTGGTGAATCAAGTAGTAAGTCACGTTGGACTGGAGTAATGTTTTACGCCCCAGTCAAGGTTCACATATATCGAAGCGGTCAGATTTGGAATGTTAGAGTATTCTCCATGTCAGGGAAACAGCATCAACCATCGGCTAGGAAACTGAAAAACTTTCTGACACAAGAATATGGCTGAGTTGAAATCAAACCTATGCGGAAAAAGGCGTAATGATCCATTAATGCGCGAGCTTTAGATCATTTTGCTATCGAGACCCTTTATGGTATAAGGGACATTCGCGTTCTAAAAAGCTTATACATTCTTTTATACAAAACGAAAATTTTGGTCTTTTATTTCCATTAACCTGACCGACCTATAAGTGAGAAATGTTTTCCTTCTCATAATTTAACACTGATTGTCTCAATAAAAGTACAATGAACAGATTGGTTTGCAACATTGTTTAATTAGTATGGCTTGTTATCAACAAATGAAAAAAATGTTCTAAAAATTTTTT
The DNA here is from genome assembly GCA_029721355.1 of Tegillarca granosa. Classification (NCBI taxonomy): domain Eukaryota; kingdom Metazoa; phylum Mollusca; class Bivalvia; order Arcoida; family Arcidae; genus Tegillarca; species Tegillarca granosa. The sequence goes on along the minus strand of JARBDR010000756.1, from coordinate 219,968 downwards.
GATGAACAAGAACAATTTCTAATATTTCAGGGAATGAAGAAAGAATAGATACCAACCACAGAGAAATATACCAATCAGAATTAGTAACAAGGAAAATGTGCAGAAAACCAGTCCCGTTACCAAGACGCATTAAGGAAAAACATTGTTAAAACAGATTTCATAAGACAGTTATAGAGCTTAAAGTTTAAGGTAGTCCAGACACAACAAAGATATGAATGAATAAATAATAATCTAATATAGGCCCATAATTGACTTTTCTCATAAAAATAGCAGTAAGATTATATTAAGAAACTCTGACTTAACCGATTTCTTTTTTTTAAATAAAAAAATCTTCCTCAAGTTCTTCTGTACATGGGAAAGGTTTTTAAAAAGTTGAAATTGGATGACTTCAGTGATCCATTTGGACCTCACGAAAGATAATATCAGCGTATTTTAAGGTTAGTAAAGGTGGTGGTTCAAGACAGAGCTCCATACAACAAAAATAGAACATCTGACATTATTTCTCCCAATTTAAACACGATACGAAGTGAAATTATTAATTGGTTAATTAAAAACAATATTTCGCGTAGAGCACTATAACTTGAAATTTTTCTCATTATTGAACAAAACAAACCAAATACCATTTATATGACTGATGTTTAGCAAAAGCATCAGGACATTTAGGCCTGAGAATACCAGTCTGTCATTATGAACTAAACTACATTGGACTATTGGACATTGGACTATATTGGAATATATAACCAGAAAATAATAATAATAAAATTAAAAAAGACCAGGAAATAAGGTGACATACAAAAACTGAAATATGATCCCTGTAAACTTGTAAATTTAGATTATCGAAACGTTTTGGAAGTAAAAATGTTAACAAAAACAAAATCAAAGAAGTATTGTGATTCAAATTTTATAGCAAGTATCAGGTGTTTATTGTAGATTTTTGTCGGGTTTTTAAGGGGCGATTATCATGAATATTCAAAAGATGGCATCATATCTTATGTTGTGAACTAGGACGTTCATAAGTGATATTTTAGACATAGTAAATCTGTTATCTTGTTGAAAATATTGATAAAAAAAATTACATGCAAAATATTAAAGCAACTGTTTATATAAGTCAAATTATTTTGTCCCATTGGGTAAGTAAGTTTACACACACACACACACACACACACACACACACACCATTGAAATTATTACTATTATTATCATTATCATTATTATTATTATTATTTATTATTATTATTAATATCATGTGCAGAATTCAAATTTAGTTGATGTATATGCTTAGTGAATTTTTTTCAAGAATTATTGTTTACAATGACCATGCACTTATGTAATTAACATGTTGATGTATGTATGTATGTATGTATGTATGTATGTATGTATGTATGTATGTATGTAATACTAAAATCTTTTTTTTAATTTTGATTTTTATTATTATGTACAGGATTCAATCCGAATTGATGAAAATACCTAATCAATTTATTCTTATTTTTATTTAAGGATCATTATTTGCAATGCCCATGTACTTATGCAATTTATATATATATATATATATATATATATATATATATATATATATATATATATATATGTATTATTTTATTATTATTATATACAGGATTCAATTCTAGTTAATGTAAATACCTAATCAATTTATTGTTATTTTTCAACGATTATAATTTACGATGTACATGTACTTATTTTATTGACATGTTGAGCTACTTTTACTGATCAGCTCTATGAGTAACTGTTATCACAAATTGTAATATTTTTTTCCGAATTTTTCCACCATTTCCTTATTGCACTTAGCTAACTTTTCTTGTAAAATCAAGCCTCTCATAATTAATTTCAATATCTCAATATTTTATGAAAACAGACACACATTACTGATAGTTTTTGGATGAAAGTGTTTAAAATTTCTTTATTCATAATCGCTATTTGTTTCTTACATAAACTTATTGGAAAAAATACTATTGACATGTGTGTAAACTAGAATGACCTGCCAACCTGTTGTCAAAGTCGCGAAAGAATACATATACAGTAAAATGGCAGATAGGAAATTCCGCAAAAATAAACAATATCCCAAAAATCTGAGATGTGAACAAATTCAAAACAAAAATAAATAAAATTATTTTAATAAAAACATATATATTGCTATTTCCACAAGTACGTATTTTCTGCCAGCTTCAGCTCAAAACACTGCGACTTTCCCGCCATTTAGATTGATCGCGTCTAGCAATCTTTACGCTCAACAATTGACAGCAGTTCAGCTATATATGTCTTCTAGTGTGTTTTTTTGCATTTATATTTTTCAAATTGTACATTCCAATTTTATACAAAATATTATTAATGAAAATTTATTTTAATCAAAAATAAACCTTGTTTTGAAAGTTTCAGCACTTTTTTGTTTTGACCACTGCGGTAGCTCATTTGGTAAAGTACTCATAAGTGGGAGGTCGTGGGTTTGAACCCGAGACTTGAAAGTGGGAAGTGACTGTTCTTTCGCCAAGCACTCAAAATTACAAAATGAAAGTCACGGCTCTTTCAGACGGGAATTTAAAATAAACGAGGTAGGCGTTACACGATAAATAACTCTGCTGTATAAAAGCATCAGCGAAAAGCACAGGCAAAATTTCTGCACTTTTGACTATTGCTGGCGACGTCTCCATATAAGTGAAATATTCTTGACTGGGACGTAAAACACTATAACTCAACTCATCTTCTTTGGTTTTTTTAGGTTGTTTTGATAGCTTATACGTAAAAGAAGGAGGAGCTAAACGCTCTGAACGGATTAATGTCGCTGTTCTGTTCTGTGAAAACCAATGGATGAGAAATGAAAATTAGAATTCTAAATACTATAATAATTGACCTTTCGCAAATTGTAAGCTAACTATCAAAGGTTAACATTTTAAATATAAGAAATCAAAGGTATCTGCATGCCGGGTACCGATAATAATCAATGTACAATTTTGTTCCATGTGTACAACCAAAAAAAATTTCAAAACTTAAAACGGAAGAAGTAGGACTGTCATGATAACGAAAAATTATATTTGTACCTTTAATCAACACGTGTTGGTGTTGTTGTTGCTGCTGCTGCTGAAGTTGCTGTAATGGTGTGATGTGTAACGTCGCATCGGCAATTTTTCATCTATTCGCAATGAGAGCAAGGTTGTGAATCTCTGAGGATTCATCTAAGTAAAGATTTTCGCGACGAGGGCATCATTATGAATCTCTATGGAATAGGTTTGTGTATGCGGGTGATGTGTGAGTGTGCCGGTATTGTCTGTCTTGTAGTATCGAACACTATTTAAAGTCGACTTTTAGTCCAGGTACTAGCTAACAAAGTCAGTATGTCGCAAAGAGACAAACCACTTCCCCAGTTACATTATACTGATACTGTGTGAACCATCGATATTCTCTGTTGGTGACAGAATATAAGGTACATGGTTTTGTGCAGTATAAGGGAACAATCTGTGTCTGGCATAACACAAAATAACTTTTTTTTGCATCAGTGTGAACTTTGACCTCAGGTTTTGTACTTTTAGTGCAGATGCCAGCGTGTTATTCACCCTCACATGTATTGGGATCATTTAGTTATTTGACTAAGTTTAGCATAAGTGCAAACGTCTACTCAAAAATATTATTAAACTAAAAAAATCATCTTTTTATTATGTGAATGGCAGACTTTGATGCTTTACTTCCGGTTTTCTGTTTTTCTTTTCCTTCTGAAAGAATCGGTAGTGAATTAAAAATTACGGAATCACGTTTTCGATTTTTATTTATTTATTTAACTTATTTAGTTGTTTTTTGTTGCCAAGTATATGTTTTTCAGTCTAACCATAATAATGTTAACGTTAGTAATGTTCGGAAAATTTAAAAAAAAAAAAAAAAAAAACACATTTTCTGGCTAATATTTGAATCTGAGCAATTTTTAGATATTAAAATCAAAAAAAGAAAAGAAAAAAAAAAAAAAAGAAAAGAAAGGTCAAAAGCAACCGGATCCACTATTACAGATGGAGTTGAGTAATGGTGTTTAACGTCCCAGTCAAGAATATTTCACTTATATCGAGACATCGCCAGCTTTAGGCGATAGTGCCTGTGCGTTGCGCTGAAGGCATTATACATCAGGGTTCTTTATCGTGTCACGCTATTTTCAGTTCCCATCCGAAAGAACCGTGACTTTCATTTCGTAATGCCGAGTGCTTAGCAAAAGAATAGTCACCACCCATTTTCGAGTCTTGGGTCAGACCCGGTGGGGTTCGAACCCACGACCTTCCACTTACAGAGCGAGCACTCTACAGCAGTGGTTATTACAGATGGAATTTCAAAGAGTATATCCTCTGGTTAATAATGAGATCATACAGACACATGTAATAATTTTAATGCACTTGAGAACATTCCAGGCCGTTTTGGTGGCTCCGTTTTATCTAGATCGTCCGCCTCGAGAGCGGGAAGTCATAAATTTGAATCCTTGTCGGGTCATACATCAGAATTAATTTTTAAACATTGCTTTGTCTTCTTTTGGTTAGTATACGGAGAACAGGGTATCGACAGTCTCACCCGGTACCAGGATAATAGCCTAGGGGAGTGGTACACACTGGCTCGTCACAAGTTATATAGCGCCTTACTAAAAAAAATCGCCCTGAGTGCAGCTCATAATACGGACATTTACATCTCACGCATACACGAACTTGTTTATAGATTAATCCATAGAAATTAATAAGTTTACTCGGCTCGTAACATGGACTGAACAATCACTTTAATTAGTTTCCCAGATTGGTACATGTGTAAAGTGTGATATCACCAAATTGGTACATTTTTAACGCGCGACACTGTTTCGTAGGTACATTTTTCGCTAGCAGAATTACTTTTCTGCTATATTATTATAATCAAAAATGGGAAAATTCCGTTGAATTCAGTTGTTTTTTATTTATATTTTCCGTCCGTTTTTCCCTTTAAATGGTACATTTTCGTCGAAAATGTTTTGTCGAATTGGTCAGGCATCGTAAAGTGACATGAATTTTCGGAAACAAAATTTATGTAACACTATGGTGTTTTTGACTTGGTGTTATTCGGGATATAAGTAAAGTTAACCTTTAGCAGATTGAGCGAGTTTAACGTCTACATGGGACCTTGCGGCCATTGTGCAGACTGTTTGATTTTATTTTTGTACTTTTAAGTGAATTTTCGTAATAGATCGTTATACTCTATCAAAAACCGAAGACACCAGCACCCCGTGAGAGCAGGAAAGCGCATAGGGAGAGGGGCGCCCAGCTGTAAGTGAAGCACCCCGCGGTAACAATAGAGTTTCCCTAACCAGGCGCGAGAGCACGCAATGAGAAAAATTTAGTAATTTTGATGAAAATTTGGGGTTTGGGGTTATTTGAAGCCTGTTCCAGAATAGGGGTCTTTAATAAAGGGGGTTCGAAAGCATGGATGCCTTAATTTTGAAGATATAAGTGAAGGGGCCTTATGCCGGCGTAAACGCCTACTCTGTTTTCGATAAACATAGGGGATCTTTATCGTGCCCCGTTAGGCTGTCGGGTACACGGAACCTCCGGCTTAACGTCCTTATCCGAGAAGACGCACTCTTCACCCTGGCACATTCAGACACGTTCTGACACATTCTTACTCATACTCACAGAGCTTACAACAATAGAGCGGAAATACTGTATAGTACAGTTTATTTGTTTATTTGTATCACCGTGCAGCACCAGTTATTTTATTTGATTTAAGATACTTGTTAGATACTTGCTGTATCTTGTACGGTACTGCATGGGTACAGAAAGAGGTAGAAAGTGGGGTGGGTACCATAAAGGACGGTTTATGAATTGGCGGACAGATGCGCCGATAGGTAAAAGGGGGTCCCTGAATAGAAAGACATAAAAAAACATATAAAAAATAACATATAAGACAAGACTATCAGCATGCGATGACTTAAGATATCCAGAATGACGCCACATTGATATTTTTGTTTATTTTTCTAGTTTTTCGCTTATTCCTTTCATTCTTGCATACCGAAGGTAAACATATAAAAGCTTGGTCATTCTTTCCACATTTAAACAGGGGCAAAGAAGTTTTTGGAGAAAGGCGGCTTTTTACGGTCGCCTTATCCCCGGCCGCATGTACTCGATTTCACGCTTCCATACACCTCTGAGTGGGACACATCTGCTCAGCCTTTTACTCTTCATGTTCACATTTGTGTGCGTGATTGCGTGTTTTCGGGTATAAAAGACAAGTTATTCACTGATTTATCTAATAGACAAACATAGCGAATAGATAGTTAAGTGAACCTACTGCGACTTAGTTATGCGCTTTTAACTGTGGCCGCGGCCCCGCAGACCTACATGCTAGCGCCCTCACTTTCAAGTTGTGTGCGATAAGTTCAAAAGTTGAGATTATAATTTAGAATAATAGGCCATCACCTTATGGCTCGGAGGTGTGTGTCAACAAACAGCTGTGTCTATTACTTTATGAGAGTCATTATTAAAAATGCGACGTTGAAAGCTGGTAAAACGGGAATTACTATCAATGTTTTAAATCAGTGGGTAGACGGAAAAGGAATGTACTGGCGGGCTAGATCTTACTGGAATCTGGGAAATATAATAGCCTGTTGATAGGTTGAAATTCGGTATCTGGCGGCGGGGTTTAGGAGCCCTTTTAAAGTGAGATTATGGTGCCTTATTTGGTTGGCTAGCTCCCGTCTTTCTTCGAGAAATTCGGGGCATAGCAGTAGAACGTGCTCAATTGTTTCCGGTTGACCGCAAAAAGCTGCAGGCCGGACCACATTTCTTAATACGTTGGCTATGGGTGTAACCATGTAGCATAGTGACCCCCATGCGAAGTCTTGTAATGGCGCGGTCCAGGCTGCGAACCGGGTGGAAGAGAGCAGTTTGCTTGGAGGGTTTGATCTCAAGGTCGCGTCTCCATTGGCTAGCTGAGGTGCTAAGTGTTTGCGCTCATTCTCCCCAAATAGCTTTATTTATAAGTGAGTAAAGCTCGGTGGAAGCTTAAGCTAATTTTACTATAAAGTTGGGGGCGGGTTTGGTTAGTGCCAGCTTGGCCGCTTGATCTGCGACATTGTTGCCATGGATCCCAATATGAGATGGTATCCATGCGATTGTGGCGTTTAGCTTGACCGCCAGATACCGAATTCGGTGTAAGATTTCTGTCCTGCTGGACCGACCTGTATTTATAGACTGGATGGATGACAGAGAGTCAGTGAGGATGACCGGATCCGCTATTTGGTTTTCGCGGCTCAACAGTAGGGCCTCTCTGATGGCTATCATTTCCGTGGTATAAATTGACAAGTGGTCTGAGGTTCTGGCTGCATATATTTTATCTAAATTTGGAATGTATACACTAAAATTAGTTTTCCCATTCACAGGGTCCTTGGAGCCATCTGTATAAATTTTGTTTCTCTGGTTGTACTCTGTGTCTATGAATTCTAGAGCTAGCACCAAAGTGGGCCGCAGTCGGATATTTTTTAGATATCTAGCTGCGGAGTTTTGTGTTGGTGTTAACGTCAAGGTACAACCAGGGAGGTTTTGGAGTCGGTATTTTTTAATTATTTGAAGTTGATTTAGGCCTAGTTCGGCAATTTGCTTTTTGATTTTGAATCCGTAGGGCTCGGTGCCATGTTTCCATCTTTTGTAACACATTTTGTAGGCCTGGCTGTCTTCTAAAGCTGCGATTCTGAGAGTAGGGTGCTTATTGGTGTACATTTAATGGCTCCAAGGACTATTCTGAGGGCCCTGTGTTGTAGCATATCAAGTTGAGACAGGGTGGTCTTGTCCGCTGAACTGTAGGCTTGACATGCGTAGTCAATCTGGGAGCGGAAGAGCGTTTTGTAAAGAAGCATGAGTGTCTTTTTGTTGGCTCCGTAGTTGGTAACTGAGACATTCCTCATGAGGTTGAGCACGTATTTGCATTTAAGCGCAACGTGCTCTACATGCCTTTTCCAGGTAAGTCTGTTATCGAGCACAACACCAAGAAACTTGTGTTCCTTTACAAAGTTAACCCGTGTCCCATTAATTTTGATGTTTAAGGAATGGATAGGATTTCGGCCGAAAATCATTCCTACAGTTTTTTTTTTTCCGATAGTATAAATCCCCATGTTACAGACCATTGATAGACCCGATGAAAGATGTCTTGTAGCCGCGACTCTAGTGCGTTGATGTTGTAGCTAACATCCCAAAAGCACCCGTCGTCGGCGAACTGTGATAATTTCGATGTGGCATGCCGAATACAGGTTGATAGGTCGTGGACCGCTATGTTGAATAAAGTCGGGGAAATGACCGACTCTTGCGGGCAGCCGTTTTCTAGACTCTTTTCATCAGATAGCTGGTCAGAGACTCTTACTTTTATTTTGCGGTTGTGTAAAAAGTTTTAAATAAATTGAAAAATTTTCCCTGAAATGCCGAAATTTTTGAGGTGATGTAAAACACCATCGTGTCACATAAGGTCGAATGCTTTTTCTAGATCAAGGAAGACCGCGCCTAAAATTTTATTTTGAGCTTGCGCTTTTTTTATGTCCGTCTGGAGACGGAATATGTGGTCTATTGTTGACCTGGCTTTTCTAAATCCGCTTTGATTTTTTGATATTAAATTATTAGTGTCCAAAAAAATAGGTTAATCGGTCGTTAACCATTGGTTCAATTAATTTACAGATTGTGGGTGTTAGCGATATGGGTCTGTAAGATGAGGGGTCGGAGAGAGGTTTGTCCGGTTTGGGGATAATACCACTATGGCTACCTTCCACTTATCCGGTAGAATTCCCGTGTTCCATGACGTGTTGATTAATTCAAGTATTAGCTGATGGGTACACAGAGGCATGTGTTTGATGATTTCATAGGAGATTTTATCATCACCGGGTGATGGTTTCTTTTTGTTGTTCAGCGCTAGCTTGAATTCTGTTATAGTAAAATTTTTGTTAATCGGGTCATTTTTATTTAGATTATGTTCATTAATATTATTTAGATTTTCCCGATTTAGTTTATTTTATTAATCGCGAAGTCTGGATTAAGGTTATTGTTGGAGCTAGCATTGGCAAAAGAGTCTGCTAAAATATTAGCTTTGTCTATTGCACTAGTAGCTCCACTGATAACCGGTAATGCGCGTTGTGGATTGTTTTTCATTGCTTTTATTTTTAGCCAAACTTTTCGCGTGTCGGAGTGATCGTTCAAAGTATCGCAGAATTCATGCGAGTGTTTTTCTTTTGTAATTTTGATTATTCTTTTTAGTCTAGTGTGAGCTGCTTTATAATTTAAAAAATCAGACTCACTGCTAGTTTGCTGAATTTTTTTTGTAAAATCAAGTTTTTTCATGTCGCGCTTCATCGCACTCTGTGTTCCTCCAGGGATTATTTTTCAAATTTCTTGTTTTGCCGCTGGTTTTGGGGATAGCAGTGCAGGCGATCTCATTAATTTTGCTTTGTAGATTTTCATAAAAAATATTTATATCTGAATTCCTAATGGTTTCGGGGTCGATCTCCTCGCACATGTTTTGGAATTTGACCCAGTCGGCTTTCTTGTATATCCATTTAGGCGGAAAAATTTGCTCCATTTTTTCTAATTTTTGATTGATTTTGATAGTAATAGGTATGTGGTCGGAACCCATTTGATTATTAAAAGTGTCAAAAGTTATTTTTGTAGATAGGTATTAGTAGTAGTAGTAGTAGTAGTATAATAGTTTATTAAAGTGTCACATACCAACATACAGTTATCACATATAAGAATAAATATTATGTACATCATATGAAGTATGAATTAAAATGTATGGTACCCTGCCTATAAAGGCATACGAGACACTGTAAAAATATAGCTATATACAGTAAAAAAAATATATCGGCAAAAATATCACATAAAACGCTAATAAATTATTCAAAGTAAAACAGATTTTCGTCGTTTAAACATTAAATGTAAGGTTTTGGCTAAAAGGATTTGAACATCATCATCCTTCATAATCAATAAAAATTTACTTAAACTGTTCAAGCTATAAAAGAGATTGTTCTTATTATACATAAAGTTAAAAATATCATATCTTAAATCATCATAAAACGGACATTCAATTAGAAAATGTTGTTCAGATTCAACAATGTTAAAATCACAATATTTACAAAGTCTATCACAGACTGGTATTTTTGGCTTGGTATATCTGCCGGTTTCAATCTCGAGGGGTAAAGATCCACATCTAAAGTTAGATAGTATTTTCCGTTGGTCTCTAAATTTTACATATTTTACATAACTACTAACATTTAAGGAATCCTTAAACTGTCGGAATGTACGTAATTTATTTCCATTTTCACAATTCTTATCATTAAAAATATCAGTTAACCATTTTTCACAATCTAAAACACACAATTTCTCTTTTAAAATACGTATTTGATTAAAACTAGTTAAAGAAAAAAACTCTTGATTGCACACATTTAGATTATTTAAAAAGCTATATATTCTGGAATGCCAAGATCTACTCTTATGTCTACTAGCACTACAATATTAAAAAGTATACGATCTTGTGGCAAGACACGCAATTTAAAATACAGGCGAGCAGCTTTGATTTTTTGTTTTGTGTCGACCGATATCCATCCCATATCTCCTCTAACTGCAAGATTCGATGCGTTTTTCGATGCTCCTAGAAAATATTTGCAAGCTCGGTGTTGAATCACTTCAAGTTCTTTATATGTATTAACGCCCCAAATGCTGGATCCATATAACAGAACAGGTTGCACAAGAGATTCATAAAGTTTCGTATAAACGGTATAATCCATTCCTCCACATAATAAAAATTTGTTGTATAACACTGAAAGGGCTCTACTGGCAGATTTCTTTATTTCCTGAATTGTAAACTTCCAGTTAAGAGTATCACACAACCATAATCCTAAATATCTATATTTCGTGTCGTATTCCAGTTTGGTATCACCATAATATATATCCTTGTCTGATCGGGAAGCACTTGGATTTCTGAAATGTAAAATTTTTGTTTTTTCGAAATTTACCGATAGACGCCATCTAGTACACCAGTTCCTGACAGTATTGATCATGTGTTGTAGACTGCTTTCATTGGCTGCTAGTAACACGATATCGTCAGCGTACAGTAATATGGATATCATTTGGTCTTCATTTATTTTAACACCAATATTTAAACTGTTAATCTCGTCGACTAAATCGTTGATGTACATAGAGAAAAGTGTTGGTGATAACTTGCAACCTTGTTTTACTCCTTGATGTACTCCAAACATATCAGTTAATAGACCATTAATTTTGATAGAACACTTAACATCACAATATAACGACTTTACAGCGGATAAAAAGCGACCTGAAATTCCTTTTTGTTGCATTTTAAAATATAACATGTCCTGATTTACTGTGTCGAATGCCTTTTTAAAATCGATAAAACATGCAAATGTCTGTTTACGTTCGAGTTTACGAGAGTTTATGATTTCCGTTATTGTTAATAGATGTTCAAAGCAACTTCTGTTTGATCTAAATCCGTTCTGTTCGTCCGCTAGTAACTGATTTACCTCCAAGTACGACGAAAGTCTTTTGTTTAAAATCTCAGAATATATTTTACATGGTACCGATAAAAGTGTTATACCCCTGTATCCGAGTGGGTCGGTTGGATCTTTGTTTGCTTTCAAGATTGGGTTAACCATGCTTTTACACCATTCTTTGGGAACTTTTCCAGTTTGAAAACAGTAGTTGATTATTTTATATAAAATATTTATACAATAGTTATTCTTTAAAAATTCTGCTGCGATTTCATCTAGACCGGTTGCTTTATTCAATTTGGCTCTATAAACTGCATCTCTGACTTCGCTAAAATTTATGTCGTTGTTTAGGCTAGAAATGTCATTATTATCATTATTATCACAGTTTCTATTTACATCAAGATTTAACTGAATATCTGGGTTACCGTTACCATCGTTGTACAGTTTTTCAAATGTTGATTTCCATATGTCCATCACTGTATCTACATTATTACACTTTTCACCTGTTTCACTATGTATTTCCCATGGAATGTCAGTTTTACGCTCATTTGCTATGCCGATTTTTCCAATGCTCTTCCAGAAGTCTCTTGAATTGGGTTGTTGATATTGGTTAAGCAGTTCATTTTGTTGTTGTAACTGAAAAAGACGTTTTTCTTTTCTTAGTGTTTTGTCAAATATATTACGAGCTTTACAAAATTCCACCCGCAATAGTTGCTTTAAACATTTCTTCCCTTTGAATTTCAACCAATTATTTTCTTTCTTGCATGCTGTGTCCCATAAACTTTGTAGTTTTTTGTTCAAGTACGGTTTCCTTCTACTTTTGTTGCTTTTATGCTGATAGCGTGGTTTTATTTCCGGTAGTTTGGACTCTACTTCTGTTTTTACGAATTTTTTTTTGTAACATGGAGTTTGTTTTCGATTTTTTCTATTGTATTCTGTATATTTTTTAAAATATTATCACTACGCATAAAATCACTGGGAAGTACACGTTTAAAATTCCTTGGTGCTCGAGCATGTTCACGAGAATGGGTAGAGACATGCTTTGGTTGTTCATAAATCGCATTACATTTCAATCTAAATTCTATCAAAGAGTGATCTGGCACTTTCATATTTTCATTTAAAAACAATAAATTTCTTATTTCTGACATAGTATGTACCTGGAAAGACGAAATATTATTTACATATTCGTGTGGTGTTATAACAAAATCAACCACAGATTTACCCGACTTTTTTATACATGTATAGTTTTGGAAACCTACTCTTCCATTTATGACACACATATTGCAATCAACTAAAAAATCAATTAACAAATCACCATATGCATAAGAATAATTATCAATTACCTCCCTTGGACCAATATGGTCTACACCTTCAATATAGTCACTATGATCCCCTATTCTAGAGTTCAGATCACCAACAATATATATTTTACCTAAATTTTGATACTGATACACTTGGTGTAATAGTTCATTAGGTCAGATGTACTAAATGCCAAATCTATAGCAGTAATTGCGTTTTTTGTGTAATGATAAGCTGTTATCGTCATGCCATTCTGCTATAATTAATCCTTTACGGCAGACTGATTTGTCGCCCCACAGGTGATTGTGGGCGTTAAAGTCGCCAAGGATGAGTGCGTTTGTTTTTTCAATTTTTATAGAATTTATAATTTCTGAATATCGGTCATTGTCTAGTGATGGACTTAAGTAAATATTGTATACATTTAATTGGGTTTTATTTTTGAAATAAAGTTCTAGACTTTGAACCGGTAAATTTGGATCAGTTAAGTTTTCTCTATATTGAATTTCATTCTTTATATAAATGGCTAGACGATATTTGCTTTTCAAAATAGGTGGCTGTTAGCCTGAAATTTTTAGAATTTTGTTATCATTGTCCGAGAGTCTTTTTGTGTATTCTTGGATAACCAACACGTCAGGTTTCAGATGATCTACAGTATTTTTTAGTTCACTTAGGAGCTAATCCCCAGCATTCCATTGTAAAATGTTAGTACACATTAAGACATGTTAGTATGTGAGCTGGGGGGATAAGGACTTAATTATGAATAATTTACTCAATTTGCCTGCGCATGAGAGCTATGCGGTCAAAGTTTAATTTCCCGGCCTCCGCTAGATCGAGTATGGTACCAATCATTAGTCGTTGTTGGTTTATTACTTTGTCTTGATTTTCCTGATTTTTTTTTAGTATAAGGTCAATGTTGACTTTAGGTTGGTTGGTAGTTTAATTTTTTGTTATTATTATTATTACTATTATTATTCTTTCTTGATTTCCCTGATTTTGATCATAGGTTTGTGTGATCTTAACTGGCTGCGGTGTAGATGTACAGTACAGGCCTGTCAAAAGTTAGACACTTTAGTGCCGAATAAGTGCCGACTCGGCAGCTCGTCTCGGCCCCTCGGCAGTTATGTCTCGGCCAATAGTAATCAACAGCTCGGCACTTTTTCGGCTGCTCGGCACCTTTTCGGCCGTTAGGCTCCTCGGCACTTTTTCGGCCACTCGACCCCTCGATCGTTATCTAGAAAACGTCAGTTCATTTAACATGCCTGAAGTTACGCGTATATTGCCATATTTTAGAGAGTAAATTATGAGATTATCTAACTCTGGAGTAAGTCAGAGAGATCAGTAGGAAAATTAGTAGAGAAGATAATATTTATATATCAACAGTGTCAGTGAACAAGTTTCTGTAGCGTTTTAGACGACTTTCTTCAAAATCAAAAGTTTGATGTCAGGTGTTGGAGTCTAGCCGATCTCGGAGACAATGTGTCTAAATAAAACTCCGTTTGTTCGACATTCTTTTGTCTTGGTACTGAGAAGGTTTTGACGCCGTGTATTGAAGCCAGGTATTTGATGATGACAGGGGATTAACAGATTAGGATTATGACACCTGAAGTTTACCTGTATAGGTACATTTAATGGCCAAATTAAAACGGTTTATTCCCCGAACGCCTACTCGATTAAAACAAACAAGTAATTAGTTAAGGGATTAAGAGGCCTTCTTGAGGGTCACAAGTTGTTTACCTGGATTTTTTTTTCTTTAAGTAAAAATGAAATAGAAAAGGATAATATTCAGTATTTTTAATTTATAATAAAATGGAATTCAAAATAATACTAAATTTATTAAAATAAAACAACCAAAACTCTATAAGTAATTTTAATAATAAATTTTACTCAGTATCCGATTATGTGAATTAGATGTTAAACATTTACAATATGCAATGCACAAATTATCAATATAGCACTAGTTTACAAAAAAGTATATTACATACTACAAAACAACATACATGACATATACATCATCATTAGCAGCATCAATAAATAATAATAATAATAATAATAATAATAATAATAATAATAATAAACACAAATAGAGCACTAGAGTTATAAAGCAATAATAAATACAGATCACATCATTATCAGCATCAGCATCAAATAAAGCACTACAAATTAACATGAACAAGAGTCTAAAATTATAATCTTCAATAAACAATGCAGGATTTTCAATCAACCAAGGTGTAGAAGTTGGGATGCTGAGTCGGCGTAAGTCATCAAGTCAATCAGCCCATTCTGGTAACGTTCCTTCAAAGTTGTCAGGCGACGGTCGATGTTGATGTATCTCTTTGCACGAGGACGGGTAGTTCCACCTGCAGCTATCTGTATTCTCGCAATACCATTGGCGTTCTGGACATCTTTAAACATCTGTATCGCTGTGAAAATATTTGGGTGTGAATGCTGAGTCATTTTCTTTAGTTTGTTGTGCCATCCCTCAATGTTGTTCGTAGTTCTTGGTCCTTGTGTTTCGTAGTGGTTCCAAAGTGCAGGATCTCCCTCAACCCACTGATCAGTAACATAGTCTGTAAATGGTTGCGTCAGTTGTGTGATGTCTGCGTCGTCACGGTCTTCAAGTGCCTGGAACCAAACATCTTCTATAGCATCCATCGGTATAAGGGGTAAGATAGCCGCGCGTCTTACCAAGGTCTTTACGTCATCGTTGTCACGGTAAAGTGTCTGTAGTCCAGAACCTTGCGTCTTTCTCCATATGGCCTGTGTGAAGTGGAAGAAGCATCCCTTTGTCTGTATGCCTGCAAACACCTCCTTTATTGCATTGTGAGCGGCTGTCTCAAAGTCTAATACTGCAGTGTTAGGAGCAAATTGAAGTTCAAGGTCTGCCATCTATAAAAATAAAAAATACATATTTTTAATCACATATGATATATTGTCATTAGTTGCATTGTGAATGCAAAATGCTATTCATTTAATCTTGAAAATAGATATTCTGACTTTTTCCGATACTGTGTACTACAAGATAAAAATTTCTGCCACTTCAATTATAGGTAGTGAAATATTCTTGACCGGGACGTAAAATCACATTTAATCAATCAATCACTATATAATTGAATAATTGTTTTAGTAAACTATATTACCTTTACCTGAAGCAAACTAAAGAAGCGTCTGTATATAGCTTGACTCTTTCCTGGAAGAAATGCATATACAACTGGTGTCATCTTGTCGTCAGTCTGTATGTGGATGCTGTATATCTGGTAGAATAGGCTTGGACATGTGTAGAAGGTACCATCGCAGAAAAATGTGTCAGCACTGGCTAAGTCTTGGAGGTTTCCTGTTGTTGCAAAGGCGATCATTCTGCTGGTCTGGTGTGTTTCATCAAATAGAAGAAACTGGTTGCCTGTTGCTGTCTCTGTCCATTTTCCCTCCAGTCTGATGTCTGCCTGAGTCTTTGGAAGTGGTGGCGTCTGTCTGCGTCGAGCTCTGTACAGTGTTGATTTTGCTGAATTAAAAGTTGGCAGTTGTTCTAGTACTTCTCTGGTTGTGTCATCCCATTCTTTGTCACGAAGTTTGTTGAGTTCCTCTGTGAATATAGATGGTATTGGTCTGACTTCTTCTAAGCAGCGCTTGGTAACTTTATTCATAATCTCTTTCGAAACTACTTCGGCGTGATTTGCTGGGGTTCTGTGTGGCTGTCTTCCAAATCCCGTCGGTATGTTGTTGACAGTAGATAAGGATGCTGGGCAACTGGGAACAACACATCTCCAAAACACCTTGTCTGGACCTCTGCGGTTAACCCTGTACATGAAGCCGTCTATGGAAAGATTCGGATTCCCTCGTCTGTTGATGATGAGCTTAACATTCAACTGTGCGTTCGCCATTGTGACACTAAAATAATGTAAATCCTCATTCTGACCATCATTATAAAGAACTTCTTGGCTTGCTGTGCTCCATAAGCTTACTTGTTGAGCATGATTCACCGTTCAGAATAGTAAGCTTACTATTTAGCAAATGGCATATAGCTTGCAGAGTTCAACACTGCAATCAGACTTAATTAGCTTTTTACATGAGCACTGCTTACTTTAAAAAGAAAAAACTATTTATTTATTTTTTTATTTGTTTATTTATTTAATCAAAGGAGAAAAATTTCAATATTGATTTTAGCATATTTAATTTTTAATTAAAAAAAAACATTTCTGTGAATAAAAAATAAATTTGTATATCAATAATATTATTATTATCAACGTATTTTTAATTTCAGTTTTATTTTTCTGTTAAAAAATTACTTTTTCTATTAATTAAAATAATTTATTAAATTGGATTATAATTATATTTTATTTTTATTTTATTATTTTTACATATTTTTATTTCAAATTTATTTTTCTTATTACTTTATTTTATTAATTTATTTACTTTATTATTTTTACATATTTTTTTCAAATTTATTTTTCTTATTACTTTTTTTAACAATCATTACATTTTACAGGTAATATTACAGGTAAAAATTCCAGGTAAATCACTCTTGAAAGGCCCCTTAATCCCCACCTCTAATTACTTGTTGTTTTATGCGAGTAGGCGTTCGGGGAACACACCATTAAAACTGCGATGGCAGAAGTCCAGTTTTTTGTTTTTAAAATCCCGCTCAATAATGGAATATAAAAGATTTATGCAATTCTGGGGGAAAAAATCACATATCTATTTTTCCGTCGTCAATATACATGTATTTAATGGTATTTATTTATTATTATTGATCTTTATTTATTTATTTGTTATTTCTATTATTATTATTTTTAAATTTATTATTATTTTTAAATTTATTATTATTATTTTTTAATTTATTTAATTTGCACTTGTATTCATTATCATTAACGAATGAAATATTTTATTATTATTAGTATACATACAATTAATCTCTCTCAGATGTAAATTGCTGAAAAAAATCACATATGTATATTTTCCACCATCCGTTTATTTAATGGTTTTATTTTATTTTATTTTATTTTATTTTATTTTATTTTATTTTATTTTATTTTATTTTATTTTATTTTATTTTACATGTATTTTATTTTATAATTTTTTTTTTTTTTTAAATTTATTGTTATTTTTAAAGTCTTTATAATTACCGATTGATATATTTTATTATTTTCATATATACAGTTAAACATTAATCTCTCAGATGTTCATTGTTAGACCACTCGTAAGCTAGTGGCCGAGACTCGGCTACTGAGAGGCCGAATGAACTGCCGAGTCGTGGACAGTTCAAAGAGCCGAGGAGCCGAATGAGTTGCCGAGATCTCGGCTACCGAGTGGCCGAGCTGTGAACAGTTCCAGTTGCCGAGGGGCCGAGAGTTGACAACTTTTCGGCCACTAGCTGTCCACAGCTCGGCCCCTCGGCTGCCGAGTCTTGTCTACTTTTCGTCAGCTCAGTGTTAAACTTTCGACAGGCCTGTACTGTAGTAGTCTGGGTTGCGGTCTTACTGGACCGAGCTTGTGGTTTTGATAACCGCCTGTGAATATGTCTTGACCGGATTTTGGCTAGCTTGTTTAACTTGATTTTTGTTAGTTTGCCTTATCTTTTTAGCTGCTAGTGGGCCTATGTGGGCCGGAGCAGTTTTCGCACTTGGGAGTGGGGCTGGCCTTGGGACAGTCCTGGTATTTGTGGGGGCCAGCGCAGTGAGAGCAGGTTGATTTGTTCTTGTATTTTTCGGCTTTATGTCCGGGTTTTTGGCAGTTATAACAAAACGCGGCCGGGAAATTAAACTGCTGAATACCATAAGTGAACTTGTTAATAAGTATTGTGATAGGTACTGAGTGGTCTCAAATGTAAGTCTTACTGCCCGAGAGGGGGTTCTATCTCTATTGTTTAATCTTAGAATCTGACTTGGTATTTGATTTTTTTCAGGTTCCATTTTTATAGCCTCAAGTATGTCTTGTTCTGTCCAGGTGAGGAGGATGTTCTTTATGACTCCAAATGATTTTTTATTCTGATTAATTAATCTTGCTTGGGTTGGAGTTTCCCCTAGGTAGTCCATGCTTCACTGAAGAGTTTTTTCCCGATAGGATTGTATAATGTTCTGACTATAATGGTTCTACCCCCTTTCGAGGTCTCAATGATGAAATATTGGTTCATGAGGGCTGATCTTACCTCATTATGGATTTGTGAGTGATTGAGTTTTTGAAATAGGGAGCGCCCTTTCTCCCTACAGCTTATAAGTATGCTGATGAACAGCATTTAAGACGGCCTTACGCCTTTATCCATTTAGGAGTTTTTGTCTGCCCTTTTCTTTTTCTTTTTGTGACGGGTCACCTCTTTGAAACCCTGGCTATCTGAGTCAGTATCCAGGACGGACAGGTTGGACAGATTGGAAATGTCCGTGGCCGGCCTCTTGCGCGGCGTGTCCATCATGGATTTATGTGTGGAGAAAAGTGAGTCCCTATCAAATTCCATATTAAAATTAGATTGACCTTAAGACTAATTTTTTAAATATAGACCTTAAAGTTAAATTATAAACTTACTATATTCTTATATTCTCTTTTAATTCTTAATTCTCTCGTACGTCCGTTGTCTCCGATGAATGAACGAATTAACCTTTAGAAACCTGCAAAAAGCTAGTAAATTCTCTGGACATGATTACTAATAAACTATATAATTGAAAGGATATTTTAGATCTTTTATATCTTCATCAAAGATGTAAGAGTGTTTAAGTGTCATTACTCAGCTGGATAATTTTCCATTGGTTAATCAGTAATTTATATTTAATTCAACCAGTCATATTTTAATGTTGTAATCGCGCATCATAGTCAAGGTTTATTGTGCTTTAATTGTAAACGCGCTATTAAAATTTTTTAGTACTTTGTCAGTATATTAAAAGGGTTTACTTAGAAACACTCACTAGAAGATGAAATTTAGTTTACCAGTCAGTAGTTTTAAGATAAAAGTCATTGTACCAAGCCGTGGTTATTTAACACTTATGATTTAGTCTCAAAAACGGCATACGCGTCATAAATATAGATAGATAGATAGATAGATAGATAGATAGATAGATAGATAGATAGATAGATAGATAGATAGATGGATAGATAGATAAATAAATAAATAAATAAATAAATAAATAAATAAATAAATGAATAAATAAATATTTGAATGAATAAATGAATGAATGAAGCCTCGGCTTTGAGGTAATTTTAAGTATATCCGACACAAAAGAAAATGATGACGATAAGACTAAAGTAAGATTTAAAATGTTATAAAAGTTAAAAATCATCAAATGTTTGTTAAACGTATGTGGAACCTCTGAATATACGCGGCTTACATGGTATACATTTGCTTTTTTGTGTCACAATTTTATCAACGTCTAAAGGTGCTCCAGTAATCAGAAGAAACTATGCACCTGCGTACTTCCTTTCTGGAAACAACTTCCGGAAGCAGTTTTCAAGATGTCTCTCTTGGGGAGCTTGGTAAAAACAATTTCCCCAAGGGCAGTATCTACTGTTGGCAACGCTGTTCTTCGAAAAGCAACACCTGTTGCCTCATGCAGGTATATTTTATTTCATATACATATAGAATTTTGTGAAATAGCGCGATCGTTCACAATTGCTTAACCTCAAAATGCCCTTCGTTTTCGTGTTATGAAACTTGTAATCTCTATAGGCTAGTGGTTATTCTGTTACGTGTTTTACCATTACTACAACTAATTTAACCTGGATACAAAAAGTCAGTGCAAGGTTTTGCTTATAAATTGCATTTTGCTTTCTAAGTTTGTTTAGCAAGATGCTGAAAAGTGGTTTTATACACAAAACTTATATTTTGAATATATATGAATTATTTTTTTCTGATTTCCAGTGCCAATAACACCAGTTAATTTATGGTGTGATCTTTATATTATTATTGTTGTTGTTTTTATTATTTGATTGTAGTAGCTGTCTGTAGTATTATAACATAATAAATTATGAAGATGATAAAATTTGAAAGTTATAAATTATACCGGAGAAAAATATTTGTTAATTCATCATTAAACCATCTTTATATGCTGTACGCATAATATTGACTTTTGTACGGGTAATTGATTATAAGCCCAGGGTAAAGCCCAGGGAAGTTTCTCGCACCAAGGAAGTTTTGGGACATTGTACAGATGTAAAATTTACATTTATATTAAAGAATATACTATATTTTTTATGTAAAAAATTCATAACAATCCATGCAAAAATAAAGCAGTTTTTTACCATTGTTTTTTACCATTCAATAGGATATGGAGAGATGACTCGCGCTGTTACTTTTTATATTTTCCTAAACTAGAGTATAATCTCTGATAAATATGTGAATATTACATCTCTACAGTGTCCCAAAACTTCCTTGATGCAAGAAACTTCCCTGGGCTTACAATCGAGGTACCACTTTTGTACTGGTTTAATTACTCTACTGACAGTAACCTTCCAGCATTAAGAGTGGAGAAATGGTGTTTTACGCCCCAGTCAAGAATCTTTCACTTAATTCGAGGCGGTCAGTTCTGGGATGGTGGAGGAAACCGGAGTGCCCAGAGAAAACCACCGACCTTCGACAAGCGAACTGACAAACTTTCTCACACTAGCATCTATACCAAGTGGGATTCGAACCTAAGTGGTGAGAGGCTTTGTGCAGGGTGCCCACTTCCTATAAAATCCTATAAATTCCTATAAAATTGGCAATTCCTATATTTTTCCTATATTTTCTCAAAAAGACCTAAAATTTTTATATATTTCACACTATTCCTATATTTTTGGGGGTTTTTTTTTGTTTCTATTTGTGTTAGGACTTTTTGTGTTCACTCACGCAAAGCAGTGACTGGGGTTGTATACATCATTTTAAGTTTTTCTAAGAAATCATTGGAATGTCTTGAATTGACATGCACATTGAAAAAAGAATTCCTATAAAAAATAGAGGAGAGGCTTGAACATGGAATGGCTGTGAGGGGTGGAGGAGGCCATTGTAGTCATCAGTGAAGTATACAATCCCAAAATTTCTTTCAGTTTAGCAATTCAGTGTTTTGAAAATTCCTATATTTTTCCTGTATTTTCAGTCAGATTCCTATAAATTTCCTATATTTTTGGGGAAAAAGATCCTATATACCTATATTTTTGACAAAGAAAGTGGGTGGGCACTCTGTTTGTGATCCGTAAATGCGCGCTTTAGACCACTCAGCCACCCAGGCCCCTACCAGCATTAATGACTGAATCTAAACTACAAAACAGAAAAAATTATATACCAGTACTCATAATTCATTTTTCAATTAATTTTTTTGTGTTCTTGTACATGTTACTGCATAATACTGAGATATCATCAATATAACATAAATATGTGGTAGGTCCTGGGTTTGAACCCCAGACGGTCAGGTGAACATATTGTATTTGCCCCTTATTTTATGAATTTGTTTTTGTGAAATCAGCAAAATAGATTAGTGGGAATTTGATTTAATAACTTAAGTATTGCAGCTTAACATTATTTATCAGGTTAGTATATTGGGTCCTTTTCATTTCCTTCAAAATGAGGTCAATTTATGCCTAAAGCAATGGTACTCACATTGAGATTTTTTTTTTTCCCCACGACTTGTCTATTTTCAACAAGTTTTAGGTGTTTAAAGATATTAAATGCATATTTAATACTTATGTTTTACATTTTGTAGACATTGATTTATATTAGTATTTAGAAAAGAATGTAGAAGTTATTTATCTGTTGTCAGGGGAAAAAGACAGTTATGAATATGATATGCATACAAAAAAAATTGTATTAATGTTCTCAAGATAAGCAATAGACTTATTAGTCCTCTTGCTTTATATCCTTTTTACAGTATTGCTAAAAGATATGCATCAGTATGGGAACCTGATCAAGACTATTATAACAAATACAATGGTGTTTTACTACATCCAGGAAGCACTGCGGTCAAATGGCAAAATGTTCCCCATGATGATCTAGGTATGTATTTATATTGTTACCATGAACATATGCTGTAATAGGTAGCAACTTCCAAACATGTTCTATTCAAATTGTTCTACCTGCCTATATGAAGGAAAACATTGACCAAGGTGTAAAATTGTTATCTTTAGAACATTTCATGTGTAGCTTCCAACCTGTAGATAACCACTACAGTAGCTTAGATGGTAGAGTGCTCGCTTGTATGTGGGAGGTTGTGGGTTCAAACCCCTGTTAAATCTTACCTAGACTTTAAAATTGGTAGTGACTGTTCTTTTGCTAAGCATTCATATTATGGTTGGAGGCTGAACTATTATCATATTATGGTTGGAGGCTGAGCCCATTATCATATTATGGTTGGAGGCTGAGCCCATTATCATATTATGGTTGGAGGCTGAGCCCATGATCATATTATGGTTGGAGGCTGAGCCCATTATCATATTATGGTTGGAGGCTGAGCCCATTATCATATTATGGCTGAAGGCTGAGCCCATTATCATATTATGGTTGGAGACTGAGCCCCTGATCATATTGTGGTTGGAGGCTGAGCCCATGATCATATAATGGTTGGAGGCTGAGCCCATGATCATATTATGGTTGGAGGCTGAGCCCATGATCATATTATGGTTGGAGGCTGAGCCCATTATCATGTTATGGTTGGAGGCTGAGCTCATGATCATGTTATTGTTGGAGGCTGAGCCCATGGTTATATAATGGTTGGAGGCTGAGCCCATGATCATATTATGGTTGGAGGCAGAGCCCATGATCATATTGTGGTTGGAGGCTGAGCCCATGATCATATTATGGTTGGAGGCTGAGCCCATTATCATATAATGGTTGGAGGCTGAGCCCATGATCATATAATGGTTGGAGGCTGAGCCCATGATCATATTATGGTTGGAGGCTGAGCCCATGATCATATTATGGTTGGAGGCTGAGCCCATTATCATGTTATGGTTGGAGGCTGAGCTCATGATCATGTTATTGTTGGAGGCTGAGCCCATGGTTATATAATGGTTGGAGGCTGAGCCCATGATCATATTATGGTTGGAGGCAGAGCCCATGATCATATTGTGGTTGGAGGCTGAGCCCATGATCATATTATGGTTGGAGGCTGAGCCCATTATCATATAATGGTTGGAGGCTGAGCCCATGATCATATTATGGTTGGAGACTGAGCCCATGATCATGTTATGGTTGGAGGCTGAGCCCATGATCATATTATGGTTGGAGGCTGAGCCCATTATCATATGATGGTTGGAGGCTGAGCCCATGATCATATTATGGTTGGAGACTGAGCCCATGATCATGTTATGGTTGGAGGCTGAGCCCATGATCATATAATGGTTGGAGGCTGAGCCCATGATCATATAATGGTTGGAGGCTGAGCCCATGATCGTATTATGGTTGGAGGCTGAGCCCATGATCATATTATGGTTGGAGGCTGAGCCCATAATCACAGTCCACTTACCTTGTCATGATTTTGAATGGGGTTTCTTTGTATGAAAACTGAAATGTATTTTGGAATTTAGAGAAATGATTTTTGTACCAGTTGAATATATTTTGATATGAGATATGTATATAATTTCAGAACTTGCCATCCTTAGAGAACAAGAAATAATAAATCTAACAGTCAACTTCGGACCTCAGCATCCTGCTGCTCATGGTGTGTTGCGGCTTGTATTAGAGTTGAGTGGTGAGGTAAATCATTAAAATATATGTAACCAGAAAAATGTTTCATTTTGGCAGCTATTACTTACAAGTAAGGTGTATTTTTAGCTAAATCTTTGAAAATCTTCTACCTTAAAATTACTGGCCAATTGAAAGGAAATTTATGATAAATATTTCTTGAAATATATAACACAAATACCTGTTAAATTCTGATTTAATACATGTATATGTGCACATTTTGGAAAATCATTCCTCATCAGTGACACTAGGGGCCAAAAGGTTTGATCAATTAAAAACTTAAGCCAAAAAAATTGAAAACTATTGAATCTAAAGTTCCAAAATTATATGAATCCAAATCCAGCTAAGAAATGCTTTGCATGAGTGATTGAGGGAACAAACCTTAGTTTTAAATTAATTTCAAAAATTAAGACAGCTGAAAATTTGGTAAGTAGTATATTAGAAAAAAGCATTTTTCTAGTGAGTTTGTCTACAGCTTAATCATTGAATTTTTAAAGGTTTTCCAGGTGAGCGATACAGACCCTATTGGGCCTTGTGTTTAAAATTGGTCATGCCAGTTGTGTGTGTTTGAATGTCTGTCTGTATGCATGTGTTTACTAATGTTTCTGCTTTTGATGAACACCAATTTTAAACAAAAATGACTTTTTTCAATGATAAAGAGGCATTTACATGAGCTGGTGCAATTTAAATCAGTATTGCTATGACAACCAAAACAAAATCAGGGTGAAGTGTAGTAGATAAAATCTTTAAAAAACAAATTTCTTTTCAAAAATAATTATGTAAGGAATGTTGAAACTGACTTTTTTCTGCGTCTTTAGTCTTATTTGTTCATTTCACCAAATTCAGTAGATATAAGTGTAAGTGTTGCTATATCAATCCATTATTGACAGTCCAACTAATGTATATAAATATAATTTATTTTCAGGATGTCGTAAGATGTGATCCACATATTGGTCTACTTCACAGAGCTACAGAGAAGCTTATTGAATATAAAACATATACACAGGTAAGGTCAAAGTTCATGTCAGCCACCCACTAGTAAGAAGACCCAACAATCAGTTAATGCACAACAAGATAAGGTCAAAAGTCATTTTAGCCACACATTGGTTAGCAATATCCAACAATCATATGAAGCACACATAGGTAAGGTCGAAGGTTATGGGGTTTCAGGGTATTCAGTGCTCTAGGATTCCCTTTTCCTGGCTCCCGTGCCAAGTTAATTTCGGTCACGTGGAAGTGATTTCGAAGTGATAAATATTGGCTTTCTTCTCCATGGGAAAGTGAAATTTTTTACAAAAATGAACATTATCCATTATCAAATGCAGTTTCTGAATTACATTTTCCTCTGGTAAATGTTCCTCATGCAACATTGTCAGTTGAAATAATAACCTTTTTTTTTAAATTAAAAACCTTGTTCTGGGAATCTTAATTCTTTGCAGGTGAAGGGAGATAACTCATACAGCATCTGTAGTTTGCATTTGGCTTCAGTTTCATATCAAGTTGCAATTTTTGTTTGTTTGTCAGAAAACCTGTTATTTGCTTTCTAATAAAAAATATTAAAAACAACTAACCTTTTCTTTTATTTTGATATTTATAAAACGTGAAAGGCCACAAAGTAAATCCATCCCCTTCTTTGCCCAGAAAAAAAAACAAGACAAATTAAACCAGAGGACAAGAACTAAAATACAGGCTAAAACCTTAATTTCAAGTTTTTTTTTTTACAGATACTAGTTACCTTTATCGTAAATAAATTGATTTGACCTATAATTGTTTTTATGGGGAAAGTGAAATTTTTCTGTGGAAAAGTGGATTTTCTTTTGTGACTTTCCTGCGGAAAGTTAGTGTCAAGGAAAAATCCTAGAGCACTGGTAATTCTGACATCTCTGAAAAACAATTATACATTGAGGTTCCTTTCTCAATGCTTGCTGAAAAATTTTCAAATCTATGACAAAAATAGTCTTTTTTTTTTTTTTTTGGTTTCTATTTTTAATTTTTAATTCAAACATTCTAAATATTCCTTCATTAGTTTTAATTTTTTTGTTTTATTATATTTTTAATATAGATTATGAAACTCTGTTTCAGGCATTGCCGTATTTCGACAGGTTAGATTACGTGTCCATGATGTGTAATGAACAAGCCTACTCCTTAGCTGTAGAGAAACTCTTAAATATAGATATACCAATAAGAGCCAAATATATTAGAAGTAAGTTAAATATTTATTTATAGATTTACATGCAAGATATACCCTGTATATAGAGATCACCCAAATACATGCACAGTATATCCAATATATAGAGATCACCCATATACATGTGCAGTATGTATATCCTGTATATAGAGATTACCCAAATACATGCACAGTATATCCAATATATAGAGATTACCCATATACATGTGCAGTATGTATATCCTGTATATAGAGATCACCCAAATACATGCACAGTATATCCAATATATAGAGATCACCCATATACATGTGCAGTATGTATATCCTGTATATAGAGATCACCCAAATACATGCACAGTATATCCAATATATAGAGATCACCCATATACATGTGCAGTATGTATATCCTGTATATAGAGATCACCCAAATACATGCACAGTATATCCAATATATAGAGATTACCCATATACATGTGCAGTATGTATATCCTGTATATAGAGATTACCCACATACATGCACAGTATGTATATCCTGTATATAGAGATTACCCACATAATTGCAAGATATATCCTGTATATAGAGATCACCCACATAATTGCAAGATATATCCTGTATATAGAGATCACCCACATAATTGCAAGATATATCCTGTATATAGAGATCACCAATATACATTCACAGTATATCCTGTATATAGAGATCACCCACATAATTGCAAGATATATCCTGTATATAGAGATCACCAATATACATTCACAGTATACCCTGTATATAGAGATCACCCATATACATGCACAGTATATCCTGTATATAGAGATCACCCTTTGGACTTTAAAGTATGAAGTTTATTTATAGACATCTGGTCTTTATATAGACACTGTTGGATCTTGCTCCAAATCTTTTGTCGCCAACAACTTTGACAGATGATTTATTTTTGTCACCAGTTTGTTGGTTTTGATGCTAAAATTCTCTTACATGGATTTGTGTCTTTTTCTTTTTCTTTATCTTCATCTGCTTCTACTTCTTCTTTTTTTATTTACATGAACTTCCATGTTGCAATTGACCATACCCTGAGCTAGCCCTTAGAGATGCTTCTTTTACCACTGTGATAGTTTAGTTGGTAGAGTGCTCCCTACGTTTGTGGGAGGTCGGGGTTCGAATTTGACAAAGACTTAAAAGTAGGTAGTGAATTTTCTTTTTCCAAGCAAAGGACATTTAAAAATGAAAGTAATGGGGTTCTTCAGAGGAGACTTTAAAACAGATGTCCCGTGTTACAGCAGGCATAGCCTGCTAAAGAACCCTCATTGCTTATTGTCCTAAGCAGATTGTAAAGGCCAAAATTTCTGCCTTTTCACCCATAGCTGGTGATGTCTCAATATAAGTTCTTGACAGGGATGTAAAACCCCATTAAATCAAACTGAACTAAATGTTTCTTTTTAATCAGAAACTTGGACAAAGGAACCTTATATCACTGGTATTATTGGAAAGATGGCTTCAATATAGAGGTGGTCACTATAGATTAACTCATACTAAAATAAATTTGTCCAGATTAGTAAATTAGGTATCAGAGAATATCTGTGGCAGAGTAGCCAGAACCATTACAAAAGAAGAGTGCTGTTTACAGCTAAGGTTTGGCAATTCATAGTGTGAGAAAGTTTGGTATATTTATCAAAGGTAAAAAAAAATTCACTAGATAGCCCTAACCTTTAACCTTTAACCCCTAACCTTTATGCAAAAATATTATGGCCAACTTATTTTATATTTACATGATAGAAATGTTTTTTCCAAAACAATTTGTTAAGCTAATAAAAAAAAAGAAATATTAACTATCATCATGGAAGGGTAGATCATGGGCTTTACTTTTAATCTAAACCTCTAAAAAAGGACAATTTACCTCATAAATAGAGTAATAAGATTGAAAATATGCCTAATTTAAATAAAAACTGATAATGTTCTGGCCCCAGTTTCACAATCATTCACTCAGCTGAGTGTACACTCAACTCAAATTAAGGAATATTTCAATGTCAATTTCTAAGACATTATACAGTTAAAATTGAATATTTAATGTAACATTTACACTGATTAGTGTAGGTTTTTTGAACATAACAAAACATTCTGTCATAAAACTCGAAATTTTTAAAATATTGATGACAGAAAAATGGGTATATTTGAGTTGAGTGTACACTCAGCTGAGTGAATGATTGTGAAACTTGGGCCTGATCAACACAAAGTTTTTTTTTTTTATACAGCTGAGTAGTATATCAAAGTGTCTTCCACCTTCTAGGTTTTAATCCAAATTGTGTTGATCTTGTGTAAGAAAGATTGTCCTTTCACTGAACAATTGTTTTCTCTGAAATTGTGGTTATCTACGCTCTTCCACACCTTATTGTCTTGATAAAAAGAAATAATCTTGATTGCATAAAATATGATTGCACATTCCACTTAATTGTGTGTTAAATAAAATTATAGCATTTCAACTAGCAGTGACCAGGTGAGTATTTCAGGCCCAATTGGCTCTTTTTGTCTTTTTGTCACTTGCTGTAATAAATGTATATTACACATAAGCAGTAACACATTAAAACAGTGGTAAGCAGTTTTGAAATAGATTTATTTTTTAACCATTAATTAAATCAAAATTTTTCTTTGCTTTCAGCACTGTTTGGGGAAATAACTAGAATATTGAATCATATAATGGCTGTTGGATGTCATGCCTTAGATGTCGGAGCCTTAACACCATTCTTCTGGATATTTGAAGAGAGAGAAAAGGTAAACATTATATAAACAATAACACAGTTTCTGGGCTGTCAGTTACATTCATTTGAAACTGAAAAAGGGCTCTTATTCAAAAAAAGAAGATTTTTTGTCCTTGCATTTAAACCTTTACTATTGATATTTTTTATTTATAATAATTTCTTGATAGAATTTTTCTTCCAATTGGGATATAACAATACCTTTTTTCCCAACCCCCATCAGGACTATATTCTATATGAAACACCATTGACAAAAAAAACGTTTCATTTCATTAAAGGGACTTTTAAGTTACTCAAAATTTATGTAATGACGTAGTTTAGTATATTATCAGTTTACTTATATTAAGTCACCTTTTTAGCTCACCAGGTCAAAGGTATTTTTTCATGTGCTGCATAATGTTCAGTGCAAATGCAAATAAAATATATTTCTTTTTTAATTAAAACATTTGTTTAAGTGTGTGTGTGTGTGTGTGTGTGTGTGTGTGTGTGTGTGTGTGTGTCTTTTTACTCTTGCAAATTTATGAAACCAAAAAATTAATAAAGCTTTCCTTTTACACTAAAAGGCTCTTGCATTGTTAATATTTATAATTATAAATAAATATATTTCTTCTCTCCTCAACCCCCTCCCCTCCCTATAAAATGGCTTGGACATCAAGAGTTACACCATGCTGTCATTCTATTATTCTTTCATTGCATCATTTTGTTATAACTACATGTAGTTTACCCACTAATTCCTTTTATTGGTCGAAATATTTGTTGTAAATTTAAGTTTCCATTTATCCTGGCAGTGTTTATGATGTAAGACCATGATAAAAGATTGATTGTAGGGTTTCACAATCCAGTCAAGAGTATTTCACTTATATCAAGATGTCATCAGCTTTAGATGAGATATCAGAAAATTTTACCTTAGCATTGTACTCTTGGCAATGTACAGAGAGGATTCTTCAGCTTGCCACACCTACTTTTCCAGGAAGACATCAGTCTTTAATGTCTATCATTTCCAATGCTGGATGCTTGGTGAAAGAACAGTCACTACCTACATTTGTGTTTTAAGTCTTAAGTCAAATGCAGCAGAGGTGTAAACCCCAACCTCCCATATACAAAGTAAACACTCCAACAAATGAGCTATTGTAGTGGTCATGATAAAAGAGAATTTAATATACACGTTTTTTGTATACAGTGTATTTCTAATTATCAATCTGATTGTATAGAATTTGTATAATTTTTGTCGAGTCTGGCATAGCTATAAGGCAATATTTAGTTGTTAATTTTCCGATGTCATTGTAGGCGACGGCGTGTCAAAGTTTGAAAATTTATGTTACAGTAAATTTTTTTTTACTCGTTAAAAAACTAACCAGGCAAGACATTTAAATCCATTGAATTCTTGTCATATGTTGTTATTCTGTTTCAGCTGATGGAATTTTATGAAAGAGTTTCTGGAGCCAGGCTTCATGCTGCATATGTCAGACCAGGAGGCGTGGCTCAGGTATGACAGACTTTAGGGCAGAAAGTTCGCTTGAATATCCTTAATTTCAGTACTTATAGTATAATAAAAAAAATCTGGCAACCTTCAATCATATTAAACTAGTTTATTCTGAATAACTCACTTTAGAAAATACATTTGAATAAAGACCACTTGCCAGTAGCAAGTGTTAGAGTTAGCCAAACTGAATTTTGCTGTATTATTGCTCTGTGTAAAGTATAGAGTCCATGTGTCTAATGTGATTAGATACAACCTTTTTTCAGAGTTAGCTTTGGGCAATGAGAGTGTCATCATTTGTATTTTTTTTTTAATGAGGTAGTCAACGAAATTTGTCTCCTGGCAATTATTTTGAATGGCAACATTGAATTTTATGTCAGTCCTGATAAAGACACCTATTGGAGGATTTTGACATTAAAGTATATACACCAACAGCAAAATTTAGCTTATGTTGCTTTTGCTGTTGGCAAACTATTTGCAGCCAACTCTAACCCTGTTTTTAGCTCACCTGAGCACAAAGTGCTGAAGTGAGCTATTGTGGTGGGTCATTGTCCGGCGTGCGTCGTGCGTCGTGCGACGTGCGTCGTGCGTCGTGCGTCAACTTTTGATTGTTAACACTCCTGAGGCCACAATTTAAGTGCAATCTTAATCAATCTTTCTCAGAATGATCCTCTTGACAAAAGCTAGCTCAAGTTCGTATATGGGCAATGTTGGGTCAGTAAGTAGGTCACTAGGTCAAATTGTAGAAAAACCTTGTTAACACTCCTGAGGACCCAATTTCAGTCCAATCTTCATCAAACTTAGTCAGAATGATCATCTTGACAAAAGCTAGTTCAAGTTCGTATATGGGCCATGTTGGGTCAATAAGTAGGTCACTAGGTCAAATTGTAGAAAAACCTTGTTAACACTCCTGAGGACCCAATTTCAGTCCAATCTTCATCAAACTTAGTCAGAATGATGCTCTTGACAAAAGCTAGCTCAAGTTCGTATATGGGCCATGTTGGGTCAATAAGTAGGTCACTAGGTCAAATTGTAAAAAAAAACCTTGTTAACACTCCTGAGGCCCCAATTTTAGTCCAATCTTCTTTAAACTTGGTCAGAATGATGCTCTTGACAAAAGCTAGTTCAAGGTTGTATATGGGCCATGTTGGGTCAATAAGTAGGTCACTAGGTCAAATTGTAATAAAACCTTGTTAACACTCCTGAGGACCCAATTTCAGTCCAATCTTCATCAAACTAAGTCAGAATAAACTTCTTGACAAAAGCTAGTTCAAGTTTGTATATGAGCTATGTTGGGTCAATAAGTAGGTCACTAGGTGGGATTGTAATAAAACCTTGTTAACACTCCTGAGGACCCAATTTTAGTCCAATCTTCATCAAACTTAGTCAGAATGATGCTCTTGACAAAAGCTAGCTCAAGTTGGTATATGGGCCATGTTGGGTCAATAAGTAGGTCACTAGGTCAAATTGTAGAAAAAACCTTGTTAACACTCCTTAGGACCTAATTTTAGTCCAATCTTCATCAAACTTAGTCAGAATGATGCTCTTGACAAAAGCTAGCTCAAGGTCGTATATGGGCCATGTTGGGTCAATAAGTAGGTCACTAGGTCAAATTGTAATAAAACCTTGTTAACACTCCTGAGGACCCAATTTTAGTCCATTCTTCATTAAACTTAGTCAGAATGATGCTCTTGACAAAAGCTAGCTCGAATTTGTATATGGGCCATGTTGGGTCAATAAGTAGGTCACTAGGTCAAATTGTAATAAAACCTTGTTAACACTCCTGAGGACCCAATTTTAGTCCAATCTTCATCAAACTTAGTCAGAATGATGCTCTTGACAAAAGCTAGCTCATGTTGGTATATGGGCCATGTTGGGTCAATAAGTAGGTCACTAGGTCAAATTGTAGAAAAAACCTTGTTAACACTCCTTAGGACCTAATTTTAGTCCAATCTTCATCAAACTTAGTCAGAATGATGCTCTTGACAAAAGCTAGCTCAAGGTCGTATATGGGCCATGTTGGGTCAATAAGTAGGTCACTAGGTCAAATTGTAATAAAACCTTGTTAACACTCCTGAGGACCCAATTTTAGTCCAATCTTCATTAAACTTAGTCAGAATGATGCTCTTGACAAAAGCTAGCTCGAGTTTGTATATGGGCCATGTTGGGTCAATAAGTAGGTCACTAGGTCAAATTGTAATAAAACCTTGTTAACACTCCTGAGGAACCAATTTCAGTCCAATCTTCATCAAACTAAGTCAGAATAAACTTCTTGACAAAAGCTAGCTCAAGTTTGTATATGGGCTATGTTGGGTCAATAAGTAGGTCACTAGGTGGGATTGTGATAAAACCTTGTTAACACTCCTGAGGACCCAATTTTAGTCCAATCTTCATCAAACTTAGTCAGAATGATGCTCTTGACAAAAGCTAGCTCAAGTTGGTATATGGGCCATGTTGGGTCAATAAGTAGGTCACTAGGTCAAATTGTAGAAAAAACCTTGTTAACACTCCTTAGGACCTAATTTTAGTCCAATCTTCATCAAACTTAGTCAGAATGATGCTCTTGACAAAAGCTAGCTCAAGGTCGTATATGGGCCATGTTGGGTCAATAAGTAGGTCACTAGGTCAAATTGTAATAAGACCTTGTTAACACTCCTGAGGACCCAATTTTAGTCCAATCTTCATTAAACTTAGTCATAATGATGCTCTTGACAAAAGCTAGCTCGAGTTTGTATATGGGCCATGTTGGGTCAATAAGTAGGTCACTAGGTCAAATTGTAATAAAACCTTGTTAACACTCCTGAGGACCCAATTTTAGTCCAATCTTCATTAAACTTAGTCAGAATGATGCTCTTGACAAAAGCTAGCTCGAGTTTGTATATGGGCTATGTTGGGTCAATAAGTAGGTCACTAGGTCGAATTATATAAAAACCTTGTTAACACATATGAGGGGATCCATTTTAGACCAATCTTATCAAACTGTCTCAGAATGATGCTCTTGACAAAAGCTAGCTCAAGTTTATATATGGGTCATTTTGTGTCAATAAGTAGGTCACTAGCTCGAAATATAGGAAAAAATCTCTTTTAAGAATAGAAGCTCCAGTTTGCCAAAATCGAGCTGAGTGTACATCATTTTCAGGTGAGCGTCCAGGGCCTTCATGGCCCTCTTGTTTGATATTGAGGTTCAATTAGAAATTAATTAGAAATTAGTAAAGTTATGGTGTTCAACATCCAAGTCAAGAATATCGCAGTTCTTTATCGTGCCACAGGACAGAGGAAATTGCTTATTTTAAGTTCCCATCCAAAAGAACCATGAGTTTCATTTCATAATGCTGAATGCTTAGCAAAAGAACAGTCGCTACCCACTTTCAAGTCTTGGGTCAGACCCGGTTAGGGTTTGAACCCACGACCTCCCTTTTAAGAAGCACTCAAACTGAGCTACTGTAGTGGTTCAATATTTAGCATTGCTGGCATGAAAAAAAATTTCTGAAGTGTGACTTTACATGTCTGATGTTGTAGTAAATATAGCTTTAACAACCAAGTAGAAGTGGAGGTCAGAAAAAAATTGGAAAAGTAAATTTTCTCATGTCACTGAGTCAGAAAGAAACCATTAAGCATGAGTCACTGCAGCCAAAACAAGAAAAAGAAAGTAGAGAATAGGCACCACAGACATGCTATATTTAAAAAAAAAAAATGAGCATACCTTATTGGTACTACTTTCAGTTCCCTTTTAGACACTGAAACAGATAGTTCTCAACTTATAAGCTTAATTGCACAGGACTGACTTGAACTTAAACCTTTTTTAGGACATGCCAATTGGACTGATGGATGACATTTATGAATGGGCAGAAAAGTTCGGCGAACGTATCGATGAAGTGGATAATACACTCACCCAGAATAGAATATGGAGAGGAAGATTGATTGATGTTGGAGTGATTTCAGCTGAAGAAGCAATGAATTATGGTTTCAGGTGTTATATTGTTTATCAATTCTTAAAGTTCAGACTCCATTGTTTTTTTAATAAGATCGCATGTTATGAAACTTTGTGACTTCTTGGTGTATTTTATTAAAAAGTTAAATGTTAATAAATATTTTTACTTGAAATATGATCTTGAATCTTTCTGACAAATGACTGATTTTTCAAAATTTTAACCCTCAGATTATTTATCCCGGCAAACAGATATTTAAAAAATAAAAATCCTAAGTACAAGAAAAAGTCAAAATCCTGGACACACTGGACTATCCCAGATGCAAAACTTTTATGAATATGTCTAACAGATGTTTCACAGGTCTGGTGTCAAGTGGGATCTGTGTAATAGTTATCTATCCAAACTTTTTTTTTTCAGTGGTGTTATGTTGCGCTGGTCTGGTTTCAAGTGGGATCTGTGTAATACTAATCTATCCAAACTTTTTTTTTCAGTGGTATAATGTTACGCTGGTCTGGTTTCAAGTGGGATCTATGTAATACTAATCTATCCCAACTTTTTTTCAGTGGTGTTATGTTACGAGGGTCTGGTATCAAGTGGGATCTGCGTAAAGTACAACCCTATGATGCCTATGATGAGATGGAATTTGATATACCTATTGGCACAAATGGAGATTCTTATGACAGGTATGTTTATTAACCATAAGTGGAGGAGGGAATCCCATGTCCTTCCCAACCAAAAAGGGTGTATCCTCAAGACACCTAGATTTGAAGCAGTATTAAATTTGTGGCATTTTGTTTACACTGGATATCATTTATAGGGAGTACACCACTGCACACATTTAAAGTCGAATAGGCACCCCAAGGGTTAAACTCTGGTTAGAAAATTTTTAAGTATGTGTTAAACTGGTAAGAAAATAGAAAAATATCAAATTTTTTAGTTTTTTTAAATTATTCTCGAAGGTATATTTTTATTTTTTAATAACATGTAAAATAAATTACAATGTAAACTATGTCGTCTGCAAGAAGAGTGTCTGAACTTTTTACCCAATCAACATTTGAATTTTTTTGTGCCAAGTAATAATAGTTTTAAGTCTCATCAAAACCATGTGGCTCCCGCTGTATTAAGTAAAATTCATGCATTTTTCACTGTATAATATGATGTTATATGACGTAAATTCCGCATGTCATACCAGAAATGCATAATCCTTATAAATCTTTGTTATAGATTTGTAATCAATAAAAATCCATATATTTGTGTTGTAAATCAAAACTAGACTCATGACGTTATAATTTTTTTTAAACAACAAGTTTCGTATGTCCTAACCAGGAGAAATTACATGATCCAGGAGACTTCCAAAGAATTTAGTCACATTTTTTAAAAATGGCAGGGTTTTATTAACAATCAAATTATTTCTGGTATATTAAAAAGAAAACAACTATAAGTACGAGAAATTTACAATGGGATTGAATCTTTTACCATTTACTTAGGATTTACCATTAAATTCAGCAACCAACTGTTAGTACCATGAATTTTGGCAACAGGAGGATATATTGATGATTTCATAGTAACCAACATGATGATTATCTTTTATTCTCTATTAAATCAGAGATATTTTTAGCTTGGTACATCAAACATATTAAAATCTTTTTTTCTCTTTTTTTTTTTTTTTTGTGAGGAGTTGAACAAGAATACTGTGTCTGTTTGTCATTAGGTAAATTCATTGCAGGTTATAACATATCTCATTCATTGGACCCATATCTGAAAAAAAGTTGAAAAGTATCTGTTAGACCTAAAATTTTGAATTGGACATTAACTTTTGAAAGTGTAATCCTTGTCTGAATACAAAACTTTTACTGCCTGGTAAACTTCAAAAAAAAAAAATTTAATTGAATTTTGGATTTGTTCTTCATCTTATAATTGACATGCATGTAGTTTTGAACTTTCAAAAAGTAAGCAAAAATTATGCATGTTTTCCCAATTTCAAGGGTCCAGATATGAATTCCACAAGTATGAATTATGTTTGATGTAACACTCACACCTAGTGATTTTAATCCTCAAATAGTGATACATGGGTTTATTATATTGTTGGCATGGCATAAAAATAAAAATTTCAACCAGATTGTAGTTGTACTTGATGCTGCTGTAATGTCTTGTAACATGGCTTCAGCAAATTTTCTGCTATTCACAAAGAAAACAAGGTTATTCATCTTTATGGATTAATCTATCATGTTTGCATATGTTTGAGTGGTCTGTGATGTACTAGTGCACACTCAGTGTGCATTTTTGGTAAGTTGCTAAATATAGAAAAGTCAGTATACCACAGACAAGCATACCTCTCCCCCGTCCATGTTCCTGGCAGTGGGTACAAGTAGATACTCTATCCTTCTTATGCTAGCCACCACCCACTTTCAAGTCTTGTGTCAGACCCTTTAAGGGTTCAAACCCATGACCTTACAGATTGGGCACTCTACCAACTGAGCTAGTGCAGTGGTCCCTACTCTTGAGAAGAATGCTCTAATGGAATTGATCAGATGTTTTTGATATGAGTTGAACATGATTTATGTAACAGTCTCTCTTAGCTTCACTTTCTTTTGGGTGATGCTTTAAACAGTTTTGACCTTAGTTGTTGGTAACAATAGATGCAAATTAATACATGTAAATCCATGGAATGGAAATTTCTATTTTGGTAATTTTATGTTATTAGGTATCTTATAAGAATGGAGGAAATGAGACAGAGTCTGAGAATTATCCACCAATGTTTAAATAACATGCCACCAGGGGAAGTCAAAGTTGATGATAACAAAATTGTACCTCCTAAAAGAGCTGAAATGAAGGTACGTTTTCAAACCTGATAATGAATTGGTACCTACTAAAAGAGCTGAAATGAAGGTACGTTTTCAAACCTGATAATGAATTGGTACCTACTAAAAGAGCTGAAATGAAGGTAGGTTTTCAAACCTGATAATGAATTGGTACCTGCTAAAAGAGCTGAAATGAAGGTACCTTTTCAAATCTGATACTGCATTGGTACCCATTAAAAGAGCTGAAATGAAGGTATGTTTTCAAACTTGATAATAAATTTGTACCTACTGAAAGAGCTTAAATGTAAGTAGATTTTCAGACTTCATTATAAATTTGTTCCTCCTTAAAGGGCTAAAATGAAAGTAGGTTTTTAGACTTAACAATAAATTTTTACCTCCTAAAAGAGCTGAAATAAACATAGGTTTTCAGACTTCATAAAAAAATTTGTACCTACATGTACCAAAAGAACTGAATCAAACTAAATGTAAAATTTTACCTTCTAAAAAGATTTAACTTCTTTTTTACATGATGGTAATAAATTTGAACTTCCTAAAAGAGTTGAAATGCTGGTTATATTTTATAATTTGATAATAAAATTTGGGCATTCTGGTATTTTTTTAACCTGCAACAACAATCAGACTTCGATATTAAATGTTGAAGTTTCCTAAAGTTATGAGATTTCAGAGATATGAAACTGATGCAGAAATTCTGTTTTTCGTGAAAGCCATTGATTAAATCATTCCTTTATTCCTGTGGAGTTTTTCTGGCTGCCATATTTAATGTCTCAGCATCTAAATGACAAATATGAGAATATTGCATTGACAAAACAATAAAATTTCTGTTTCCAATCTGCTCCACTAGACACTTGATTTTTTTTTTTTTTTAAATTGGAACTGCACTACTTGTCATCGATTTATTTATACTTTTATGAATTATTGTCCTGCTGTCAATGTCTTCAGTACATTGATTTATTTTTATTGCAGGAATCTATGGAAGCCCTTATACATCATTTTAAATTGTTTACAGAAGGATACACAGTGCCACCTGGTGCCACATATACAGCTATTGAAGCTCCAAAAGTATGTTCAGTATATATTTAACAATTGAACTGTTTTAAAATGATGTTCATTGTCAATATGATTTGGAAAACTTTGCAAGCAATCTGAATAACACACATTATATAACTGAATAACATGCATGTTATATTTTCGTTAAATAGTAAAAAAAAAATATTCATTGATTTCAAGACTCAAAAATTTACATCTATAACACATGCATATAAGGGAGAGTCAAGTAGACACAACAGTCATGAAGAACATGCATTTTAGACACGGAACGACTTATTTTTGATCCACACTGTTTTTGGTAAGGGTAAAAAAAAATATTCATTGATTTCAAGACTCAAAAATTTACATCTATAACACATGCATATAAGGGAGAGTCAAGTAGACACAACAGTCATGAAGAACATGCATTTTAGACACGGAACGACTTATTTTTGATCCACACTGTTTTTGGTAAGGGTAACCATGGTGGTTTTGGTTTGAAAAATAATAGTGTTGTCAGGTATTTTGATGGTTTTTCAGTGAACTTGTATATAGCGAAATTATAACATATGTTGGAGTCACTGTGTTTTTGACAGTGAATTATGCAAAACTTACCACAGAAAATCCATTTAACTTGATTTGGTATATTTCACCTACTTGAGTCTTTGTGCAACTGAAAATTGCTATTCTAACTTAAAATATTTCTGTAAAAAAAAAAGGGAACTGTTTCTGCTATGGGGATTTTACATGTCAAAAATGGTGATTACAGTGTCAAACACGGGAATTGATGTTTTTGGTGATTAATTACATGATTTGTGCAAAAGAACACACCATCTGCTTTGTTTTTCAACATGTGTAAAATAATCCCAAATGTGGCAACTTTTAACTTTTTGCAAAAATACACCATAATAATCATGAATGGGCATACACATATTGAGTTACAACAAGATTCAAGTAACTGAAATAACAAATTTAATTAAGTTTATTGGACTTGCTATAAAAGTTTTGCATAATTCACAGTCACAGTCACATTGAGTCAAACAGTAATAAAAACACTTTAAAACCAATCACTAAGTAATTAGAACTAAAATCTATAGATGAATAAATCTGTACTGGTTATAGTTACTCTGAAAAAAAGGATTTGATTTCTATAAATAAACATGCCTACTTCACCTAGACACTTTAAATGCCAATACTGGTTCATTATTCTAAAAAAATGGCGAAGTTTCTGCATGCACACTTACCTTATCAGATACAAAAGTCTGTATATTTATAAATTAAGCAAAATTTGTTGTCACAAATACTGTGACTTTAATATTACATGAAAAGCCTCGATAACCACTACTTTTTAGCTCAACTGGCTACAGCCAGCTGAGCTTATGGCATGGCTGAAGCCTGTGTGCGTAAACTTTTGTCTTCTCCTCTAAAACCACTGGGCCAACTAAAACCAAATTTGGTGTGGAAGGTTCCTACCTCAGCCTGACTAAAGTTTGTACCAGACAACCCCGCCCGACATCCAAGATGGCCGCCGTTACTATAAATAGAAAAAACACAAAAATGGCCATTGTGGATTTATTTTTCCACCAATTAAGCTCAAATTTGAAATGAAGGAAGTATATAGTGGGGGATTCAACATATGTAACGGGTTTTTGAGAGAAATTTTTCATTGACCCAATTTTTACGAATTATGCAACTTAGGTGCAATATTCAGTGAAATCTTTGAAAATCTTTTCCTCTGAAACCACTCAGGGCTCGTGCTGTCGATCGCCAGTGGCGCCAATTGCGAAAAATATTTGAATCTTGCGAAACGAAATTAAAATTGGCGAAAGTGTCTGATGAATTCAAAATAAAATTGGCGAAAATAAAATGTAGTTGGCGAATGTTAATATTAACTTTTCTGTGTCAAAACTGTTGTGTATTTCACGGCTGAACGCACCTCATTTCTGTATGGTAAGCCTATAGTAGCTTTTTGTTTACATCGTCGATCACGTGGTCACTGAACCGCGTCCTTTAAACACTATCAGAAGTTGACAAATGAATAAACACACTAATTGGATTAAAGGAATTAGCCTTCATAATTATTTGCGCTAATTGGTTTCTGTTTTGAATATGCTAAAACTTGGTTGGTGTTTACGAAAGTTTTGGAAGCTCCCTAATAAATTTGCATTTAAACGCCGACAAATTAGCTCTTCCAGAGCTCTTTCTTATGACCAGTCAATGAATTATTTTATTTACTTGATTCACGGGAACATGAAGCGCATTTTATTATAAATATTTTTCAATTCAAAACCCAAAACAAAAAAGTCTGATGAAAAACCCATCGTATGTTGAAACACATAATCCTGTGAAAAATTATACAAACTATACCGTCCGTCTCCTAATCTGATGTGAAACATATCTGTTTGAATAATGATCCTTTTTTAAGACTTGGTTGTCTTTTGATAACGAAACTGGTTTTATGACATGTAAATTTTGCATTTAGACGGGCAAGATAAACAGTTTTACCTCTGGATCATGCACTAACTATCCTACTTCAACACTTATACGACACCAATCGTCTAGATTATAAAAAATTGTTGACACTGACATGCAAACTACTTTTGAACAGAAAATTCAAACTTTGTACAATACAAAAAAAATAATAAATAAATAAAATAAAATAAAATCTATAATTTGTGCTATGCGATCTGCTTATTGGTTATCAATGGAAAAAGTGCCTACATAAAAATGTAATTCTTTACTAGAATTGTAAACACTCCGGGGTTGTACAGATCTAGGAAATTTGCACTCTGGTGGAAATGCTACCTATATGCCTGATTTGACCCCTATTTAGAAATCATGTCCCACTTGCTTCAGTTCTAGATTGAACACTTCTGGCAGCATAGATACATCCCACACCAACATGTTCTACTGACTGCGCCAACCAATTATGTAAGGTTAAATTTCTCATATTGGCGAAAAAGGATTTTCAGACTGGCGACATGTATATTGTTGCAGAAGATGGGTTGGCGAAACCAAAAAAGATTCCAGGGCTAGCCCTGCCACTGGGCCAGTTGGAACAAAATTTTGTTTGGTTGACCCCTACCTCGGCCTGACTAAAGTTTTTACCAGACAACCCTGCCCGACATCCTAGATGGCCGCGGTTACTATAAATAGAAAAAACACAAAAATGGCCATTGTGGATCCGTTTTTCCACAAATTAAGCTCAGATTGAAATGTAGAAAGTATATCATGAGGGAATTAACATATGTAACAGGTTTTTGTGAGAAATTTTTCGTTGACCCAATTTTCCAGAATTATGCAAATTAGGTGTAATATTTAGTGAAATGTTTGAAAATCTTCTCCTCTGAAACCACTGGGCCAATTGGAATAAAATTTTGTTTGGTTGACCCCTACCTTGGCCTGACTAAAGTTTGTACCAGACAACCCCCCCCCCCCCCCCCCCCCCCCCCCCGACATCCAAGATGGCCGCGGTTACTATAAATAGAAAAACAAAAAAATGGCCATTGTGGATCCATTTTTCCACGAATTAAGCTCAAATTTGAAATATAGAAAGTATATCATGGAGGTTTTAACATATGTAACAGGTTTTTGTGAGAAATATTTCATTGACCCAATTTTTACAAATTATGCAATAAGGTGCAATATTCTGTGAAATCTTTGATAATCTTCTCTGAAACCACAAGGCCATTTGGATGGAAGGTCCCTATGTCGACCTGACTAAAGTTTGTACCAGGCAACCCCACCTGACATCCAAGATGGCTGCTGTTACTATAAATAGAAAATACACATAAATGGCCATTGTGGATCCATTTTTCCACCAATTTAGCTCAAATTCGAAATGTAGAGAGTATATTGTAGGGGATTCAACATATTTAACGCGTTTTTTCAAGTCTTTTTTCATTGACCCAATTTTCACTAATTATGCAAATTAGGTGCAATATTTTGTGAAATGAAGTAAAATTTACTCCTCTGAAACCACTGGGCCAATTGGAATGAAATTTTGTGTGGAAGGTCCCTACATCAGCCTGACTTAAGTTTGTACCAGGCAACCCCGCCTGACATCCAAGATGGCCACCGTAACTAAAAATAGAAGAAATAAAAATGGCCATTGGGATCCTTTTTTCCATCGATTGAGCTCAAATTTTAAATATAGAAAGTGTACTGTGTGTGATTCAAAATATATAATGGTTTTTTTCTGAGAAAATTTTTATTGACCCAATTTTTAAAGAAATATGCAAATTAGGTGTAATATTTAGTAAAAATCTTCTCCTCTAAAACCACTTGGCGAATTGGAACCCAATTTCATGTGGAAGGTTCCTACATCAGCCTGAAAAAAGTTTGTACCAGTCCAAGATGCCTGTTGTTACTAGATATAAAAAAAGCCATTGTTGATCCATTTTAAGCTCAACTGGCTAAACCTAGCTGAGTTTATGGCATGGCGAAAGTTTGTCAGTTAACTTGCTGATTGGTCATGGTTTTCTCGGATACTCCAGTGTCCTCCACCATTTCCAAAACTGACAGTCTCTGCATAAGTGAAATATTCTTGAGTTGAACTGTTAAACAGCATTACAAACAAAAACAAACATTGTCTTACATATGCAGCTAGTTGAGCATCACAGGCCCTATTGGGCCTCTTGTTGATATTATATTGTTCAGCACTTTAGACTTCTTGTCGTGAATACTCTGTATAAATTAAGAATAGTACATAACCTTGCTTTGTTGCAGTTGACAAGAACCTGTAGCAAGACTGTCAGATTTCCTTCAGCCCTTTTTTCGTGGATGGAGCTCAGTGGAAAAGTTTTTAATAAACAAGTGTACAGTCCCATTACATGTATTTCTCAGTGTCTAGGTTTGAATCCGACTTCAGCAGTTTGCTTGCATAATGTCTAGTTTTTCTGGGCACTCTAGTTTTCTCAAATATTCCAGAACAGACAACCTTGATATGAATGAGAGAATCTTGAAATGGACCTTAAACACTTTTACCACACTCTACCTTCACCTTTCTAAGGGTGCTGAACAGCCACTTACTATTTCAACACATAAAGTAATCATACACATTATTTGTAACTCTAGTATGACTTTTTGTGTCAGGTCTAAAATATAAAGGTTTTTCCTGAAATGTGTTAATTGACAATTATCAAGATTGTAGTTTAAATGACTAGAAAAGCTGACAGTTCTTGTATATGAAAGTCATAAACATTTCAATCTAAATTTAAATACTTGTAATCTGCATGTACGTGTATGTTATCATTGTTGTTTGTTATTTGCAGGGAGAGTTTGGAGTGTATCTAGTATCTGATGGATCTAATCGCCCATATAGATGTAAAATCAAAGCTCCAGGATTTGCACATTTGGTAAGATATTTTCGAATTTCCAAAACTGCTGGACAGATTTCTGATGTGATATTTGGCTTCTCTAGAGTCTTAAGCCTATAATTTGTTC
The DNA here is from genome assembly GCA_029721355.1 of Tegillarca granosa. Classification (NCBI taxonomy): domain Eukaryota; kingdom Metazoa; phylum Mollusca; class Bivalvia; order Arcoida; family Arcidae; genus Tegillarca; species Tegillarca granosa. The sequence goes on along the minus strand of JARBDR010000756.1, from coordinate 175,932 downwards.
ATTTTGTGAAATTGGATCAAAAATGGGTTATGTGTTTTTGTGTTTGATTTTAAAAATTTCATTAAATGGCTTCAAATTGTTATAACTTGACTATTTGAACAGATATTGACATGGGGTTTTAAGTTTTGACTTTTTCTTGAAATGACCTTTGAAATAGGGTCAAAGTCATACCTAATTTGTGATTTATGCAATTTTAAGCAATTTCTTGCAAATATTAAGAGATATATAAAATCAAAATATTGTAAAAATGTTCAGCATAAAAAAGTATTTGATAGTCCATATAGGAGTTGTTGCCCCTGAAATATTATTTTTGGCTTATAAATACTAAAATTGTGCATTAGCTTGAAAACTTTCAACTTTTTGTATTGGCATGTATATAAGCATATTGTAAGTATTAAATGATGGTAATTTTGATATATGGGTAAAGGTCATAATTCCAAAGGTCAAGGTCATAGCTACAGAAGAAGACTGAAATTGATAATTATCTTTAAAACTATGAACTTTTTTATAGACATGTATTTTAGAATATTGTAAGTATTGATATGACGATCATTTTAATATATGTTTTAAGGTCATAAGTACAAAGGTCAAAATCATAGCAGCATAAGGGTACTGAAATTGTTAATTATCTTGTAAACTTTTATCTTTTTGCATAGGCATGTATATTAGAATATTGTAGGTATTGATATGACAGTCATTTTGATATATGGTTCAAGGTCATATTTTAAAAGGTCAAGGTCATACCTGCTTAAGTGTACTGAAATTGGGAATCATCTTGAAAACCATCAACTTTTTGTACAAGCATGTAAATTAGAATATTGTAGGTATTGATATTACAACCATTTTGATATAAGGTTCAAGTTCATATGTTCAAAGGTCAAAATTATGGCTGCATAACCATATGCTTAATGATTTTGAAATTATTCATTGTACTATAGTTAAATCATGCATATGAGCTATTTACAAATGAAATGTGACTAGATATATCTGATTAATTATTGCCGGATTTCCAAACTAGAGGAAATTTGTTAAGTTCTTTGCAAATTTTTGGACATTTCCTCAGGTGAGCGTTAAGGTCCATGGGCCTCCTGTTGATAAATCTTTTCCCAAATACACTTTTACAAACACAGTGATACAATTACACATATTGTGTTTTCTTGCTATAAATGTTATAAGTTTTTCTTTTACTTGTAGGCTGCCATGGACAGACTCGCTAGAGGACATATGTTGGCTGATGTTGTAGCCATTATAGGTAAGACACACAAAATTTTATATCTGATGCTCCGTGTCACAGTAGACTTTGCAGTGATGAATAAATAAAAAAAAAAACGTTTGAAATTTTTTTTATGATTTGCTAGCTATTGTTGCTTTTCTTTAAATGCTTCAGGTTCATTTCAAAACTGAATCTCCTTTGATTTAAGAGTTATCATTTTAAATTGTGTGTAAAGCAGGGATATATGTATAAGTTATATGAGAGTCATTATTACTTGAAAACTTGTCCATTAATGGCAAGATTTGTATAGAGACCACCTGTTTATAATGACCAGTGTTTAAAATCCCTTTGCTTTATATTCCGTCCAATAAAGAATTATAAACAGACCAACAGTCAATTAATTCCCCTTTACTTAAGTTTTATTTAAACACAATGAAAGATAAAGGGGAAATAAATGTCGATATAAAGCCAGACCACCTTTTAAGACCAGTGGTATAAGTTCCCTTTAACTTATTGCTCAACAAAAAAAACAACTTCATATTAAGGCCACCTGGCCATTTAAATTTTGATAATATAAGTTCCTTTTTTGGTTCATATTTCAACTCAAAAAACCTTTATGAGGTCTCTTTCAATAACGATTATTGTTTCGAGATTGTAACCTGAACGAACCTCTACATTACAACCATCTGTTTATGTAATCCGTGTCTTAGGCACTGTGAGTGGTTCTTAATAATTATTTCTGCTGTTTTTTAATTAATTTACTGTTATTTATTTATTTATTTATTTATCTACTTTATTTATTTGTTTATTTATTCATTTAATTGGATTTATTTATTTATTTGTTTATTTATTCATTTAATTAGATTTATTTATTTTTTTGTTTATTTATTTATTAAATTTTTTATATATTTGCAGGGACATTAGATATTGTGTTTGGAGAAGTCGACAGATAAAGACATTACCATAGAATCCTCATAAAATTTGTTATTGGAATGGATTTATAAAACTTTATTTATTTTTTTCCTTAAACAAACATATTTGTTTCCAAAACATGCGATCTTGTTCAATGGTAATTGCATCAGAAAAGTTGTATCTTTATCAAATTTCTTTTGATAAAAAATGAAATATGCAATTATTTGCACAGTTTACAAAAAGAATAATAAGCTTATACCATAAGGATTTTCTGCATGTCATAAGGTATTACAACAGCAGATAGAGTTTGTTGTGAATATCCATGTTTAGAAATATTCTGTATGTAACATCTGGAAAAAATTGTATTTTAACTAAATTTGCTACCTTTGACAATTTTGGAAAAGTGCTGTGAAAAACATGAAAACTGTAAAATATTATTAATCTGCTTTAAGATTATTCTTTATACATTGAAGTTATTTTCAATAGAGACATCTTGAAATTGTGTTTAACTTAATAAAAGTTTTTTTTTATATGTATACATCTTGTGTGTATATCTTCACATAGCAGATCCTTTTGTAAGAAAATTTGCAGTTAGCTTTCCAAAGGTTGATGATTTTCTCTGGCATTCCATTTTCATTTTAATCACCTAAGTCCAAGTAACAAAGTTCGAGAGGCAAATCTAGATAGGGTGTAAAAGATAATTAGGAAAATTTCGGTAATTTATGGTACCATAAATATAAATTAAGAAGTTGTGTTCTTTTTGCATTTATTCAATCAGTATTATGAATTGGAGTAAAAAATACCAAATCATAAAAATTATCAATCATAAATATATTATTATCGTGACAGAAAATGAAATCTTGCTATGTTGATTTTCTGTTTTCAAGATTCTAAAAAAAAGTTGAATCTGGCTAAACAACCTTTTTTAAATAATAAAAATTTGGTTAAATTTAGAATAATGTCTTATCAAAGAATGTATGACATAATAGGATGATACTTACTGACTTTTCCATTTGGAGCTTATGAACCACACTAAATAAACTCAATATTTGTAATTGTAAATTGTGCTGGTCCGTAAGTGGAAGGTCATGGGCTCCTCCCTGACTGGGTCTGACCCAAGACTTGAGAGAGGGTAGTGACTTTTCTTTCAAGCACACAACATTACGAAATGAATGTCTGGTTCTTTTGGATGGAAACTTAAAATAAACAGTGTCCCATGTCATGGTACGCTTGGCTTGATAAAGAACCCTGCTGTCAGTGCAACGGACATGCAAAATTTCTGCACTTTCGCCTATAGCTGCTGATATGTCAATATAGGTGAAATATTCTTGACTGACGTTAAACCCTATAACTGTAATTGTATATATTTTATGGTAACATTTCTGGCCAAACTATTTTTTATTTTGTCAAACTGCCAGGATCTGAATAATGAACACAAAAGTTCCAACTATCACAAGACTTATTGGTTACGATAATTGCTGCATCTGCCTCAGATGATGTTTTATGGACTGTATTAGTTAACCCGTAGCCTTACTGTTATTAAACTATCTTCGTCTTATTATGGTTAAAATTTCCTATTTTCTAATATTACTTAATGTTTTAACAGCTAATATGTTTAATATATAATGAAAAAGATTGTTGGCTTTGTATGGTGAAATATAAATGAACATCCTTCTACAAGGATTTGGATCTTACAAGCTCAGTCCAATTCAATGCAAAATCCTTTTACAACTAAAGATTATCGTGAACTCGATGACTATTGGATATTGAGAGTTGGCACACTAAATGATTCATTATGCAAATCAAAATTACATGGTATCGACATTTTAAAAATGTGGCATTGTCAATGGTTTATTAGCTCACCTGGCAAAGCCAGGGTGAGCTTATGGAATGGTAAAGCGTGTGTGCGTGCGTCCGTAAACTTTAATCTTCTTCTCTGAAACCAATAGGCCAATTCAAATGAAATTTGGTATGAAAGGTCCTTAGTTGCTATAGATTAAAAATTCTATCCAACTTGTCCGTCCTAAATCCAAGATGGCTGCTGTTACTATAAATAGCAAAAATCGAAAAATGGCCATTACAGGTTTATTTATGTACAGATTTTGTTGAAATTTAAAATGTAGAAAATAGATGTCGGGGGATTAAACATATGTAACGGGTTTCGCTGTACGATTTTTAGTTTTTGCAATAATTACGTAATATGCAAATAAGGTTTATTTTTAGCTTTAAAAATCTTGTTCTCTGAAAGTACATGGCCAATTGAAATGATATTGAGTGTGAAAGGTCCTTGTGTGGTATGGATTCAAAATTTTATCCGACATGTATGTCGGAAATCCAAGATGGCTGCCGTTGCTATAAATAGCAAAAATCGAAAAATGGCCATTATGGGTTTATTTATGTCCCGATTTTGTTGAAATTTGAAACATAGAAAATAGATATCGGGGATAAAACATATTTAACGGGTTTTTCCGTATGATTTTTCGTTTATGCAATAATTACATAATATGCAAATAAGGTTTATTTTTAGCCGAAATGTTTGAAAATCTTCTTCTCTGAAAGTACATAGCCAATTGAAAGGATATTGAGTGTGGAAGGTCCTTTGGTGCTATAGATTCAAAATTTTATCCGACATGTCTGTCGGAAATCCAAGATGGCTGCCGTTACTATAAATAGCAAAAATCGAAAAATGGCCATTATGGGTTTATTTATGTCCCGATATTGTTGAAATTTGAAACATAGAAAAAAGATGTCGGGGGATAAAACATATATAACGGGTTTTTCCGTATGATTTTTCGTTTGTGCAATAATTACGTAATATGCAAATAAGGTTTATTTTTAGCCGAAATCTTTGAAAATCTTCTTCTCTGAAAGTACATGGCCAATTGAAATGATATCGAGTGTGAAAGGTCCTTGTGTGGTATAGATTCAAAATTGTATCCGACATGTCTGTCGGAAATCCAAGATGGCTGCCGTTGCTATAAATAGCAAAAATCGAAAAATGGCCATTATGGGTTTATTTATGTCCCGATTTTGTTGAAATTTGAAACATAGAAAATAGATGTCGGGGGATAAAACATATATAACGGGTTTTTCCGTATGATTTTTCGTTTGTGCAATAATTACGTAATATGCAAATAAGGTTTATTTTTAGCCGAAATGTTTGAAAATCTTCTTCTCTGAAAGTACATAGCCAATTGAAAGGATATTGAGTGTGGAAGGTCCTTGTGTGGTATAGATTCAAAATTGTATCCGACATGTCTGTCGGAAATCCAAGATGGCTGCCGTTACTATAAATAGCAAAAATAGAAAAATGGCCATTATGGGTTTATTTATGTCCCCATATTGTTGAAATTTGAAACATAAGAAAAAGATGTCGGGGATAAAACATATATAACGGGTTTTTCCATATGATTTTTTGTTTGTTCAATAATTACGTAATATGCAAATAAGGTTTATTTTTAGTCGAAATCTTTGAAAATCTTCTTCTCTTAAAGTACATGGCCAATTGAAAGGATATCGAGTGTGAAAGGTCCTTGTGTGGTATAGATTCAAAATTGTATCCGACATGTCTGTCGGAAGTCCAAGATGGCTGCCGTTACTATAAATAGCAAAAATAAAAAAATGGCCATAATGGGTTTATTTATGTACTGTTTTGTTTAAATTTATAACACAGAAACTAGATGTTGGGGATAAAACATATTTAATGGGTTTTTCTGTACAATTTTTCATTTTTGGGATAGTTATGTAACATGCAAATAAGGTTTATTTCAGCCTAAATCTTCTGAAAGTACATGGCCAATTGAAAGGAAATTTATGATAAATAGTGCTTGAAATAATAGAAAATAAGGATATTGCTAGTGAGTTTGTTTACAGTTTACTGATTGGATATATTTAAAAAGAAAAAGCAAAGAACAAAATAAGGGTATTCCAGGTGAGTGATACAGGCCCTATTCGGCCTCTTGTTAACACAAAGGAAAACTGAGGATGAATATACATATCTTTAAGCAGAATTAGATTTGTGGAAGCACCGGTTGAGCAACAAGGAAGAATTTGACGTAGAAGCTAAGTATAGACACAGGTTTAAAGACTCATGAGGCTGCAAGTATATGCACTTATTTTGAATTGGGGTTGATACAATAAAAGCATTACGATTCTATTTTTGAAGAGTAAAAAAATGAAATCTTAGTCTCACTCTTCTTTTAAATTCATTGAAGATGTTTGTTAGATATTTTAAACATCAACGAACGCAGTATCTTTTCCCAGCTTTAGCAGTTGTTAAATTTCAAAACAACTGGATTTCATGCTTAGTTGATTTTCTAATATAAAATTTCCATGTGGTATTTAGATGATTTCATATTATTTTATATACCACTGCGGTAGTTCAGTTGATAGACTGTCGCTCTGTAAGTCTGAGGTCCTGGGTTCGAACCACGACTGGGTCTGACCAAAGGCTTGAAAGTGGATAGTGACTGTTCTTTAGCCAAACACTCGGCATTGCGAAATATAACATAGTTTTTTTTCGGATGGGTACTTAAAATAAAGGAGATCCCATGTCACGGCAGGCGTTGCACGATAAAAAAACCCTGCTGTATAATGCCATCAGTGCAATGCACAGGCAACATTTCTGCAATTTCACCTTTAGCTGGCGACGTCTCGATTTAAGTGAAATATTTTTGACTGTGAAGTTAAATAGCATTACTCAACTCGTAATGTTTTTAAACACAGAACCAACTTTTATTTTTAGATTTTATTTGCTAAAAATGTTGTTTAAAGGTAACGTCTAAACCATCTCCAAATATAAACCACATTCTGTGTTGACTGTGTTAAAACAAAATTTTACAAATTGTAGGTTTAAGCATTAAAACCTCCATATTTCTTTTTTGTACTATAGAAAAATGGATAGACTCTATGAAAATACATTAATATTTGATGCGTATGTGTTTTGCTTAAGATACATTTCTGATACTATTTATTTCTAAAATGGTTTTTTGTGTCTTCCACTTTTGGCAATTTACATATGACCATTTTCTAAATATTTCTTTTCAAATATTTAATAACAATTCAAATATTTGATAAAAGATACCTGTTTAATTTTGATTGATGTACAATATGTTCACATTTCAGAAATTTATTTGTCATCAGTGACACTAGGAGTTGAAATGTTCCCAAACAAATCCCAAAAATGGTTAGTTATACCCGTCATAGTTTTAATGTTATTAAAAACTTTGATACAATTTTTGTTGTTTTTGAATTTGATATTTATTTTAATGTTTGTATTTTATGTTGACACTGTTAGTAGCAAATAACCTCAATGTTGCCTTGGTTACTTGCAACGCTGTTTACATTTAATCAGCTCATCCAACAAATCTTTAGTGCTAAGACATTGTTTTTCCAGCTGGGTCTGCATCTAAAATTGAATTAATACATATAATATTAATTGTTTATAATAAATATATATAAATATTTATAAAGGATCAGTATCTCAATTTTGACAGTAATCAAAGTTTTGTAGTTTTCATAAAAATGGTAGCTTTTTAAAAAATAATGATATACAGAATGATGGATCCGTTCATTATGTTAATGAACTCTTATTTGATAAATTAGCTATTCAATTGTTTATAATGTCTATTACGTAATTTTTTTAAATTTTGTTTTATTGGCATTAAAGAAATTTCTGAAAACAAAATGAATAATTAAAAATAATAATACTAATACTACTACTAATAATAATAACACTCTTACAAACAAAACCATATTACCTTTTTCTAGCAAGCAAAACATTTGGAATTTATTTGTTGGAGTTAAACAAATTTAAAATATTTTTTTTCCAATTTTACCTTCTTTTGGCAAACAAAATGATAGGAATTTTTGCAATCAGAATCATTCCATTTCCATTTGTCACCCCTGTACTTCGTTATTATCAGACAGTTTTCCGATCGTTTACCATTGGGCTCACCAGTATACCAATATGTCCACTTGATTGGTTCGTTATTGTATGACCAAATCCATTTTCCTTCATTTTTTTCATCATTTCCGTCTAACCAAATGCCACCTTTAAAATAATTAAATAACTAAATCTATAACAGTTAATGGTTTTCTTCTGTGGTTTCTTACTTCAATATGTTCACTTTGTAACTGGTTCATGTTTGAAAAAATAACATTTACTGTAAAATTTACTTTACCAACTCTTTTTCATTAGGAACTGAATAAAAAAAAAATAAAATAAAATCATAAGATATATGACATGCTTAGAACATTAATTTGTGATTACTTTTATCTCTTTAGTTAATAGATGTTTCAGTATTTTGATATTAAAATTGTCTCTTAAAATCACATTTTTATCTCCATCACCCAGGGTTAGGTAATAATTTTAACATGTTATTTGACTTTATAGTGATCTCTTACTCTTACCTAGATAAGAAAGTGCACATCAAAGTCAAAAGCCGCCTCTGAAATCACCTGGGATCTATAATCAAACAATTACCACTGTATACGATTAACTTATACCGTTAATTACTTTATGCTTACTGTCGATCTGATAAAAAACATGGGTTGTTAACCTGTACTGTGAAAACTGCACATTCGTTATCTAATTTTTTTATAAATTAAGAAACAAGTATTATTAGGAAAATACATACGGAATTTAGTCAGGCGTTATCTATGTCCCCTATGTCGTATTAACTATAGAAAATCCTTAAAGATGAAATGGCTCTTAGGAAGCTTTAAGACACATTTAAGGACATAATTAAGGATCTTTAAGGATCCTTAAAGATCATTAAAGGAGGGGGTTGGTCTTGTGTAAACTCTAATTTCTTTAATATCCTCAACCTGTTTCCCAACCATTTTTTGACACTGGTCAACGACTGGCTCTAAAGAAATGGAATTTTAAAACTATGTTTTGCTGATATCGAGGAAATCGTGCAAAGCATTAATGCGCTTTGGTACAATACACATTACATATCGAGCAGCCTGCATATTTATACGTGAGAACATCCATGTAGAAAAGGCAAATTTTTTAATTTTTTCAGTCTTTCAAAATTTTATTTTCATACAAAATGTATAAACTAGAAAACAGCTATTCATTCTTAAATCTTAGTATTAACAAATAAAAGAACTTCAAAAAGAAATGATATTTTTATAGCTTAATATATTTCTAATCATTGACAAATTTTAATTGCAGGACTTACAACCTCTGATAAAAAGATTACCTTTTCTGACTTTTGCGTATGATATTTAATTCGTCCATAGATTTAACATCAGCAAGCCGACTTCCCTTTTTATAGCAATTAGTCTGTAAAAATGAATATACTATAATTTTAACCACATATATTCCATCTTTTTGAGTTTTTGTCATACGTCTGCATCAATCATAACTAACAGATAATTCTTTCTATCAACACGTAAAAATAATTGTAAAAAATAAGAAAAATCAAATAAATATCCCCAATAATTTTAATACATAGCTTTAATATTATATGCAAACATTGTCGTTTCTCAGTATGCAAGTTCAAAGTATTCTAAATGTATTTTAACTGATAACCAACAAAGATGTTTTAACATCTCGACATTATTGAAGATTCAAGTGTTTTATTATGGTGTGTTTTGTTTCATTTCGTCCATCTGTATATTTAGTGTATGTCATGTTTTATCATTTTGTTTTTAGACTCTGGTCGACATTATATATCACATGGTCTGTGCATCTAGTTGGTGACTTCAATTAAAAATACAAATTTGACAATATAAACTTTATATTCTTTATGACAGTCTTGTTACAGGTTCAGTTAATAACAATTATATATAGTTGTAGTAGTATCTGAAGCAATTATAATTATTGGTACCCAATGTAACCAAACTAAAACCAAATAAAAATTGCTAAAGAAAAAAATCCAGATTTTATGCTGTTAAATAGTTAAACATTTGTGATAACGATTTTACTCACTACAGACGTGTGCCAACTAGCTTTTGTAGTGCTTATGAAATAACATTTTCCATTGAAGTGCACCCATCCATTTTGGCAAGCATCTAAACCAAAAATAAATCCAGATATTTATCTCTGGAGTTTAAGTAACTTATCTCATATTACCTGTTTTGCAAACATTTATATAAAAAGGAAAAGTGAAGAAACTTATCGAATATCAACGTATTCTATAGGTTGGAAGTTTTTGATGCCGGAGCATGCGGCTTCAATTTCTGGAAAGAATTTCAAGTGTAAAACTGAATTGGCTATCTATAATATTTTAAATATATATTATATATGTAATGGTAAGTCCGAATCTTTAAATTGTGTTAAAAAGTTTGTATTGTATAAAGCACAAATTTTGACCAAACAAATGTCTATGTTTACATTACAAATGCATTGCCTTACTTGAATCTCTTTGGAACCACTGCGTTAATTTTTCGATGACAGCAGTGTGTCACGCGCTCTGTGATAAAGCGATACGTCAGCTGTATCTTCAGCCAATCCGCTTTCGATGTAAAGCGAATGGCGGAGGAATACATACCACCAAGGAACTACTTATTCATTCATAATTTTCTACGGGTTCATTCATAAATTCTGTCCTGCGACTGTAGGGACGCTCTTTACGAGCGGTAACAAACGTAGAAATTTATCACACTGCACGAATTTTAAAAATAAAAAACAATAATAAAAACCAATATTTGTTTTTTTTTATTTCAAAATAATTTTTTAATGATTTATGACCATTTTCCATTGCCTGTAAATATACGAAGTGAAAAAAATTATGGTGTTAAATTTTACTACAAAACCACGTCTGCTGATCGTATTTTACTACTATCGCTTGGAAAATGGATTCTGGATCCGAAGATATTGAATATGGAAACTTCGAGGTCGTATGGACTGATGAGCCATACCTAACAAATTTTTTGAGAACTGATGATGATGACAACCTGCTTGGCAGCATGGATTTTCTATGTTCGACACCATCTGACACTACAGTGTCACAAACACTGGACTCCATTGCATCACAGCCGGCCTTAACGGACTTACCACCACCCGAGACCCCCTTGGCCTTGATACCAAAACCACCACGGTTCAAGAATGTGGATACATCAACCATTGATTATTTTGAGGGTCTGACACAAGCTAAATCAACTAAACGTAACACCTTATGGGGAATTAAAATTCTACAAGGTAGTGAGATACATGTACAGATATTTCAAACACTATCATACCCCCACCCACCCCCACCTTTTTCAACCTAATGTATTGTCATTGAAACAGATACTGTTAGATCAAGATCAATTGAATGGTGTTTTAGTTCTTGGTCAAGAATATTTCACTTATATTGATACATTGCCAGCTATACTAAATATATCAGTGTTTTAATAACTAATTATCCTACCCAATATTATTAGTCCTAACCGAAAAGACCATCTTTCCCTTTGTGAATAAAGTGGACTATCCCCCAGAAAATTTTAAAAACTAGGATATAATTTGCTGCTGTTTCCTCATGTTTTCAGCAACCTCAATGAAATTTTCGTTATAGTTTTTAAACATTAGACAAGTTTATTGACCAAGGATCAACTTCAGCCAATCAACTAGTCCATGGGACAATATGATGATATAACTAGTCCCGCAGCCATATTAACTAGTTTGGGATTAGGGTACTAATGTTAGATGGTTTGAAAAAGGAAAAAATTGACAATCTATATAGAAATAAAAATCTAAAGATATAGAAACTGATGCAATTGTTTTTAAAAGTGTTAGAATCAGAGTATTTATATAATCTAATACTAAGTTTTCAATTTTATTAGGAACAAAAATTGTAAAGATCAAAATATTTGTAAAATCAAAACAATTTTAAATTTCAGAGTGGCACACAGAGGTTTATGGTGCAAGATTAGATTTCTCAAAAGGTACACCTGAAGAGTTATCAGAAAAACTGAGAAAATTCTACTGCGAGGTTAGAACCAAAAAGGGAGAACTCTACCATAAAAATACCCTGAAGAACATGCGTGCAGCAATAAATCGTTATTTTCAAGACAATAACATTAAAGTTGACATTGTAAATGATACAAAATTTAAATCATGTAACCGTGTGTTAAACGGATATATGAAAAACATGACACATACAGGTGTAGCTAGACCTACTAAACATTACCAACAGATTGCAGTTGCTGATTTACAAAAAATTAATGAATATTTTAAGAGCAATGTCAGTATATCACCCATTGCATTAAGGCATTATGTTTGGTATATCTTAAGTTTTCAGTTTGTTTCAAGAGGTCTTGAATTCCACAATCAACTCTCTATTGATTCTCTTGATTTCAATGTAGATGACAATGGTTTGGAATATGTAACTTTGACCCACCAAACTCAAGAAAAAAATTTCCAAGGTGGCCTATACTGCGATGACTTTCACAGAGACAAACGGATGTATGCCACTGGTGGTGATCTCTGTCCAGTGAAAATGCTGAAACTTTTAATAAGTAGAACATCTCCAGATTCCCAATCTCTTTTTAATAGTATGACACATGAAGCTCTCAAATTTCCCCATTTATGCAATATCTGGTACAAAAATTCTCCCATACAAAAACGCTCTTTTTCAGGTTTTATGCCAGACATCAGTAGTAATGCCCACTGTAGCCAGAAATACACAGCTCACTGTCTTAGGGCAACTGCAATCACTGGAATGAGTGATGCTGGATTTGAGGCACGCCATATAATGTATATGTCTGGACATAGAAACGAAGCTTCCTTACGGAGTTATAACAGAAATCCATCTCAACTCCAAAAAAAAGATCTTAGTCACACTTTAACTGCTGTTGCTACTGGAGAATGTCACAGGGATCTGGCCATTGCTCCAAGAACACCATCTACGTCCACAGTGACCCATTCATCAAACACTGTCAGTTCTGTTAACCACACAAATTCAACTAGTCCCTCAGCCGGCCAGTCTGTTGTTATGTCCAATACATCTTCATCATCAGGGCTGTTGAACAATTCCACATTTTCTGGTTGTACCTTCAACATAGTTATGAAAAACTAAGTTTTGTTTGTTACACTTAAATATTGTTTAATGTAATATTGACAATTTTTCAGGCTTTCATGATGAAATCAAGGTTATTTACCCCTTAAAATCAAATCCTATACAATTTTGTGCTTGTGATCTGACTAATACACTTGTGGCCAGATATGAAGACCAATCACTTAACCACTTGGCTAACACTGCCCCATGAAAAAAGATATAATCCTGTAACATTAAAAATACATAAAGAACCCAGAAATAAACACTACATACTGGTTCCCATACAAGTAATGGTTGCTTAAAACTCTTTCAAACGGTAACAATTTCACAAATTTGTGAAAAAGTAGTATTTGTTCAAAATTTCATAATAACTGCTATTTATTTTTAATTTATGTGAAATTGGAAGTTGGATACATGAAAACATTTGACAATTTGTAATGTAGATTTAAACAGTTTTGTGAAATGAAAAATGAAATAAATATATATAAATCTGGAAAATTTTGCATTTGAATTTCAGTTTACTACACTCTACAGTTTGAAGTCATTATTAAAGGTTTGGTCTTTTCACCCAGTAAGATAAAATTATAAATAGGCTAGTGTGACAAATGAAAATTTGTTTCTCTGAAACATATTTTGGAAAGACATGTACTAGGAACCATCAAGTAATCTTCAGTATCCTGAAGTTTTGATGTTACTACAAAGAAGAAGAAGGAAAGTATCAGGCATGTGGAACCCCCCCCCCTCCAGTTATCATCAATTTACCGATTTTTAGTGTTTTGTAAATCAAATGATGAATTGAAATCAGGTGTAAAAGACTCGTTAATGCATTTTGACAGCAATAAGTCAACGTACTTACCAATCATTGCACTTCCATGCCAATCACCACAATCCACACAGCAGGTGGTCGACTTTCTGAAAATTTGATCATGACCTAATTAAGTAGGTCAGCCTATTCACACTGTCACTATTAGTGAGTCCGAGAACACCACATTCAAATTATGAACAACTGTTTGTTATTCGTCTAAATAATTATATTCATAGTAGTATCCTACCAAACAGATTATTGTTTAATAAAAAAAAGGAGAAATAGAATTTGATAATCAAAAGTGTTTTACGGAACTATATTTTACGATCGCCAAGCAACGAAACAGCTATTCTATTTATATGGTTTACAATAAGAGTTATCTCGCTTTAAGCGTTTCTAACCACATTAATGCACCGGCTTTCGGAAAATTAACAATACCTGTTCGTGGATAAAAATAATGTAAACATAAGGATTGAATGTCATTTTGAATGTTGTCATTGAGGTATGACAACATCAGACCACGTTCAAAGTTACATGAATCGCTTCGCGATTCACTTACTTTGAACGTGGTCTGATGTTGTCATACCTCAATGACAACATTCAAAATGACATTCAATCCTTAATTAAAAACTTATAGATATTTTACAAAATCATAGATGTAAGCTTTTTTTCTGTGAAGTAGAATATTGAAGAATAACTGTTTAAATACAATAGCAAACAATCTTAAACATTTAAAAAATGTTAGTATGAATTACAACAGCAGATTGAGTTTCTTTTGAATGTCCATGTTAGAAGTATTCTGTATGAAACATCTGCAAAAAACTGTAATTGTACTTAATTTGCTATGTTTAATAGTTTTGGAAAAGTGCAGTGAAAAAACCTGTAAAATATTAATCTGCTTTAAGATTATTCTCAATACATTGAAATTATTTTAAATAGAGACATCTTGAAATAGTGTTTAACTTAATTACAGTTTTAATTATATGTATACATCTTGCATGTATATATTTACATACATGTAAGCGAGTGTATTGTTCTGGTTTTCATAGTCCTTTTTAGGTGCAGTAATAGCCCATGGTTACAGGGTAATCTAACTAAATCATATATTTACTGATGTTTTACAATGCCTATTACCACGTAAGATAAGTTAGCAGTTAGGACAGATCCTAGTGTGAGAAAATTTTCAGTTAGCTTTCCAAAGGTTGATTGTTTTATCTGATCACCTATGTTCAAGTAACCAATCTTGACAGGGAGTAAAAGATAATTACTCATCTTACAGTTTAATATATGAGGAAAATTTCGGTGATTTATTGTACCATAAATATAAATTAAGGAATTGTGTTCTTTTTGCATTTATTCAATCAGTATTATAAATGAGAGTCAAAAATAACAAATCATAAGAATTATCAATCATAAATATATAATTATCATGACAGAAAATGAAATCTTGCTATGTTGATTTTCTGTATTCAGATTCTAACAAACATGAATCTGTCTAAACAACCTTTTTTAAATAATAAAAAATTAGTTAAATTTAGAATAATGTCTTATCAAAGAATGTATGACATAATAGGATGATACTTATTGACTTTTCTATTTGGAGTTTATGAACCACACTGTAAATCAATCTAATAATTGTAATTGTAAATTGTGCTGGGTCCATAAGTGGAAGGTCATGGGTTCGACCCTGATCGGTTCTGACCCAAGACTTGAAAGAGGCACAAGACGAAATATCATCTTTAAGCTAGCTTAAAGGTAGCTTAAAGATGGTTTAAATATGTCTTTAAGCAATCTTTAAGCTTTCTTTAAGTTGCTTAAAGATGTCTTTAAGTCATCTTTAAGCTTTGCTTAAAGATGGCTTAATGGCACTGAAATTTCAAGCCATCTTTAAGCCATCTTTTAGCCATCTTTAAGCACAGAAAAATTATTATTGGTAGAAATGAATATTTATTGCTTAATTAATTACTTTTTTATTTAAGAAGAAAAATTTAAAAAAAATTTATTGATAAAAAATAATTTTATTTTAAAAAATTATACAAAATGATATTTAAAAAAATTTAAAATTCATATTTTTTTTACTGTCCTATATATTTTCAAATGTTTTTATTTTTAAAAAAATATTTCTTTTATTTTAAAAAAAATTATACAAAATTATATTTTTGAAAAGTTTTTAATCCATATTTTATTTATTTTCCTATATATTTTTTTATGAAAATGTTATATTTCATTATTTATTTATATTACTTTTTTATTTTTATGTATTTATTAATTTTTATTTAATATTTATTTATTTTTAAATTTATTTTGTTATTAATATCTTTATTAATTACGTCACATTATATCATAACTCAATGTGTTACATCTTTCCTATAACACTTGTCCTGAGCGGGGCTGGAACTCACTATCCTTTAGTTGCCAGGCACTGCATCCTTATCCATGAGGCCACGGGGTAGGATGTATATACAGGGACAAATGATTTATATAAACCTAAGAAAATGTGATCATGTGACAATTTCTTTAAAACCTCAGATTTTGAATAGAAAAGATGCAAGTTTATGTAACTTTACTCCGTTTTTAGTATTTCATTTTATATATTGTAATTTTTTTTTATTTTATAGAATGAATTAATGAATCTTTTATTCTAAAGATAAATAAATCATTCATATATCAAAGGAAGGCAGGAATGTCAAACCTCACCTGTAATATACTTATTTATCTGACTGCCAAATCAGTTAATTAGATTGTAAATTCAACAAATAGTTATTTTTAGACATTAATCTGCATTTGTAGAATCTTAATCTAAGTACACTTCTGATGTTTTATTCATTTTATACAGAAAAAAGTTTCTGAGACTATTTTGTAAATTGAATTGTTGATAATTAAAAATTCAAATTAATAATAATATTGGATACAAAGATACTTTTCAAGACAAATAAAAATATTCAAAAAAAATTAGAAATAAATATATTGAATAACCTATCTCTAATAAGGAAGAAAAAAACGAATGAAGCAAAATAAACTCGATGTTTTATGACAGCAAAGATTGAATTAATCAGTGATAGCTTTTACGTTGTATAAGAGAGAGAGAGAGAAAGAGAGAGAGAGAGAGAGAGAGAGAGAGAGAGAGAGAGAGAGGGGGAGAGAGGAGGGGGGTTATGCCCTGTCAAATTATAAGTTTATTCACTTCTCTCGGTGTGTGTGTGGGGGGGGGTATTACAGGGATCTAAGAAACTGAAATGCCCATAGAAAACCATCGACAAGCGGCACGCAAACTGACAAATATTTTCAAACATATGTAATGTCGTCATAATGTAATCTTTGTGATATTTCATTTAGAGAATTTATAAATTCATAAATTTATAATATGACACCGATGCAAGTCAAGATTCTTTTACTTATTTCGAGGCGGTCAATTCTGGGATAGTGGAGGAAACCGGAGTGTCCGGAGAAAACCACCGACCGTCGGCAAGCGAACTGACAAACTTTCTCACACTAGGATCTGTCCCGAGTGGGATTCGAACCCAGGCGGTGAGAGGCTTGGCGTAAAGAGAGAGAGAGAGATCTGTATAATGGCATACCGAAATATAAAGATATAAAGAAACAGCAGTAAAGAGAAATAATATTCATAAATAGCTTATAAGCTATAGATTAATATTTATGTAAAAAAAAGTGTCCTCGAATTGTTATCAAATTTATATGTATAAGCGATTGTTAAATAATAATAATTAAAAATCACGGGGCTGAATCTTTCGATGCAGATTTCAAACAACAAGTTCCAAGACGGTTTAACCTTGATCCTTATTTTCACCCTACCCGCTTAAAGTTATCAATTTCCAATATAAGAAATTGAAACGGTAATAAACGTATGTTGAACATGTTGAAATGAAGGGTATTAATGTAGCGTTCATAGTCCTGTCGTGCATTTTTACTCTTTTAATTATTATGTGTTTTTTTTAAATATTAATTTTGAATTTTTAATGTCTTGAATTAAAAAAATTGTGTCATGTACAAAATTGCTTGGACTGATTATCGAGAAAGAATTACCACTTCTGTGTTAAATATTATTCCACCTTTTATGGCCATGTATTTAGGTTCAAAATAGCGGGCCATTCATGGTTAATTGATTGTATTAGGAATTTACTTTAAGTATTTTGTTTCCGAGAGAAACTGCAGATTTTTAAAAAGTTTGAGAATCAATCATCCATGAATAAAACACTTAAAAGTTATCCCATCAAACAAATCGGTTATTACCGATCTTAACAAGGTACACTACGCCTATCATTTTCAGTCCTATGTGTTAATTAATTAATACTTTAGTGCTTCTGGCTCAGAATTAACAAATACTTCGGCTAGATAAATAACGTTTGATCTTTTATTCATTCATCTATCCGTCTATCATTTCATTATTTATGTCATTATTCATTTATCCAAATATCCATTAAATTTTTTTATTTATTTATTTATTTATTTATTTATCCATCGATCCATCCATCGATCCATCCATCGATCCATCCATCGATCCATCCATCCATCCATCCATCCATCCATCCATTCAACCATCCATCCATCCATCGTTATGTATTTATTTTATCATTTATCCATCCTTTATTTAAATAAATTATTTATTTACTAAATCAAAACAACATGTCGTTGCTTAATTCATCTATTACTTCATTTTGTTTATTTATTTATTTATTAAACCAACCACCTATTATTTCCTTCTCTCTCCTTTTTTCTTCATTTACTTTCTGTCTCTTTTTCTTCATTGATCATCCATTTATTTATTTATTTATTTATTTATCCATCCATTTATCCATCCATGCATTCAACCATCCATCCATCCGTTATATATTTATTCAACAATTTATTCGTCTTTTATTTTTTTAATTAAATTATTGATTTATATATTTATTCAATCAACTATCCATTCTTTTCTTCTCTCCTTTTCTCCTATATTGCTTTATTTTCTTATTAATTTATCCATCCATCCATTCAACTATCCATCCTTTATTTATTTATTATTTATTTATTTATTTATTTATTTATTTATTTATTTATTTATTTATTTATTTATTCAACCACCCACCCATTCGTTTCTTTTTTTTCCCCTTTTTTTCTTTCTTTCTATATCGATTTCTCTATCCATCCATACATCCATTCATTTAAGTATCCATCCTTTATTTATCTTTCTATTTATTTATTTTTAATCAAATTATGTATTATTCAATTCTTTTTTTTTTAATTTTAATTCATTTCTAATTATTTATTGACTTAATAAATTATATGATGTTTGCGAATAAAATTGTATTTTGCCGAGTCAATCAAACAATCACTTGTAAACTATCTACTTTCATATCAAACCAGATTTATTTTGTTTTGTTTTCCGTGATTTGTATAATCTGTTACATAGTTAACTGCATAAATACTACTTGCACTGAACTAGATAATACCTTGGTTATCAAAACAAGTTACTTACCTGTTAAAATATTTGTCAGTGTTTGATTTTATTCCAAATCCAATTTTTTAATTAATTAATTAACTTATTTATTTATTTATTTGTTTCCTTTTTATTTCTGATTTCTGTTTTAAAAAGACAATCAAATGATTCATAGATTTATGTTTAAATATCATTTAATACCATCTTTAAGCCATCTTTAAGCCAAATGGTGTAAAGGCTTAAAGATGGCTTAAAGATGGCAGTATCTTTAATTCACCTTTGAGCCATCTTTAAGCATCTTTACGCGCATCTTTAAGCGTCTTTCAGCTCGGCTTAATGATGCTATTTCGTTTTGTGAGGGTAGTGACTTTTCTTTCAAGCACACACCATTATGAAATGAAATGATAACCAGTTGTTCTTTTGGATGGGAACTTAAAATAAACAATGTCCCATGTCATGGTAGGCTTAGTTCCATAAAAAACTCTGCTGTATAATGCCATAAGCACAATGGATTGGCAAAATTTCTGCACTCTCGTCTATAGCTAGCGATTTGTCAATATAGATGAAATGTTCTTGACTGATTGACTGAGACGTTAAACTCCATAACTCTAAATGTAAATATTTTATGGAAACGATTCTGGCCAAAGTGCAAACTGCCAGGTTCTGAAGTCATGAACACAAAAATTTCAACCATCACAAGACTTGTCGGTTACGATAATTGCTTCATCTGCTTCAGATGATGTTAAATATACAATGAAAAAGGTTGTCGGCTTTGTATGGTGAAATATAAACGAACATAATTACTACAAGATTTGGATCTTACAAGCTCAGTCCAATTCAATGCAAAATCCTTTTATAAATAAAAGATTATCATGAACTCGATGACTATTTGCTATTGAGAGTTGGCATGCCGCATGACTCATTACGCAAAACAGAATTACATGGTATCGAAATTTTAAAAATGTGGCATTGTCAGTGGTTAATTAAAACAAAGGAAAAATGAGGATGAATAAACATATCTTTAAACATAGTAAGATTGATGGAAGTACAGGTTAATCGACAGGGAAGATTTTTGACGTAGAAGCTAAGTATAGGCACAGATTTAAAGCAGCTAGACTCACAAGGCTGCAAGTATATGCACTTATTTTGGATTGGTGTTGATACAATAAAAGCACTATGATTCTATTTTTGAAGAGAAAGAAATGAAATCTCAGTCTCATTCTTCTTTCTTTCTTTTAGATTCATTGAAATGGAGGATATTTTCTAAACGTCATCAGCAGTTATTAAATTTGAAAACATCTGGATTTCATGCTTATTTGATTTTCTAATAAAAAATTCCTATGTGTTACTGAAATGATTTCGTATAATTTTATAGACCACTGTGGTAGTTCAGTTGGTAGAGTGCTCGCTCCGTAAGTCTGAGGTCGTGGGTTCAAACTCTGAGTCTGACCAAAGGATTGAGAGTGGAAAGTGGCTATTCTTTTGCCAAACTCCCGGCATTACGAAATGAAATACATGGTTCTTTCAGATGGGAACTTAAAATAATCGAGGTCCCGTGTCACGGCAGGCGTGGCACGATAAAAAAACCCTGCTGCATAATGCCATCAGTGCATGCACAGGCAAACTTTCTGCAATTTCACCTTTAGCTAGCGACGTCTCGATATAAGTTAATTATTTTTGACTGTGACGTTTAACACCATTACTCAACTTATAATCTGAAAAAACACAGAAAATTTTATTTTAAGATTTTATTTGCTTACAATGTGGTTTAATGGTGCCATCTAAACCATCTCCAAATAAACAACACTCTGGGTTTACTGTGTCATCAAAACATCCATATTTCCTTTTTGTACTATAGAAACATGGAAAGTCTCTATAAAAACATTTAATTAAATATTTGATGCATATGTGTTTTGCTTTAGATAAATATCTGATTCTATTTATTTTTTAAATGATTTTTGCATTATATAGCTGTCTTCCACTTTTGGTAATTTCCGTATGACTATTTTCTTTTCAAAATTTAAAAAGAATTCAAATATTTAATCAGAAATACATGTTAAATTTTTATTGATGTGCAATGTGTTCACATTTTAGACATTTATTTCTCATCAGTGACATTAAGAGTCGAAAAAACCCCCAAACAAATTCCAAAAATGGTAAATAATACCCGTGATAGTTTCAATGTAATAAAAGAACTTTAATACAATTTTTGTTGTGTTTGAATTTTATATTTATTTTATTGTTTATATTTTGTGTTAACACAATAATAAGCAAATAACCGCCATGTTGTCTTGATTACTTGCAACGCTATTTACATTTAATTAGCTCATCAAACAGATATTTAGCACTAATACATTGTTTTCTCAAGGAGGTCTGCATCTACAATTATATATATATATTGATTAAATATATATATATATATATATATATATATATATATATATATATATATATATATATATATATATATATATATATATATATATATATATATATATATATATATATATATATATATATAATTTAATCAAATTATAATTTGACACTGGCTTTCCGATAGTGAGGGACAAAATTGTTTACTCATATGAGGTTGTATACTTTTATTAAATTCAATTTGATTCAGTCTCGAATCACTTTTGTAAATTATTGATGTAATAAACAGATTCTTACGTTTTATGTCATTAAGCGTCAGTTAGCCCTGCAAATATTCTATACATTTTTCTTCGATACCCTAAAATCATTTCATTTTGTATGCAGACAAAAAAATTGTTAACGTTCCGTTCCTTAATGTTAGGACAATTGAAGATGAATACTAGTTTTCTTAAAATATGATAGTTTTCAAAAATAATTATATACGAAATGATTATTCCGTTCATTCCGACATAAACTTTTATGAAAAAATAGCTGTTGGAGAGCACAAAAGATCATATTTTGATAATCAAAATTTTCAAAAGAAAAAAGGTACCTTTTTTTTGGCAGGCAAAATAATATGAATTTTTGCAAGGAGCATCATTTCATTTCCATATGTCAGCACCATATTTCTATATCATTAGACAGTTTGCCGATCGTTTGCCATTGGGCTCACCAAGAGTCCAGTATGCCAGATTTATTGCTTCATTATTGTATGACCAAATCCAGTTTCCTTCTTGCTTTATATCATTTCCAGTTAACCAAATGCCATCTTTAAGATAAATAAATTACCAAATAACATATATATGTAGATGCACTGCATGTGTTCTTACAGATGATATGGTTTCGTGTTCCAAATATGTTGTCTCTTAGTTATAAAAATATGTTTCACTGGTATTTTTGTTATTTATTTACAAATGTTTAAACAAGACATATATCTTATAAACTCTAAAACGATCTGCTTTATAGAACAATTTGTTTTTTTGTTTTTTTTTTTGATAGGTAAGTGACCTTTATCAAAACGCATCCTGTAAACTTTTTTTTTAAATAAAAAATTTTATTCTTGTACAATTATGTTTTTCATTCCGTAATCAATTTGGCACTTTAAAACAATATTAATATTAACATTAAGACATACGCATTTTTTATTAAAATTGTTCTTGCATACAAAGTTAAAATTAAACCTTTTTCTAATATGTTTTAGAAACTTGTACAGATTTTTTCATGGAATTCTGATATTAGATACATTATTTTATTCTTACTTGTGAAGTAAACAAAAACTTTTTTGAAAACAAAATTATGAAGTATTGATACATTATGGACATCCTTGTTGGTTATCATACAACATGTCTTAACTACAAATCAATTATTCATTTCAAATCCTTTATAACAAAAATTCTATCGATATGATTAAGATATTATTCCAATTCCGCGTAACATTTAACAGCACGACTAACATCCTCTTCAACTGATCACCTTTTTTGGCTTTTGCATATGATGCCAAAAAGTTTAACTCGTCCATGGCATACTGGAATCCTGGTGAGCCCAATGGCAAACTCGTCCATGGATTTAACATCAGTAAGCCGACTCCCCTTCTTATGACAATTAGTCTGTAAAGAAAATAAATATATTATAATGTTATTTTCATCTTTTTTTATCTTTTGTCATACGTAGGATTCAACAGGTAATTGCAATTTAAGAAAAGGTAAAAAAATAAATGGTACCTTTTTGGAAATGTATTTATACATTGTAGTTTTTCAATATGCAAGTTCAAAGTATTCTAAATGTATATAAACCAATAACCAACAACGATGTTTTTACATTTAGACATTATTTGAATAATAAGCGATTTGGTCTGGTGTGTTTTGTTTGATTTCGCCTATCTGCATAGTTAGGGTATATTATGCTAAAATTCTGTTTTTAGGCTTTGGTCGACATTATATATACCTTGACGAATTTTGTTGTGCATATTTTGGAAAATTATTCCTCTTCATCATCAGTGACACTAGCACAAAGTTCGATTTATAAAAAAACAAAAGCCAACAGTTTAATATTAATAAATCCCAAGTTCAAAATTACATAAATCAAAATCCAGCTCAGGATACCTTATTACTCCACCAGCAGCGTTACCTGCTCAACAAAATACCTGATAAAGTTCAATGTGCCATATGTGCACATTTCGGAAATTTATTCCTCATCAGTGACATAGGACCGAAAAGTTTAACAGAAAAATACAGTTGAAAATTAATGAATTCCAAGTTCCAAAATTATATTAATAGAAATCAAGCTAAGGAGTGCTTTGCATGAGGGAGCAAATCTTAGTTTTAAATAAATTTCAAAGTGTAATGGAGTAATAAATGGCAGAAAATTTTGGTAAATGCTAACTTTTTCTGACAGCACAAAGTACTGCCTACTCAGTTATGGATACCTTCAATGTGTTTTTCTTCAAAAGTTGCGGTACCCTCTCAAAAATAGTAAATGTATAACAAAATACATGTGCCTAACTGGAAAATTATGTGTACTTCGTATTGGTGGTTCGATTTAAAATACTATGAACTTGACTATATAAAATTTATACTCTCTGTGACAGTTTTGTTAAAACGAACTTCTCGAATATTAAATTTCTCGTTATGTACAAGGAAATATCATCCATGGGTGAAAATAGTTTTAAACCATGTATAATCAAATTATGGTTAGAACACATAACAGGAGGTGCTGCTTACCCTTCTGCGCACGCGGCCATACTTCCTTGATGAAAGTTTACGTGTAAAACTAAATGGGCAAATCTTAATAGTTTTTTCTTTTAGTTTAAAGGTGTTTTATAAAATATAAACTTTCAAACACAATTTAAAGGTTCGGACTCATCCTTTTATATATATATATAAAAGGATGAGTCCGAACCTTTAAATTGTGTTTGAATGTTTATATTTTATAAAACACAAATTTTTATGAAACAAAATCTTTTAAAATCTAATGAACCACACGACTAAGCTTGTTATTAGTTTTATCCTCAAAATATTTATGAGATATAATTCAAATCATTCTTAGTATTTTAATCATGCAAAGAAGTATATAACAATTTACGTAATCATTAAAAAGATTTTAAAAAAAAATGTAACAGTGTATTTTAAATAAAATAAGATCATCACAAACACGACAACTTTTTAATAATAAAAAGACAAAAAGCATTAAAGTAAAATTAAAGTTAATCGCCGTTATAAATGCTAATATCTAAATTTGAAAATGTACTGACAGAAAAAAACAAAATTAGATTTTACTTTCTTTTAGCATCAACATGTAGACAACTGATCAAAGCAAAGACGGTAAAAATCGTTACAAAGATCATCATGGCAAATAAGTCAGTGATCTAATTTACGACTATATTACCAATGTATATATAGCAAAATCGGATTCATTATTTTATTATACGACACCACATTAATAGGGTTTTATTACGTCCAGGGAATTATTTATTATATAACATGACACCACATTAATAGGGTATCCATAACTCAGTAGGCAGTACTTTGTGCTGTCAGAAAATGTACAATTTATCAAAATTTTCAGTCGTCTAAAATTTGAAATTTATTTAAAACTAAGGTTTGTTCACTCATGCAAAGCATTCCTTAACTGGATTTGGATTTATATAATTTTGAAACTTTAGATTCATTATTTTCAACTTTTCGGCTAATATTTTTTATCTAACAAACTTTTCGGTCTTAGTGTCACTGATGAGGAATGAATTTCCGATATGTGCACATCTGGCACATAAAAATTTAACTGGTATTTGTATTATATATTTAATAACATCTGGGAAATGTCAAACATGTTATATGATACCAATATCGATATTGGAGTTCAACAGCTTCCCTATACATTTACAAATAACATTCAAGTTACTTCAGTACAATCAAAAAACCATAAAGATAATAGAAATAAAATGCAAAAGGAATGACTTTCTCTTTGTCAGATTCGAAAATAAAGCTTTCTAGATAAAAAATTGCATACAAGGTATAGAGGACCATCAGGATCGTAAAGCCGCGAAATAAAAAAATGAAGTATAAATGATATTATCTTTAAAAAAAGCGCCTATCGATACTCCAGATTTTTCGCTCTTATTCTATTTTCTGATTTTGTTGAATCCATTACTGGTTTTTATTTGCAAAAGCAAAGCTTTCACGAATATAACTATCACACCTATCACACGCATGAACACTTAACCCGTTTTTCAGTCTGTTACAGAGTTCAGCTCTCTTTCTTCCGTAGATCGAAGTTGAATGAGGGCAGATAACCCAAATCTAGGCGGCTTTTGCATCTATTGATTCGGTGATAAAATTTTCATGATAAATCGCGACTATCCATTGATTGAAATTTATTTAGTCAGAAATGAATTGGAGAATCGCAAGAGAACGCGGCATTTTCCTGTATTTAACGACGGACTTTATTTTGAGATATCACACGGTGCCCCCACCCCCATGATCGCCTGTTGCTGAGTTCTGCCATATGTATTTTTGCCTAATAAATCCTATGCATGCATCCAAGAGTTTAAATAAGTGTTTGATTTAATTACAAAATTCCCCTGATTTTTAAAAATTATTGGGTCTTGTTTATTACAGGTAATAAGAGGGAAATATTCGGATTTTCTCTTGTATGCAAAAGCTCTTCCTTATTAAAGTATCGGGATCAAAAGGTCAATCGTAGACAAATTGAAAGTACTTGAGGTATCAATGTTCAAAAGTTGCAAACTAATATCACATTTACGTTTGTAAATATGACAAAAATATACGAATGCGACAAAAAATATTTAAATTACAAGGCTTAAATAATATGTTTCTTAAAAAACGGTTAGGAAGTTAAACATGAAACCAATGTAAACAACGATCTGTTGAATTCTGGTTTTTGGCATATGGGTCTTATGTTTTATAGGCATCTTTAGATAGATTCTTGTCGTATGTCAGTGTCACACGCGAAAGCATGACTCCACACAATTGAGTTTTATGTATACAACTATCTTACAGTGAGTTTATAACTTGTTCTTAACGGTATCCATGTAATCTGTATATTAATTCTGTTAATCGAGTACTGTAAAAATTTCACACCTTTTCAGTCAAATAAAAACATGGTCCGTCGTCACATGTTTAATTATGACTAGCAAGGAGGTAAGATCAGGTGTCAGTATTTTAACTTGTTTTCAAACGAAATAAATACGATAAAATTAAATGACTTAACCTTCAAACGCAATCAATTTGCTGGTTGTCATATTTGTTTCCATGCAGTGAAATATCGTCCGATATAAATACTTTTACTCGAGATGGGTAAAACGTGGCGCTAAACTATACGCTCATTTATGTTGCATAAGATTAATGATATGTTTATTTGGAGTTACATTGTTTACGGTGTAGCTATTTAGTGCCATATGGTTTATTATATGGTCATTAAGTGCCACATGGTTTATGATATGATTATTTTGACAAACATGGTTTGTCTTATATGGTCATTTTGAGTCACATGATTATGATATGGTCATTTAGTACCACATAGTTTATGATATGGTCATTTAGTGCCACATGGTTTATGATATGGTTATTAAGTGCCACATGGTTTGTAATTTGATCATTCAGTGAAACGTGGCTTGTGCCCAGTTTCTCATTTTGAGTTACATTATTATGTATGACTATTTTGAGTCACACAGTTTGTGATATGGTCTTTTAGTGTAGCATGGGTAATGATGTCGTCGTATAGCCAACATAATTTAGATTATTGTCATTTAATGAAACATGGTTTATTTTATTGTCATTTAGTGTCATGTGGTTTCCGATATGGTCATGTAGTGTCACATGGTTATGATATAACATTTTTGGTAACAAAGTTTATGATATGGTCATTTAGTGTCATATGGTTTACTATATGGTCATTAAGTATCACATGATTTATGATATGACATTTTGAATCACAAGGTTTATGATATGGTCATTTAGTGCCACATGGTCTATGATATGGTCATTCACTGAAACATGGTTTTTGGTATATAGTCATTTTGAGTCACATGATTATGATATGGCCATTTTGAGTCAAACAGTTGATAAAATTGCCATTCAGTGCCACATGGATAATGTTGTAGTCATTTAGTGTCATATGGTTTATATTATTGTCATGTAGTGTCATATGGTTTATATTATTGTTATTTAGTGTAATTTGGTTTACAGTATGGTCATTTAGTGCCACATGGTTTATGTTATGGTCATTCAGTGAAACACAATCTATGATATTTTGAGTCATATGGTTTATAATATGATCGTGTTGTTTGATATGGTTCATGATATGGTCATTTTGAGTCACCCAGTTTATGATGTGGGCATTTAGTGCAACATAGTTTATAATATTGTCAATAAGTGTCACATGGTTTATAATATGGTCATTTATTGCAACGTGGTTTATATAATTGTCATTTAGTGTCATATGGTTTATGATATGGTCATTTAGAACCATTAAGTATCACATGATTTATGATATGACATTTTGAATCACAAGGTTTATGATATGGTCATTTAGTGCCACATGGTCTATGATATGGTCATTCACTGAAACATGGTTTTTGGTATATAGTCATTTTGAGTCACATGATTATGATATGGCCATTTTGAGTCAAACAGCAGATTATGCTTAATTTGCGCGGGATTTACTATCGTTCATACCCTCATGTACGTTACCAAACACGGAGTCATTTCTTATATTTACAATTCTTGGCATATTCGTGTGTAAAATAATAAATAAACTATGTATAAAATCATGATGTACCATATTCTTGAACCTTCTTACATTGTATAGCTTTTTACAGACTCCTGTATATGTGCTTGTTTCGGGCCACATAAAAAAAACAAAAAAAAAAGTTCCAAGTTTATAACATATTTTAATGCAATATATGCATAATTAACTCAAATACATCGCGTTCTCTCGATATTTTGGAAGGTTTATGTATAAACATTAACACGTGCTTTGGCATGTGTTTTTATAAATAGATCAGAAATCCCTGACATCTGTTTACAAATTTTTGTGTATTCCTACGCCCTTAGTTGTTACGTCACATCGACCTTATTTGTTACGTCACATCGACCTTAGTTGTTACGTCACATAACTGCACGTTCTATACTGAAGTCATGAAGATATGAACTAGTGAGTCTAACAAGGGATCACATAGTACAAAATATTAGCTATTGTAAATATTTAATTGTCATTTAGTGTCATTTGCTTTATAAGGTGGTCATTTATGCCACATGGTTTATGAAATTACATTTTTAGTCACACGGTTTATGATATTGTAATTTAGCGCCACATGCTGTATGATATGACTATTTGTGTCACATGGTTTATATGATGATCATTTTGTGTGACATGGTTTATAATATGGTCATTTAAAGTCACCCAGTTTATGATATGGTCATTAAGTGCAACAGAGTTTATATTATTGTCATTAAGTGTATTTTGTTTTATGATATGGTCATTTAGTTTCACATGACTCATGAAATGGTCATTTAGTGCAACATGGTTTATACAATTGTCATTTATTGTCATGTGGTTTATAATATTGTCATTTAATACAACATGGTTAATAATATGACATTTTTAGTCACACGGTTTATGATATGGTAATTTAGCGCTACATGCTGTATGATATGGCCATATAGTGCCACATGGTTGATAATATGACTATTGGGGTCACATGGTTTTTAATATGATCTTGTGTGCGACAGGGTTCATGATATGGCCATTCTGAGTCAACCAGTTTATGATGTGGTCATTTTCAGTCACAGGGTTTATGATATTGCCATTTAGAGTCACATGGTTTATGATATGGTAAATTTGAGTCACATGGTTTTTTTTATGGCCATTTTGAGACACAGTTTATGATGTGGTTAGGTGTAGTCACATGTTTTATGATATGGTCGTTTTTGCCCCACATGGTTTTTCATCTGTTTACTTTAGTCGCATTGCTTAAATATGATTATTGGGGTCATATGGCTTATGATTTAAAAATTTTGAGTCACATGGCGAATTATATGACTATGGTATATTACATGGTTTTTTAATTATCATTTTGAGTCACATTGTTTAATCTATGTTCTGTTTGAGTCACATGGCTTTGATATAGTCATTTTGAGTACATGCTTTATGGTATGGTCAAATAATGCCATAACCAATATGATAAAATCATTTTTCTAAGATGGTTAATGATATGGGAATTTTAAGTCACATGGTTCATGATATGACCATTTTCTGCCACATGGATTATGATGTGTTCAGTTACAATCAGAAGGTTTATGATATGACCATTTGTTGTCACATGGTTTTTGATATGATTACAGTTAAAATGATACTGGTATAGGTATTTTGAGTCTCATGGTTTTATATGATTAGTTATGATATGGCAATTAGGTACACATGGTTTATGATACGGTTATTTAGTGTCACATGGTTTATATGATATAATCATTTAATGCAACATTGTTTATATCATTGTCTTTTAGTGTCAGTTTATAATATGGCTTTTTGAGTTATGTCGTTAACAGTATGGTCATTTAGTGCCATATAGATAATGATATGGTCATTTAGTGTTAAATGGTTTATGATATGGTCATTTGGTGCCACATTGTTTATGATATGGTCATTTAGTAACACGTGGTTTATAATATGGTCAATTAATATCCAATGGTTTATGAAGTGGTCATTAAGTGTCACGTGGTTTTTGAAATGGTCATTTAATGCCACGTTGTTTATGATATTGTCATTTTAAACACATAGTGTATGGAATGGCATATTTCTACAACTTGTTTATGAAATTTGATAAAGTTTATGATATGGCAATTTATTGTGACATGGATTATGATATGGTAATATAATGCCACACTGTTTATGATATGATAATTTTGAGATGCTTGGTTTCTGTTTATTTAAATAATTTATGTTTTTTGATCTGCAGACTTGTATTCGGTCATTTAACAAAGATGTTAGTAAACATATCTACCATTACACCTACAAATGCTGTCAACTTTCCTTGACAAAATCTTGAACAGGGCGCAAATATTCATTTGTCTTTCGTCTTTCGTCTTTCGTGATTTTCAGTACTTTCAGTACTTTTATTGTACTAAAGCGACAAGTAGTACTTTTGTGATTGTTACTGACTTTCTTTTTCGTACTCGACTAAGGTGTTTAAGCGAACAACGTATGTGATAACAATTATTAATTTGACGTTTTGTGTTCATGATAAAATTAAGAACTAAAACTATCATTGTGGATGTATTCCAAAATGATATAAAACTTTTAAATTTACTATGCCTTTTTTTCTGTGGATTTCTGCCGTGACAACTATTTTGAGTTGATATGCAATTTGTTAATTTGTATTTAAGGCTATCACTTTGATTTAAACCGGTGACCTTATTATCTGTAAAGTTGTTATATATTGATTTTCAATTTATATAACAAATAAATTGCATTTAAATAAGAAATATTTTGGA
This sequence comes from Tegillarca granosa, assembly GCA_029721355.1. NCBI lineage: Eukaryota > Metazoa > Mollusca > Bivalvia > Arcoida > Arcidae > Tegillarca > Tegillarca granosa. The sequence continues at coordinate 144,656 of JARBDR010000756.1, read as the reverse complement.
AAAAGAAGAGTTTGATGTTGTTGTTTAGCTACAAAATAAATTTGTACCTACCAAAAGAGCTGAATCAAACTAAATGTAAAATTTTACCTTTTAAAAGATTTAATTTCTTTTTTTTTTTACATGATGGTAATAAATTTGAACTTTCTTAAAGAGTTGAAATGCTGGTTATAGTTTTAAACTTGATAATAAAATTGACCCTCCCCAACCTCCATGTTATATTTTTGGAGCATTCTGATATTTTCCTAGATCTGTCAATGTAATAAGAATGAGATATTAAATGTTGAAGCTTCCTAATATTATGAGATATCTGAAATACAAAACGCATATGCAAAAATACAAAAAATTTCTTGAAAGCCCTTGATTTAATCATGCCTTTATTGTTGTTGATTTTGTTTTTGAATGTCATATTTTAAGTCTTAGCATCTTAATGACAAATTAAGGAATGTTGCATTGACAAAACAATAAGTTTCCAACAAGCTCCAGAAGACATTTGATTTGTTTCCAAAATTGGAACTTGAAAAAACTTGTCATTGATATTTTTACAATATTATTGATTTTTGACCTGCTTTCAATGTCTTCAGTATTTTATTTCTTTTCTTTGCAGAAATATATGGAAGCACTTATTCACCATTTTGAATTGTTTACAGAAAGATACACAGTGCCACCTGGTGCCACATATACAGCTGTTGAAACTCCAAAGGTATGTTCAGTGCATATTTAACAATTGAACTGTTTTAGAATGATATTCATTGTCAATATGAATTGGATAACTTTGCAAGCCGACTGAATAACACGTTTATGAATTGTCTACCCTGCAAAGTTTTCAAATTTATATTGACAATGATCGTCATTTTAAAACAATTCAATGGTTATATTTTCGTTTAGAATTTTTTTTATTGATTTTAAGACTCAAAAATTCATTTCTATAACACATGCACATCAGGTAGAGTCCACTAGAAGCAACAACCACGAAGACCACGCATTTTAGACTGAGAACAACTCGTTATTAATCCACACTATTCTTGGTGTGGGGTAACCATGGGGAGGGGGTTTGGTTTGAAAAGAATGGTGTTATCGGGTATTTTATGGTATTTCAGTGTACATGCATATAGTCAGATTATAGCCATTGTGGGAGTCACTGTGTTTGTGACAATAAATTATGCAATCTTTACAGACAATTTGTTTAACAAGAATTAAGTTTGGTATATTTCACCTACTTGATTTTTTGTGCCACTGAAAATTGCTATGTTATTATAAAATATTTCTATAGAAAGGAATCTGTTACTGCTTTGGGGATTTTACATGTTAATATGGTGTTGTTAACACTGAAGTTGATGAATTTGGTAATAAAGCGTCATTATAAACAGTTTAATTTTTTTGATATTTTCGTTGAATATCTTTTTAAAACAATATTGATTTTAAGACATAAAAATTCCTTTCTCTTACACATGCACATCAGGGACAGTCCAGTAGAAGCAACTGCCACGCAGTTCATACATTTTATACTAAGAACGACTCGTTAATAATACACACTATTTTTGGTATGGTGTAACCACGGGGCAGGAGGTTTGGTTTAAAAAATAATAGTGTTATCAAGTATTTTATGGTATTTCAGTGTACATGTATATAGTCAGATTATAGCCACTGTTGTAGTCACTGTGTCTGTGACAATGAATTATGCAAATCTTTACAGAAAATTAATTAAACAAGAATTAAATTTGGTATATTTCACCTACTTGAGTGTTTGTGCCACTGAAAATTTCTATGTTTACTATAAAATATTTCTTTAGAAAGAAAACTTTTACTGCTATAGGGGTTTACATGCCAATAATGGTGATGTTAACACGAATTGATGTTTTTGTTCATGAAATACATGATTTGTGGAAAAGAACCCAACATTTGCTTTGTTTTTCAACATGTGTAAAATTCCCAATGCGACAACTTTTTAACTTTTTGCAGTAATACACCATGATAATCACGAATGGTCATAGACATTTTTAGTTACAACAAGGCTCAAATACAGTAAAATACCAAACTTAAATCAGGTTGATTTGATTTTATATTTAAAAAAATAAGCAGAATTTGCTGTTACATATACCGTGACTTCAATACTATTTGAAAAAAACTTGATAGCCACTATTTTTTTATATAATTTTGTTTCAATATCACATAAAATTACTAGGCCTCTTTGTATGAATTTGGAATAGTAAAAGTGTTTTTATACAAAACCTTTTTACATGACCTTGCTTTATTGCATTTGACAAGATAAATAGGAAGGCTGTCAGATTTTCTTCACCTTTCTGGAGGACCTATTTGGCAGAAGTGTTACAAGGGCAAGGGCAAGCTTACATATCACATTATCTCTTGCTGTTAAGGTTCCGGTTCCATTTGGTCAGTTTGCTTGTATAATGTGTGCAGTTTTTCTAGGCACTCCAGTTTTCTCAAATATTCCAGAACTGATCATCTTTATATCAATGGGAGAATTTTGACAGGGATCTTAACAACCATTATCACCACACTCTACTCCTCGACTCCATCTTTCTAAGAGTGCTGATCAGCAACTTACAATTTCAACACATAGTAAAAACACCCATTATATATAACTCCAGTATGGCTTTTCGTTTTATGAAATGTGTTAATTGACAATCTTAATTGTTAATCAAGATTGTAGTTTAATCGACTAGAATAGCTTACAGTCTTAAACATTTGAATCTAAAAATAAATTTAGTTATTTGTTATCTGAGTGCATGTTAACTTCTTTGTTGGTTATTTGCAGGGAAAGTTTGGAGTGTATCTAGTATCTGATGGGTCTAATCGCCCATTTAAATGTAAAATAAAAGCTCCAGAATTTGCACATCTGGTAAAATATTGTAATATTAATATACACATTTACTAACATTAAGTTTTAGCAAACCTGGCCAAAGGTCACACAAGTCTATGGTATGGTTCAGTGTTTCTACCGTGCATGCATGAGTCCATAAGTAACATCTCGTCTGAAATCAGTTTTCAATGATACTTGGTCAGAAGCATGTATTGCCAGTGCAATTCAGATTTGTTCATGTTGTTGCCATGGCTACCAAAACTATATCGAAGGTTTTTAGTGTTGCTAAGTACTGAGTACTTGAATATTCACAAATAAGTCTGATAATTTTGTTTCAGATATCCGTCATTATTTATAATTATTAGACAGTGATCTTTCATTGACTTTAGATGTCCAATTGAAAAGTCATTAAAAGCTGAAAGCTTAGATGTGCTATTGCTCTCCATCTTCCTTCGTTAGGCGGCGTCTGTCGTCCGCCGTGCGTAAACATTTTACTTTTTACTTTTCTCCTCCAAAACCACTGGGCCAAATTTAATGGAACTTGGTAACCGTTATACCTGTGTGAAGCCCTTCCAGATTTGCACAAATAAAGGAGATATGTCCTTGTAGGGACCCATAAGGGGGAAATGGTTAAAAAGTTAAAAAAAACTCCCCTGAATGAACAAGAAATATACCTTAGTTATTTCATTCATAACATTCTTAGGTCATCAAATTTTAGATTTGCATAAATGGTAGCAATGGGGCTCAAATGGGAAAATGGCAAGACACTTAGTTGGGAAATCGTTAAAAATTATATATTTGTCACTATATCTTAAAAACTATTATTTTTGCTATAGGCATGTATATTAAAATATTGTAGGTATTGATATGACGATCATTATAATATATGGTTCAAGGTCATATGTTGAAAGGTCAAGGTCACAGCTGCAAAAGAGGAATTAAATTGCTAATAATCTTGAAAACTATTAACTTTTTATAGAGGAATGTTATTGGAATATTGCAGGTAATGATATGACGATCATTTCGATATATGGTTCAAGGTCATATGTTGAAAAGCCAAGGTCACAGCTGCAAAAGAAGACCTAAATTGCTAATTATCTTGAAAATTATTAACTTTTTATATAGGCATGTATATTAGAATACTGTAAGTATTGACATGACGATCATTTTGATATATGGTTCAAGATCATATGTTTTAATGTCAAGGTCACACCTAAAAAGAACCTTTTAATTGCTAATTATCTTGAAAACTATTACTTTTTTGTATAGGCATGTATATTAGAATATTGTAGGTATTGATATGACGATCATTTCGATATATGGTTCAATGTCATATATTGAAAGGTCAAGGTCACAACTGCAAAAGACGACTTCAATTGCTTATTATCTTGAAAATTATTAACTTTTTGTATAGGCATGTATATTAGAATATTGTAAGTATTGACATGACGATCATTTTAATATATTGTTCAAGGTCATATTTAAAAGGTCAAGGAAAAAGCTGCATGCCGGGTAAGTATACCGAAATTGGGTAATGATTTGGAAATTACTTCATGCGCATTAGCTGCTTATAAATGAAATGTGATTTCATATATCTGATTAAGTTTTGTTGGAGTTCTTAACTTGAGAAAACTTGTAAAGTTTCTGTACTTGATATATTGTCTATTGCACTTTGCAAACAATTTTGTAGATATCCTGAGGTGAGCATTAAGGCCCATTGCCCTCTTGTTGATAAATATTTTCCGAAATATGCTTTCACGAACAAAGTGACACAGTTACACATATTGTGTTTTCTTGCTATAAATGTTTTTCTTTTACTTGTAGGCTGCTATGGACAGACTTGCTAGAGGACATATGTTGGCTGATGTTGTAGCCATTATAGGTAAGACACACGATGTGATGTGATGTCTATATCTGATGCTCCATGTCACAGTAGACTTTACAGTTTATTTAACCAACCATCCATTCTTTTCTTCTCTCCTTTTCTCCTATCTTTCTTTATTTTTTAAATTGATTTATCCATCCATCCATTCAACTATCCATCCTTTATTAATTAATTAATTAATTTATTTATTTATCTATCAATTCATCCATCCATGCATGCATTCAAGCATCCATCCGTTTAATTTATTTAATCATTTATCCATCTTTTATTATGTAATTGAATTATTTTTATTTATTTATTTATTTATTTATTCATTTATTTATTTATTTATTTATTTTTTTTTTTTTTTTTATTTATTTATTCAACCAACCACCCAATCTTTTCTTTCTTTCCCTTTTTCTTTTTTTCTTTTCTTTCTTTCTTTCTTTCTCTCTATATCAATTTATCTATCAATCCATACATCCATTCATTTAAGTATCCATCCTTTATTTATCTATTTATTTATTTATTTATTTTTAAATTGAATTATGTATTACTGAATTAGGTTTTTCAAAATTTTAATTAATTTTTAATTATTTATTAAATAACTTCAATAAATGGATATGATATTTGCGAGTAAAATTGTATTTTGCCGAGTCAATCAAACAAAACACTTGTAAACTATCTACTTGCATATCAATCCAGATTCATTTAATCTGTTACATAGTTAACTGCATAAATACTACTTGCACAGAACTAGCTAATACCTTGGTTACCAAAACAATTTCTAACCTGTATTGTGCCGTGTTTAAATATATGTGTTTGATTTTATTCCAAATCCGATTTTTTAATTAATAAACTTATGTATCTATTTATTTATTTATTTATTTATTTATTTATTTATTTATTTATTTATTTATTTATTTATTTATTTATTTATTTATTAATGTATTTATATATTTATATATTTATTAATTTTCTTATTTACTTACTTATAAAAAAATATATTACTTTATTTATTTTCCTTTTAGTTCAACTTCATTTTTATCGTTTATTTATTTATATTTTTCATTTGTAAAATGTAGACTGCAACTAACGTTAGATTCCTGTTTTAAAAAAGACCATTAAAAGATTCATAGATTTATTTTTAAATATCATTTCATACCATCTTTAAGCCATCTTTAAGCGAAATGGTGTAAAGGAGCTTACATGTTCAGTGCCATTAAGCCGTCTTTAAGCCGGCTTAAAGATGGTTTAAAGACGGCCGTGCCTTAAATTTACCTTTAAGCCATCTTTAAGCATCTTTAAGCTCGGTTTAAAGGTGCTTAAAGATGCAATTCCGTCTTGCGTTAACAGTAAAATTTGCTATAGAGACCACCTGTTTATTATGACCAGTGTATAAAAAAACCTTTGCTTTGTATTTCATCCAATACAGAATTATAAACAGACCAACAGTCATTTAAGCCCCCTTTACTTAAGTTTTATTTAAACACAATGAAAGGTAAAGGGGAAATAAATATCTATATAAAGCCAGATCATATTTTAACACCAGTTCCCTTTAACTTATTGCTCAACCAAAAAACGTTTTATTAAGATCACCTGGCCATAAAAGTTTTTGTTATATGTTCCTGTTTGGTTCATTTTTCAACCAAGAAAAACCTTTATGAAGCCTTTTAACAATTTCAATCATTGTTTCAAGAATATAACCTGAAAGAACCTCTGTATAACAACCATCTGTTTTTGAAGTCCATGTCTTGGGCCCTGTGAGCAGTCTTTAATGATCTGATTTATTTATTTATTTATTTATTTATTTATTTATTTATTTATTTATTTATTTATTTATTTATTTATTTATTTATTCATTTGCATGGACATTAAATGTTGTGTTTGGGAAAGTAGACAGATAAAAGACATTACCATAGAACTCATCATAAAATTTGTTATTGAAATTGATTTATAAAACTTAATTTATTTTTCCTTAAACAAATATATGTTGTTCCAAAAAACATGCCATCTTGTTTAATGGTATACTCATCAGAAAACTTGTTTGTTTATCAATTTTCTTTTGATAAAAAAAATGAATAATTCAGTTATCTGCACAATTTACAAAGGCTATAATAAGTTTATACCAAAAGAATTTTCTGCATGCCATAAGGTAAATAACAAAGTCAACAGGAATTACAACAGCAGATGGAGTTTATTTTGAATATCCATGTTTACAAGTATTCTGTATGTAATATCTGGAAAAACTGTAATTTAACTAAATTTGCATCGTTTGGTTATTTCTGAAAAATGCTGTGAAAAACATGAAACTGTTAAATATTATTACTCTGCTTTAAGATAATTCTAATATTTTGAAATTATTTTCAAAAAGACATCTTGAAATTGTATTTACTTTTTTACTTATTAAAAGTTTTTTTATATTTATACATCTTGTGTGTATATATTTGCATACATGTAAATGAGTGAATTTTTTGGTAGTCTGTTTTATATGCACTAAGGGCCACGATTACAGGGTGATCAAAATCATGTACTTACTGATAACAGTGCCTCTTACCAACTAGAATAATATCCCAGTCAATGCAGATCCTAGGGTAAGAAAGTTTGCAGTAAGCTTACCAAAGTTTGATGGTTTTCTTTGGACATTCCTTTTTCATATCGACCACCTCAGTTGACAGTTCGTAAAACAAAATTATTCAACTTACATTTCAGTAAATTAGAAAACTTTTGGCAATTTTTAGTACTATAAGTATACTTTATTTTTGACTTTTAATTTAAGAAATCATAATCTTTTTGCAGGTATACAAACAGTATTTAAATGTCAGTCAGATCATAAAAATTAGAAATAATAAATATATTGTTATCATGACAGAAAAATAAATATGTTGATTTTCTGTATTTAAGATTGTAACAAACACCTCTGTTTGAAACAATCTTTTTCAAATAAGAATAAAAGTACGCGTTAAAGTTAGAATGTTGCCAATCACAGAAAGTATGATGTAATAGGATGATGACTAGTGTCTTTTCTATTTGAAGGTTTTGATACACACAGCAAACAAACCCAAATAGGTCTATTTTAATTGTAAACATACTATGGTAACGTTTCTAGGCAGTGTTTTTTAATTGGCCAACTGCCCAGATCTGAAGTTGTGAAATCAAAACCGCTTCCAACCATTACAAAACCTGTTGTATACCACAATAGTTATGTCTGCTTAAGGTGACATATCACAGACTCTATTTGTTGATAAACCCATAACGTAAGTTTTATTAAAATATCTTTGTGTTAATATAGTTAGGTTCTATTATTTGATGTGATTAAACTTTTTTTAACACCTAATATCTTATTGGATTGGGGTTCGAAACACCAAAAGCACTATCATGTCTATTATTAAATTGAAAAAATTGAAACATCAGTCTCTTTCTTATTTCATTCTTTAAATTCATTGAAACGGAGAGTTGTTAAATATTTTCCAAAACTTCATCAAACTCACTATCTATTTCCAGTTTCAGCAATTTCTAAATTTCAAAACATCTGGGTTTAATGCTTTCTTTATTTTCTGATATAAAATTTTTGTTGTATTTAATTGGTTTCATATAATTTTATAAAACGCAGAACATAATATTATTTTAAGATTTTATTTGCTTACAATGTTGTAAAAATTGAAACCTCAGTCTCTTTCTTAAGATTTTAATTGCTTACAATGTTGCATAAAGGTTGTTTAAAGGTTCCGTCTAAACCATCTCCAAAACCATATCTGTGTTTACTGTGTCAATACAAAATTAAACAAATAAAAAAAAATGTAGGTTTAAGCATTAAAACATTTATATTTTCTTTTTGTACTAAAGCAAAATGGATAGTATCTATTAAAATACATTAATATTTTATGTACATGTGTTTGCCTAAGATAAATTTCTGATACTATTTATTCCTGGAAAGATTTTTTGCATTTTATAGCGGTCTTCTACTTTTGTTAATTTCCATATGACTATTTTCTTAATATTTCTTTTCAAATGTTTAATAAGAAATACCTGTTTCATTTTGATCTGTACATTTTAGAGATTAATTTCTCATCAGTGACACCAGGGATCGAAAAAGTTCCCAAACAAATTTTAAAAAATGGTAAATTATACCCGTCATAGTTTCAATTTTAAGGTAATTAAAGAACTTTGATGCAATTTTTGTTGTGTTTGAATTTTATATTTATTTTATTCTTTATATTTGATATTGACACAGTAATAAGCAAATAACCTCCATGTTGTCTTGGTTACTTGCAACGCTGTTTACATTTAATCAGCTCATACAAAAGATATTTAGCAGTGATGCATTGTTTTTCCAACGGGGTCTGCATCTACAATTAAATTTATATCTATATATATATATTTGCTAATAAGTTAATCAAATTATTATTAGACACTTGCTTTCCAATGGTAAGGGGCAGAATTGTTTACTCATATAAGGGGGCATATTTTTATTAAATTCAATTTGTTTCAGTCTCGAATCACAATTGTTAATTATTGATGTAATAAACATATTCTTACGTTTTATGTAATTAAGCGTCAATAAGTCCTGCAAATATTCTATACATTTTTCTTCAATACCCCAACATCATTTCATTTTGTATGCAGACAAAATAATTGTTAATGTTCCATTCCCTAAATTTAGGACAATTAAAGATGCACATCGGTCAACTAGTTTCCTTAAAATACGATAGTTTTCAAAAATAATGATATACGGAATGATTATTCCGTTCTTTCTCGACATAAACTCCTATAAAAATAGTTATTGGAGAGCTCAAAAGGTCATATTTTGATAATCAAAATTTTCAAAAGAAAAAAGGTACCTTTTTTTGGCAGGCATAATAATACGAATTTTTGCAAGGAGCATCATTCCATTTCCATATGTCAGCACCATATTTCAATATCATTAGACAGTTTTCCGATCGTTTACCATTGGGCTCACCAGGACCCCAGAAGGCCAGATTTATTGGTTCATTGTTGTATGACCAAATCCATTTTCCTTCTTGCTTAATATCATTTCCATCTAACCAAATGCCATCTTAAAGATAAATAAATTACCAAATACATATATATGTAGATGCACTGCATGTGTTCTTACAGATGATATGGTTTCGTGTTCCAAATATGTTGTCTCTAAGTTATAAAAATATGTTTCACTGGTATTTTTGTTATTTATTTACAAATGTTTAAACACGATATATATATCTTATAAACTCTAAAATGATCTGCTTTAAGGAACAATTTCATTTTATAATAGGTAAGTGACCTTTATCAAAATGCATTCTGTAATCTTTTTTAAATTTTTTATTATCTTATACAATTATGCTTTTTATACCGTAATCGATTTGGCACTTTAAAATCAGATTAATATTAACATTAAGACATACGCATCTTTTTATTAAAATTGTTCTTGCATACAAAGTTAAAATTAAACCTTTTTCTATTTTTAAAAACTTTTACATCTTTTTCCATAGCATTCTGATATTCTTACTTGTGAGGTAAACAAAAACTTTTTTGAAAAAATTATGAAGTAGTTATACATTATAGGCATCCTTGTTGGTTATCTTACAACATGTCTTATCTTCAAATCAAATATTCCTTTTCAAATCCCAGAAATAACAAAAGAAAAACTATATACAACTATATAACAAAAATGCTATCGCTATGATTAAGATGTTATTCCAATTGCGCGTAACATTTAATAGCATGACTAACATTTTCATTAAATGATCACCTTTTTTGGCTTTTGCGTATGATGCCAAAAAGTTTAACTCGTCCATAGTTTTAACATCAGTAAGCCGACTCCCCTTCTTATGGCAACTAGTCTGTAAAGCAAATAGATATATTATTACTTTATTTTAATCTTATTTTCTTTTGTCATACATAGGATTCAATCAAAATTAACGAATAATTCTCTGTATCAAAACAGGTAAATGCAATTTAAAAACTAGTAAAAAATAAATGGTACCCTTTTTAAACATAGTGCTGAATACGTATTTACACATTGTAGGTTTTTAATATGCAATTTTAAAGTATTCTAAATGTATATTAACCTGTAACCAACAAAGATGTTTTTACATTTCGACATTATTTTAATTATAAGCGATTTGGTCTCTTGTGTTTTGTTTGATTTCGCCAATATGCATAGTTAGAGTATATTATGTTAAAATTTTGTTTTTAGGATTTGTTCGACATTACATAACAAATATATAACAAAATAACAATTTTTCTTGTGCCCTTTTTGGAAAATCATTCCTACTCATCATCGGTGACACTAGCACTAAGTTCGATAGATAAATAACATTAGCCATACAGTTTAATATTAATAAATCCAAGGTTCCAAAATGACATGAATTCAAATCCAGTGCGGGAATATCTTTTTAATCCACCAGCAGCGGTACTCGCTCAGTGGTTGTAAATATATAACAAAATACCTGATAAACTTCAATATGCCATATGTGCACATTCCACATCAGTGACATAGGGCCGAAAAGTTAGTTAGATAAATACAGTAGCGATACCCTCTCAAAGGTAGTAAATATATAACAAAATACCTTACAAATATTGATATTCCATGTGTACATTTCGGAAAATTATGTGTGCTCCTAATTGGTGCCTTCGATTTAAAATACTATTAACTATAAAAAAAATTTATTCTCTGTGACAGTTTTGTTATAGGTTCAGTTAAAACAATTTTACATAATTGTAGTAGTGTCTGGTACGATTATTTGCTTTATTGTAAGTACCAGATGTCACCAAAATAATGAAAAAAACAATTGCTCAAAATAAAAACAAATTACAGATTGTATACCCTAAAATACGAAAACATTTGTAGTAATTGTTTTACTCACTACAGATGTGTGCCAATTAGCTTTTGCAGTGCTTATGAAATAACATTTTCCGTTGAAAGGTACCCATCCATCTTGGCAAGCATCTAAACCAAAAAACAAATAAGTGTGAATTATATATTTAGATATTTATCTCTGGAGTTTCAGAAACTTATTGCATTCTTTTGCATTTTACATTCATATAAAAATAACTAAAGCGGAAATAACTTCTCGAATATCAATTTCTCCCGTTGGTTGGATGTTTAAATGCTTGAAAGAATTAACGTAAATGAAAAAAATCTACGGTCTCTGTTATATTTTTTTTTCATTCTGATTTTTATATACCCAGGGCCGATTTTTGAGGTTCATCTTTATTCGATAAGAAAATTTTAATTAATAAAATTTTTGCAAAATGGTATAGCCTACTGACTTATGGAAACCCTCCGGGAGTTTACTCCACCAGCTGCAGTACCCGCTCAGGGGTAGTAAATATATAAACAAATACCTGTTAACTTTTGATGTGCTATATGTGCATATTTCAGAAAATCAGTTGAAAATGAATTTATGAAGTCCCAGAATTATATGAATCCAAATTCAGCTAAGTAATGCTTTGCATGAGGGAACAGACCTTAGTTCTCAATCAATTTAAAAAATTATGACGGCTGAAATTTTTGCAAAATGGTATGTTTTCTGACAGCAAAATGTACTGCCTACTGAGTTTTGGATACCCTCGTGAAGTTTACTTCACCAGCAGCGGTACCAGCTCAGGGGTAGTAAATATATAACACAAATCCCCGTTAAATTTTGATGTTCCATATGTGCACATTTCGGAAAATCATTCCTTACCAGTGACACTATTGGCCGAAACATTTGATAAATAAAAAACATAAGACAAATAGTTGAAAATTAATAAACAAAGTTAAAAATTATATTAAATCCAGCCAAGATTCAGCTTATGTATGATTTGCATGGGAGAACAAACCTTAGTTTTAAATCAATTTCAAAAATTTAGACGACTGAAATTTTGCTAATTGGTGTATTTTCTGACAGCAAAATGTACAGCCTACTGAGTTATGAATACCCTCAGGGATTTTTATCCACCAGTAGCAGCAATTACCACTCGGGGGTAGTAAATATATAACACAAATAACGTTTTTAATTTATAATGATAAAAATTATATATTATTTTAAACACAAATTATGAATAAAACAAATGTCTTTGATAACATATACGTGTTGTTTACAAAATTATAGACGTAGGCATGTTTTCTATAAAAAGGAAAATTAATTAACTGTTTAAATGCGATAAGAAACATTCTTAAATATTTCAAAAAATGCCAGTTTAAAAATTTAATGAATTTTTCTTTTTTTTTTTTTTTTTTTTTTTTTTTTTTTTTCCCCATGTAATGAACATTAACAAAAGAATATAAATAGTGCAGCAAATCTTAACCAAACAAAATTGAAAAGACTGAAGACATGATTAGATTTGTTACTAGTAGGTAAATAGTTTCCATGGTAACATATTGTAAATGAGATTTGAAAAATCTCATGAAACACAGGATCAAGGATCAAGCTTCTTGTTAGTCTTATCCTCAAAAGATTTCAAAAATATGATTCAAATAATTTGAAGTGATTTAATCAAGCAAAATAATTGTCTAACATGTAACAAAATTTACAATATAATTAAAGAAATTAAAAAAATAAATTTAATATTTATTTTAAATATAACTATATCAAGTCACCATTATTGTAAATTATAAAACAAAAATACTATAAACATGCAGAAGCATTAAAGTAAAATTAGTTAACCGCCGTAATAAATTCTCATGTCTAAATATCTTGAATAAAATTTATCGAAAAAGACAAAATTAGATTTTACTTACTTTTGGCATTAACATGTAGACAACTGACCAAAGCAATGACGGTAAAAATCGTTACAAAGATCATCATGACAAAAAGTTAGTGATCTAATTTACAAAGATTTTACCAATGTATATATAGCAAAATAGGATTCATTATTTTATAATATGACACCACATTAATAGGTGTTTATAACATCTGGGAAATGTCAAACATGTTAAATTACCAATATCGATAACAGCTTACCTATACATTTAGAAATAATATTGTATGTTACGCCGGTTACTAATTAAAAAACTATAAAGATTATAGAAACAAAATGCAAAAGGGGTTTATTTCTCTGTCAGATTAAAAAATATAGCTTTTTAGATAAAACAAACAGCACACAAGGTACAGGATCATAAAACAAATAAAACAGTGAAGAAAAAAAAGCCTATTGGTACTTCAGATTTGTAGCTCTTACCGTATAACTGGTAATTTTCCCGGTATGAAATTTTTGCGATTTTTTAGTTAAAACCCCTTTCAAAATTTTTCGCGATTTTTATTTTCGCGGTTGAAGGTGTTTGAGAAAAAATTATAACTATCTAACCGTTTTCGCTCTCCCAGGTCATTCAGATCAAGAAATGTAATTTCAACTTCCGGTTGTTATAAAAGTGAAATCGAAAAACGTAAATCCAGACCTTTAATTCCATCTATCTTTGAACATTTTCATTAGATTATAAATACACAAAATACATAAAATTTACCCCTTAAATGTCAAAAACTGCTTAAGAATAGTATTCACTGCATTTATTTTTATACTAAATCAATACCCTCATAGTGAAAAGAGTTAAAACTATCTTTAATTCGCCATATTATACTTAACTAGAGGTGCTCCGATACAGGTAAAGAAGTTACATATTAAAACAAGTAACCGCCGGTAATCAAGTAACTTTAGTGACTTGGGTATATTACGCGATTCTTATTTTTGCGGTGAAGATGTGACCGGGAATATACGCGAAAATTGAATAACCGCGTAAATTACCAGTTAAACGGTATTCTATTTTCTTATTTTGTTGAATCGGTTGATTGCTTTTATACTATAGCGACAAGGGGTACGTTTGTGATTGTTATTGGCTTTTCTTTTTCGTAATCGACTGAGGTGTTTAAGCGTGCAACGGACGTGATGACAATAATTAATTAGACTTTTTGTGTTCATAATAAAATAAATAACTGTAACACTATCATTTAGAATCTATTCCAAAATAATATAAAACTTTTAAGATTACTTTTTTTCTGTGGACTAATGTCGTTAAAGCTATATTGAGTTTTTGTGCGATTTGTTAATTTGTATTCTTTAGAATTTAATGTCTTTTACTTTGATTTAAACAGGCAACCTGATTATCTGTAGAGTCGATATATATTAAGTTAACGATTTATTTATACATAAATTGCATTTAAATAAATATTTTGGAGAAAAGAAAGATGTCCCTGATGCTGTTTAGCTGATAAATGATAAATAAACCCAATACTAAACTAATTCTTGATTTTAGAATTTAATCAAAATTAGTCCATATCTTTAGGCGATTGACTGAGGGTTAAGGACAGAATGCAATGATATGGATATAGTCATGTAGGATGTAGGATGTCATAGCCAAATGTAACAAGTGTATGACAAGTACAATTTTGGACAAAAGTCTGAATTTGAATGATAAAAAAGCAGTCTTATTTTAATTAGTCGAAAGAAGAATGTGATTTAATTCTTTCTGTTTTTGTTCCTTTTTGCCGCTTAACTGCAATGTCATTACTGCAAGAACTTACGCTTCAATGTCTCGATGTAGCTGTTGCCATCTCGGTATGAGTAAAATAATCTAAACTTGCAGTAGGACTTTTTAACTAATCAACCTAAATGACAACCACCTGTTTTTGAAGTCCATGTTTTGGGCACCGTGAGTGGTTTTAATAATAATTTTTACTGTATTTATATTAATGTATTTTTTTTATTTTTATTGATTGATTTATTTATTTATTTTGTTTATTTTTTCAGATTTATTTATTTATTTATTTGCAGGCACATTAGACATGTGTTTGGAAAAGTTTACAGATAAAACATCACCATAGAACTCTTACAAAAAATTATTATTGGAATGGATTATAAAACTCAATTTATTTTTTCCTTAAACAAACATATGTGTTTCCAAAACATGCCATCTTGTCAATTTGTACACTCATCAGAAATGTTGTATGTTTATCATTTTCTTTTGACAAAAAATAACAACAACAAAAAAAAAAAAAAAACAGTATTCTATTGCACATTGAAAGTGTTTTATCGCTGTCAGTTTATTTTGCATAATGTCATGACCTGTCAAAATTAATTCCATAAAAACAGAAATATTAATTTTATTTCAATAAAAATAAAAATTCAATACCATCTGGTACAAAATCAAACACGCGTGGTAATACAAACGATACAGTTAGTACAGCTATCCAGAGAAAGTACACCATGTTTTTATGCACGCAATACACGTTTTTATGAATTTACAGAATTTTAAACGAAACGAAACGAAACAGGTCTATACAATTTCTAGAATTTAAAAGTGAATAAGGCGGAAACTGTCTCTGTCAACTTTTATTACAACTTTTTTTTAAATTCCCCGATTAGACTATATAAAATAGTTTTTTCAACATTTTTATGATAGTAACCGTGGTCAACAGAAATTATTTTTATCGTTTACTTGAGTATCGCTACACACGTGCAGTTCATTTTTTTACCTGGGATAATAATTACTGTTTGATTGAACAATTACGATTAATTTCTTCGATTGATGATCAACATGGCTTACAATGGACAATACAAGGCATACACATGTCTACAAAATGACAGGTAAAGGTGAAACCATACTTGCTTGTATTAAATTGTACAGGTGAGAGTTGTTTCATTTTACAAATGAATAAAAATGTCAACTTCGAATTTTTTGGGGTATTTTTCTACTGAAAAGTCCAACTTAGGACTCAAATTAGGTTTGAATTATCGTGGGTATTCGAATAACGCAGTTCGAATAAGCGAAGTTTTTTAATAAGAAGTTATAGTGCAGGGCGGTCGGGACCTACGAAGAACTTCGAATAACCTAAGGTATTCGAATAAAAGAAGTTCGAATAACCGAAGTTTGACTGTAATAAGTTTAACTCCCCGAGGGTATCCATAACTCAGTAGGCAGTACTTTGTGCTGTCAGAAAATGTACCATTTAGCAAAATTTTCAGTCGTCTAAAATTTGAAATTATTTTAAAACTAAGGTTTGTTCCCTTATGCACAGCATTCTTTAACTGGGTTTAAATTTATATAATTTTGGAACTTTAGATTTATTATTTTCAACTGTTTGGCTTATATTTTTTATGTATCAAACTTTTCGGCCTGAATGTCACTGATGAGGAATGAATTTCCGAAATGTGCACATCTGGCACATCAAAATTTAACTAGTATTTGTATTATGTATACCATTAGGATTTTCTGCATGTCACAAGGTAAATAACAAAAGTCAACAGGGATTACAACAGCGGATAGAGTTTGTTTCTGTGTGTAACATCTGCAAAATGCTGTGAGAAACGAGAAAACTGTAAAATATTATTAATCTGCTTTCAGATTAAATAATTAATATTTTGAAATTATTTTCGATAGAGACATCTTGAAATTGTGTTTAACTTGATAAAAGTTGTTTTTATATGTGTTCGTCTTGCGTGTATGTATTTGCATACATGTAAATGAGTGAATTGTTTTTGGTAGTCGGTTTCACTAAGACAGTCAGAAATAACAAATCACAATTGTAAATTAGAAATATTTTGTTATCATGACAGAAAATAAATATGTTGATTTTCTTTATTTTAGATTCTACCAAACACCTCTGTTTGAAACAAACTTTTTTCAAATAGGAATAAAAGTATGCATTAAAGTTAGAGAGTTGCCAATCACAGAAGGTATGATGTAATAGGATGATGACTAGTGTCTTTTCTATTTAAAGGTTTTGATACAAACAGTAAACAAACCAAATTAGGTCTATTCTAATTGCAAATATTTTTGTAACGTTTCTAGGCAATGTTTTTCATTTGGCCAACTGCCCAGATCTGAAGTCAGAAACACAAAACTGCTCCCAACCATTATAAAACCTGTTGTATACCACAATAGTTATGTCTGCTTAAGAAAACATATCACTGATTGTATTTGTCTAGAAATCCATAGTATTAGTTTTGAAAAAATATCTTTGTGTTAATATTGTTAGGTTCTAATATTTGATGTTATTAAATTTTTAATATCTAATATGTTACTGGAGTTGGATTCCATCAACAAAAGCACTATCATTTCTATTATTAAAGTGAAAAAAATGAAACCTCAGTCTCTTTCTTATTTCTTTCTTTTAAATTCATTGAAACCGAAAATTTGTTAAATATTTTCTAAACATCACCAAACTCACTATCTTTTTCCAGTTTTAACAATTTTCAAAATTCAAAACATCTGGGTTTAATACTTTCTTTATTTTCTAATAATTTAATTTTCAATGGTTTTTCATCATGAAAAGTTTTGGTATATTTTGTATAACCTAACTTCATCACATGACCGTATGTGGTTGTCAGCCGTTGTTGTTAGCAACCAACTTAGTGCACAGTGTATTATTGCGCACACAATTGTTACCGTTTTATTGATTCTGGCATTAAAATAATTATCGAAATAATTGAATTTATCTCCTTATTTTATAAAACGAAATTAAATTATAAGAAATAATGGTTCGCGGATTATGAAGTTTGCACACTGTTTTTGAGGTTATACATGATAAACAGAATTTTATTTCAAACTTTTTATACGGATACAATGTTGTATTAAGATTCCATGTTAACTATCTCCAAAAATAAACCACATTGTGTTTTTACTGTATCAAAACAAAATTTAACAAATTATAGGTTAAAGCATTAGAACTTCATTATATCCGTTTTCTACTCTAGAAAAATGGATAGTCTCTAAAAAAATACATTAAGGCACATGTTTTTCTTATAAGATAAATATCGAATATTATTTATTTCTGAAATGATTTTTTGCATAATAAAGCTGTCTTTCACTTTTGGTGATTTCTATGACTATGTCCTAAATATTTCTTTTCAAATATTTAATAAGTATTTTAATAAATATTTAATAAGAAATACCTGTTTAATTTTGATGTGCAATATGTTGACATTTCAGAAATTCATTTCTCATCAGTGGCACTAGGAGTCGAAATGCTCCAAAACAAATAGGCAAAATGATTAATTATACCCGTCATAGTTTCAATGTAATTAAAGAACATTGATACAATTTTTGTTTTATTTGAATTTGATATTAATTTAATTGTTTATTTCTTATATCGACACAGTAATTAGCAAATAATCTCCACGTTGTCTTGGTTACTTGCAGCGCTGTTTACATTGAATCAGCTCATCCAACAGATCTTTAGCGCTAATACATTGTTTTTCCAATGGGGTACGCATCTACAATTAAAATAATGTAATAATGTTAATAAGCTAACCACATTATAATCAGATACTTCCTTTCCGAATTAAGGGTTAGAAATGTTTTCTCAGCTGAGAATGTATACTTATATAAAATCAGTTACAAGTCACTATTTGTAATTATTTATGCAATTAACAGATTTTAACGTTTTATGTCATCAAGTGTCAATAAGTCCTGAAAAATTCTATACTTTTTTTTCGATTTCAAAAATTTATTTCATTTTGTATTCAGACAAAAATTTGGTTAGTGGCCGGCTCCTCAATTTGACAACAATTGAAGATGAGGGGAGTACTTTTCTTAAAAAATGGAAGCATTAAAAAATGAAAATAAACAAAATTATGAATTTGGTCATTCTTGACATAAAGTCTTATTTTTTGAAATAGCTATTTGAAAGCTCAAAACGTCAGAGTTTGATAATGTTATAAAGAAGATCATACCTCTTTTTTACAGACAAAATAATTAGGACTTTTACAAGGAGCATCATTCCATTTCCATTTGTGTCTATTTGATCCTAATATCATTAGACAGTTTTCTGATCGTTTACCATTGGGCTCACCAGAATACCAGTCTGTCAGACTGAATGGTTCATTATTGTATGACCAAATCCACTTTCCTTCCTCCTTTATATCGTTTCCGTCTAACCATATGTGATCTTAAAAATTAATATATCATTAAAATTATACAAACATTTGCATATAGATAGATGAAATGCAAGTGAGTTCATACTAAAGGCATGGTTTCGTTTTCGGCTTATATTGTCTTAGTTATGAAAATTGCATTTAAGAAATGTGTAAATATGAAATATATATATATATATATATATATATATATATATATATATTACATATCCTTCAAAGAGTTGCTTTAAAGAACATCTTTATTAACTGATAGGGTATTTTAAGGTTTTTAAAGTGAAAGTTGTAACACTGATAAAAAATTTATGGAGATTTTTAATGACTAATAAAATTAAAGGTAGATAAATTAAGGCCTAAACATTTTTACATTATCTTAAATATTATTTTTATCCCCATCGTGCTTCGTGCATCGTGCGGCATGCGTCATGCGTAAAGTTTACATTTTAATCTTCTCCAAAAGTACTGTGCAAAATTTGATGATGTTTGAAAGTAATTATGCCTTGGCCTTTTAGATTTGCACAATTGAAGGAATTTTTTCCCCTGCGGAACCCATAAATGGAGAAATAATGAAATCTTTGTTGTGTAAAATATTAAAATCAAAACGTTTTTCAAAATATTTTTTTAGAAATTTTACAGGCTTTTCCAAGACATACTCATATAAGTTAAGCTGTTTTATTTTTACTTGTAAAGTAAACTAAAACACATTGTGAAATTAATAAAGAATTACACATTATTAACATCCATGTTGATTGTATTTCCACATGTGTAAACAACAAAACAGTTATTTATTTTTAAAAAAGCAAATTAAAAACATCTGAGTTTTAAAAAAAGAAATAATATTGATATAATCAAAATGTATTTCCTATTCAACATGACTACCATCCTCTTTTACTGATCACCTTTTCTGACTTTTGCGTATGATTTCAAAAAGTTTAACTCGTCCATAGATTTAACATCAGCAAGCCGACTCCCTTTATTATAGCAATTAGTCTGTAAAATTGAATATAATATAATGTTAACAAGATTTGTTTTATTCTTTTTTATTCTTTTTATACGTAGGGATCAAACAAAATTAAATGATAATTTTCTCTATCAATGCAGGTGATATCGTCATGCGTAAAGTTTACATTTTAATCTTTTACTCATAAACTACTGGGTCAAATTTAATGATGTTTAACAGTTATCATGTCTAGGTTATCGCCGTTAAGATTTACGAAGGGATTGTTTCCCCTTGTGGTCCCATATATGGAGAAATAGTGATTTTGTTTTAAATTCTCTCCCCTAACACGAGATTTAGCTTATAATTTTATGCAGAGTATCCTAGACACCTAGTTTAAAATTTCCACAAATCGTAGCTGTGAGCTCAAAACGAGGAAATAGCAGGGTACGTAAGGTGGAAATTGCTAGAAATTAAATATTTGTCAATACATCTTGAAAACTGTTAACCTTTTGTAAAGGCATTTATATCAGAACATTGCAGGTATTGATAATACAATGATTTTGATATATATGGTTTAAGGTCAAACAAACAAAGATCAAGGTCATAGGAAAACTGAAATTGTTAATTATCTTGAAAACTAATCATATATAGGCATGTATATTAGAATATTGAAGGCACCGATATGACGATCATTTTGAAACATGATTCAAGGTCAAAGTTTCAAGGGACAGGGTCATAGCTGCATAAGAAGACCAAAGTTTTAAATGATTTGGAAATTATTCATTGCACTATAGTAACTACATCCATATTAGCCACTTATAAATGCACTGGTACCTGATTTTTCTGATGACGTATTGTGGCAAATTAAACTTGAGGGAACTTTAAAAGTTTCTGTAATTAATATATTACCTATTGCATTTTGCAGAAATTTCGGACATATCCTCAGGTAAGCGTTAAGACCTACTGGCCTCTTTTTTACTGTAAAATAGTTAAACATTTGTGATAATTAAATTACTTACCACAGATGTGTGCCAACTAGCTTTTGTGGTGCTTATGAAATAACATCTTCCGTTAAAAGGTACCCATCCGTCTTGGCAAGCATCTAAGCCAAAATTAAATTAGTGTCGATCATATATGAATATATATTTATCTCTGGAGTTTAAGAAACTTATTGGATATTATTTTTTACATACGTGAATGAACATTTGTAAAAGTCGGACGAATATAAAATTTTCCGTTATGTACAAGGAAATATCTCCCATGGTTGAATGTTGCCTTAATGAATTAACGTAAATGAAGGATATTAAAATCCATGGTTTTAAACCAGGTATTATCTTATCTACTGATTAGAAAATCTAATAGGTGGTGCTGTTTACCCTTCTGGGTAAATTTAGCCAAATTTTAAAATTTTTAACTTTTAGTTTAAAGTTCAACTTTACTATTATATATATATAATGGTGAACCAGAACCTTTAAATTGTGTTAAAAAGTTTAAATTTCATAAAACACAAATTTTGATGAAACAAATGTCTTTAAAATCATATACGTTATTTACAAAATCATAAATGTAGGCTTATTTTCTGTGAAGTGGAAAATTGAGGAATAAATGCTAAAATGCACCAGTAAACATTCTTAAACATTTCTAAAATTTGAACTTGAAACTTTAATAAAATATAGAAGTTTTTTTGTCCATACAATGAACGTTTACAAAAATGCCAATAATGCTGCAAATCTTTACTAAAAAATTGAAAAAACTGTATTGTTAAAAGTAGGTAAATAGCTTCCATGGTAACATATAATTCATTTATATTATTCATATTACATAAAATTTGAAAATCTCATGAACTACAGGATCAAGGATCAAGCTTTTTAATAGTCTTGTCATCAACAGATTTTAGATATATGATTCAAATAATTTAATGTAATTTAATCAAGCAAATTAGTTGTCGTACATGCAACAAAATTTACAATATTATAAAAGAAATTAAAAAATTGAATGTGATATTGTATTTTTAATATAACTATATCACCTAACCATTATTCTTATTAATAAGAAAAAAACTTTTAACATACAGAAGCATTAAAGTAAAATTAAAGTTAACCACAGAAATAAATGCTAATATCTTCTTTTAAAAAACGACAAAATTAAATTTTACTTACTTTTAGCATTAACATGTAGACAACTGATCAAAGCAAAGACAGTAAAAATCGTGACAAAGTTCATCATGATGAACAAGTTTGTGTTCTAATTTAAGAAAATATTACCAATGTATATATAGCAAAATAAGATTCATTATTTTATAATATGACACCACATTAACAAATACCTATCACCTGCAGGAAATGTCAAACATAATATGTGAAATCAATATCGATACTGAAGTGCAACAGCCTCTCTGTACAAACAAATTTTATTTAAATCAGTACAAATTCAAAACCATAAAGATAACAAAAACAAAATGCAAAAGGAGTTAATTTCTCTATTTCAGATTTGGAAAATATAGTTTTTAGATAACAAACAGCATACAAGGTACAGTGTACCATTAGGATCATAAATCAAATTAAAAAAAATGAATACTGAATAATATTATCTTAAACAAACCAAAAGAAAAAAAACGCCTATCGGTACTCCACTATTATTCTATTTTCGGATTTTCCAGAGCATCCGGCCCCACTTCCTTGATGGAAGTTCACGTGTATGACTATTTTGCAAGTTTTCAATGTTTTAAATTTTTTTAGGAATTGTGATATAGACAAGGACTGGTATGTTTCTTTTATTTCTTAAATCGATTAATCGCTTTTATACCAAACTGACAAGTAGTATTTTATGTGACTGTTATTGACTTCCTTTTTTTTTACTCGACTGAGGTGCGATAACAATTATTAATTGGAGGTTTTTGTGTCTTTAACAAAATAAAGAACTCTAACACTATCATTTTTGATCTATTCAAAAACTTTTTATTTTCCTATCCCTTTCTTTCTGTGGACTTATGCCGTAATAACAAGTTAGAGTTTAACAAGCAATCTGTTAATTTGTATTCTTTGAAAATGAATGGCTATTACTTTGATTTAAACAGGTACCCTGATTATCTGTAAAGTCGTTATATATTATTTTAACGATGTTTATAAAAAACTGAATACATTTAAATATGAAACATTTTGGAAACAAAGAATTTCATTTTGTTGTTTAGATGATAAACGATGAGTAGTTCCAATACGGGATTATTTCTTGTTTTCAGAAATTATGCAAAAATAACCCATATCTGTACCACATCTATATTGACTGGTCGTGGATTTGAATCTCGGCCGCTTTATACACGAGATTTTAAGATAAAAGATACTTACTTTTCTTTCGCCTTGCTTTTGAAATTTGGAAAAACAGTGGCGATTCATTGCCAGGACTAAGTACATTTTTGTCTGAAGCAAGTTGACTCGGTGAGCTGGCATTGGATTAAAAAGTAGCACTGAATACTCGTACAAGACAGACCAAAATAAACTAGCAAATTTCACATATATACAAAATGTTCAAAGATAGAAAATTAAAAACGTTCTGATTTTTAATGCATTAATAAACGAATTTACAACTTATTAAAAACGCTGTCGGTATATCAATATAGTTTTCTAACCTTTATGTAATGTTGATTTTCTTTAATTACATGTTATTGGTATCTATATTTTAAGAAAACAAACTAAAATATTCTTTGGAGTTCATAAAAGAAAGAAATACAACATACAACATTTCTTCGTATAAACAATTGAAGTTTTAATATTAGAATCCCCCTTTTTAATAGTTCTTAAGGCTAGTTGTGGTATACTTCGGTAATTTGTCATAGTTAAAATAGCACTGATATATTAAAGAAATAGATTGTCTTTATTTCCACCTGTAAATGTTTTAGAATAAAAGATTCTAATAAAATATTAAGACAATTATTCTTAACAGTTAATGATTTAATTCTTCATATGTCTTCACATGTCATCAATATATATAACGTATAAATTTGTTTCGATGCCTGGAGTTTTTATTTCTTATTCAAAATTAAAAATATATAAGGCTTTATAAACAACAAACAATATATTTACAAAAAATAAATAAATACATAAAATTATATAAATAAATTACTTAAGTTTAACGTATGATATGTCTTATAGTACATTTTGAATTGTTGCAGTTTATACAACATCGAAGCCAAATTCCAGATTTACGGACATGAACTATTTTTACATCAAATTTATAGAAAGGACCGTAGGTAGTTTCCAAATAATGGTTAGTTCTTAATTGATAAAAAAATTTGGTAAAGAATTTGCTATTTTTACCGTACAAACTGCATTTTAATCAGATCGACAGCAAGCATGAAGCAATAAAAGGTATCTGTTAATTGTATACAGAGGTACTAGTGTGATTATTAATTACAGGTGATATTGACTTTGATATGCAGTTTCTTGTCTAGGTACGAGGAAAAATTAACATGTAAAAATGACTATCTTACCCCGAATAACATTTAAGCCATGGCATATCAGTTTTTGTTTGTTTATTTGTTAGTTTTTTTTTTTTTTTTTTTTTTTCTTTGGGAGGGTGGTAGTCTTATGAATTTGAGTAAATAGAGAGAGAGAGAGAGAGAGAGAGAGAGAGAGAGAGAGAGAGAAATATCATTCTAAGCAAAGTTTTTTTTCTTTTGGAGGGTGGTAGTCTTATGAATTTGAGCAAATAGAGCGTGAGAGAGAGAGAGAGGGATAAAGAGAGAGAAATATCATTCTAAGCAAAGTTTTTTTTTCTTTGGGAGGGTGGTAGTCTTATGAATTTGAGCAAATAGAGAGAGAGAGAGAGAGAGAGAGAGAGAGAGAGAGAGAGAGAGAGAGAGAGAGAGAGAGAGAGAGAGGGGGATTTTAGAGTCTCTTGACATATGCTGAACTTACACATCAGGTTATAAGCATTAAAAAAACTTTCAATGCCAAATGAAAAAAGTGGTAAATATCATTCAAAGCAAAGCATGGTATATAAGTTTTTTTTTTACTATTTTTTATTTTTTTTTGGGGGGGGTAGTAGTGTTATGAATTTCAGCAAATAAAGAGAGAGAGAGAGAGAGAGAGAGAGAGAGAGAGAGAGAGAGAGAGAGAGAGAGAGAGAGATTTATTTTAGAGTCTCTTGACATATGCTGAACTTACACATCAGGTTATAAGCATTAAAAAAAATTTCAATGCCAAATGAAAAAAGTGGTAAATATAACCTTATTCCTTGTAAACATAACAAGTCGAGCATTAGACATATTGGAAGTAGGAAACCAGTCACATCAGGTAACCATTACCTCATAGACTTTTTTCACTTATCATTGGCCGAAGGTAGATTCTTTGTGCCAACAAAAATTATCGCATGTGAAATTCTACAACGGATGTTAGTGCAGTGGAATAATGATGGTATATGTTGCTTTCGTGATTTTTTTCTAGTACCGAGATAGTCAGTTCAGGTATGGTACAGAAAACTAGAATACTCAGATAAAAACCAACTAGCTTTAGCAGGCGAAAATGAGATGTTCACTAGCTAAGATTTTTGTATTCAGTTTGCAAACTTAGGTTGTCAAAGATGAGATAGTCGTTAAGACGATCTTAGACTTCAAACCACTGGGACATTTAAGATGTTTTAGCATTCATACCAAAACATAAAAATAGAGGCATCTGTATAATTTGCTGTCTGCTCTCTCTCTTTCTCTCTCTCTCTCTCTCTCTCTCTCTCTCTCTCCTCTCTCTCTCTCTCTCTCTCTCTCTCTCTCTCTCACACACACACACACACACACACACACCTGAAAATTCTGAATAATACTAGCATTGTAAATTAAGTGTACCGCACATTCTTGATAAAAAATCTGCAATCAAATGTTTGTTTATAAGAAGAAATGACAAAATTTATATTTTTTTAATTTATTCATTGATTCATTTATTTATTTTGTACATTGCGCATTTTTTTAATTTTAGACCCGCTTTAAATATGAATTTGCTGTTGCTTCTTCTGTATCGTCTTTATCACATGCGAAGTACAGATGACATCAACATCACTAAGTGATACATACACTTGAGCAATCATCAAACACCATCTTGTTGGCTGTTAAATATACTAGTATATTGCATGTCATTTTGGTATGCCTTCTTATCAACTCAGAGTTTTTTCACAAAGAAATGTTTTCATTACAAATGCATTGCCTTATTTGAACCTCTTGAAACTATTGCGTTAATTTTTCGATGGAAGCAGTGTGTCACGCGCTCTGTGATAAAGCGTTATGTCGGTTATATCTTCAGCAAAGCAGCTTTCGATAAACAGTGAATGGCGGAGGAATACATTCAACCAAGGAACTACTTATTCATTCATAATTTTCTACGGGTTCATTCATCAATTTTGTCCGGCGACTGTAAGGACGCTCTTTACGAGTGGTAACAAACGCAGAAATTATATTGATAGTACCGGTAATATCTTACCAAACAAGTTACTGTTTAGTGAAAAAAGCGATATAGAATTTAATTTTCAAAAGTGTTTTATGGAACTATATTACGATCGCAAAGCAACGAAGCAAATCAATATGACTGTTCTCTTTATATGGTTTACAATAAGAGTCATCTCGCTTTAAGTATTTCCAACCACATTAATACACCGACTTTCAGAAAATTAACAATACCTTTTTCTGGGTAAAATGATGTAAAAAAAAAAGATTGAATCTCATTTTAAATGTTGTCATTAAGGTATGACAACATCAGACCACGTTCAAAGTTTCATGAATCGCTTCGCGATTCACTTACTTTGAACGTGGTCTGATGTTGTCGTACCTCAATGACAACATTCAAAATGAAATTTAATCCTTAAATAAAAACTTTTTTTAAGTCAATTGGTCTGATTTACAAAATGCCAGGAAAATTTTAAAATTATCAACTTCACTATTGCCTTTTACGTAGCTACACAGGTAAATGTGATAGTCTCTTAACATAAGGAATCAGAGTTGGATTCCCAAAGAGAGCAGATATGTATTAAAAATTTTGATGATAAAATATAATAAAAATTACAAATTATCTTAAATTTAAAGCAATAAAATGAAAATGAACATTTTTAAATAAAATCCATACAGAAATAAATGACAAAAACATATTTTTTATCAATTTTAAATATATATATATATATATATATATATATATATATATATATATATATATATATATATATTTATATTTCGTTAAGATATCCTTACCTCAGTCGTCAGCGCTTAGTGACGAAAAAATACACCATATGGGAAAATGTTCAGCTCTCTTAATTTTAACATGTTTAAAAATAAAGTTTATTCCCCCATACGAAGCATTTTTCAGCTCTATTTGCATTTATATAATTTTTAACTTGGATTTATTATTATTATTTTAATTTTAGGGCTTATGTTTTTTGCATCAACCTTCTCAGTCCCTAATGTCAATGGTGAGGAATGAAGTTTTGTATTTTTGTTAGATATTTCTTTTAACTAAGCGGTTACCGCTGCTGGTCCAGTCAAACTCACTTAGGATATCCTTAATCAGTAGTCAATATTTGTGTTGACAATTGTTGAATAAATTGTATCGAGATTTCAATTGTCTTCGTTTTTAATTTTCCAAAATAAGGTTTTTCATTCGTGGAAAGCATTCCGTAGCTTGATTTTGATTTATATATTTTTGGAACTGTGGATTCATTAATTATCAACTGATTGACATAATATATTTTTTGTATCTGTCACTTTTTTCCGTCTTAGAGTCACTGATTCGGGAATAATTAAAATTGTTTTCCATTGCTTTAGTCCAACGTTTTTGATTACAGGAGATTTCAAGTGATGATTATATACAATAAAACACATTGTTGCGAATAATAATACTACTACTAATAATAATAATAATAATAATAATAATAATAATAATAATAATAATAATAATAATAATAACAATTCTTCATTTCAATGAAATGGAATTACATGGGAACCGAATTTTTAAGGATATGCCATTGTCATTGGTTCAAATGGCATAGTCAATGGCTAATTAACATAAGCGTTATTCCATGTCAACTCACTCATTTCCCCCCTCCGATTTCAATTTAATTAGGCATGCTGAGAGATCCCCATGAGACACTAACCAGGCAAATTTTTAGCTTCGTCCGAGCTCCTTTTGTTACTCCACAGCAATTATCCAACGGAATTCAATAATTTGGTGTCACTGGATAGCTGAGACAATATCTTTTCCAACGATATGTAACTTGATGGCCATCAATGATTTTGACATTTTCAAGGTCATGTCACGTGACCATGACCTTGACCCTCAATTATCACAAAGTATGCTCGGATTTTGACAAAACTTATATGGTAGTTAGTGTGTTGTCTAGAAAGCATGTCTATGAAATTTGATTTTGGTCCCTTGAATTTCTACATAGATATACCAAGAATATTTCGGGGAGGTCAAATATTGTCGAGACACCATTCACATTCACGATGCCAAGCCATCAAAGTTTTATAAGAAGGAATGAATTTGCTGATAACTTGGTCTGCTGATATATATCGTGGGTTCTTGACAACTTCATCTCATCCAGGAAAAAAACTGCACGCAGTGTTTAGTGGAGGTCTCATATCATGTTGACAAAAGCTCGAGTCCAAGCAACAGCAGTTCAGGTACATTAGACCTCAGTTGGATACATGAATACCCACCCGCTGCGGTGGACAAGGTTGCCGATAAGAGGGGATTCACTGCGAATGAAGAGAACAGGGATTAGGTATATTTCTGACGCGGTGGACAGTAAAATCGTCCACCGGCAGAAAGAAATCTCCGCCGCGATGATTATTGAAAACGAAATACATTTATTACTTAATGTGTACTCAGAGACATAAATAACTTGACATAAATAAATATAACAATATTGAAAACCGCATCAAAATTGGAGACAAAGTTATAGCGGTTTGAAATCCATATTTTATAACTTCTTTTTATCGCTAGTTTTGAGTCATAAACGTGTGACGTCATTGCAATATTAGAAGTAGTGTCTAACATAATAAAAAGTAGTAACAATGATGATATACTAACGTATGTAGAAGAATATAACGACTCTGACATATACCTATTTATGTCAAATAGTTCGTCATTATCTGCGAAGCAGTAGACAATCTTATAATTGATGAATTTGGAGTATAACCGTTATTTTTCGAACCAGAAACGGACGATTCTGATGAACATATTGAGTCGAGTCCCGACCTTCTCGAGAATTGTAACGGCATTTGGTTGCATAGCTGTTGAAAAAACGTGACGAGTGTTAACTGGTCAATCACACGAAAATTTATTATATCTTTGACTTTTTTTAAATAAATAATTTTTATTAAATCGGAATGGACAGACATTTTAAATGAATTAATTATCAAGTCGGACTGTACATACTACCAGATGAATATTATGGAACTTACTGTGGTGTCATGTGCTGATTTTAATAAAAATCAAAATCAGCACATGGAAGAGGAACCGGCTAAAAATCAATACACAAAAATCCAATCTATTGTGCAGTGTTTATTGACATTTGAAATTATATGACCATGATGTAGAAAAATGTTTAGTAGTCTTGCGGCATCATATTTACTTGATAATTGGAAGATTTTCACACAAAGTTTGTAACAAAAAAATAATAATAATAATAAAAAAACAAGATATTTCATCCCAAATTAATTTACATTATATTGCTTAAAATGAAATGACACGGATTTTAGAATGAGACCACATTAAAAAAGAGATAATAATAATGATAAAAATAATAATAATAATATCAATAATAATAATAATTTTATGGATTTGTATATATCGAATAAAAAATTTAAAAATATCACAGCTAAATGTATTTTAAAGAAAAAGTGAAAACTAAAATCTAATGAAATCAAATGCTGTAAGTAGATCAATAAACATGTTTTAAATAGACTATTCTGGTCGTCAATTTTTAATTTTCAATTTTCCCTAAAAGTTATTATTATTATTATTATTATTATTATTATTATTATTATTATTATTATTATTATTATTATTATTATTGACATGAAAACTAATGAAAAAATGCTTTTCTCTTACTTTTAAAAATTTAAAAATGAAATGTCCATTTTTCCAGAGTGAAATCTTTATACTGTATATGACAAATAAAATTATTTAACTTTACTGGAACTGTAAATATATTATTTTATACTACAGGTCGTAAGATAACTTTATCAACCTGCAAATCAATTTTGCAAATTATTAGTGACATCCTGTTAATTACAGGTGTGGGTCTCAATCTAAGGAATGTGTCTAATAAACAAAAGGATTAATAATAATCTTATTTATCGGTACATATCAAACGAATGTTAATTCCACTTCATTAAATCGTAAAATAATCATAGAAAGTTAAACTACGAGTTCGTACTTGACTTATTTTAGTAGTTGGTAAATAATATTCTGTGGAGGTATGTTACTGATATGAGGTCACAACACGGGAGCCTCGACATCGACCTTTTGATTTGGATTTCTAGAGATGTTTTAGAAAATCACCGATATCTACCTTATTATGGAATAGAATTTTATGGAATTTTTGCTACAGACATATTTAAGTACGACAAATAAAATATGTCAAAACTGAAAATCGTTACAGGTACTCTTTAACTTATTATGCGACCCTCTAAATTAATAAGGGATTTTTTATTCGATAGTTTTCATGTCTGTAATATTTTACATAGTATTCCAATATTAGATCATGGCTCCCGTTAAGGCGATTCCGCGCGAAAAAATCGACGCGTAAAATCGGACATGACGCTGAAAAGATAGCTCTAGTGGGTTTTCTGGAAGCATAAAAATTTTAGATCATTTTCAAGGTTTCACTCGGTGATCAAGTTTGTCGGTAACAATTAACAGAGATGAGAGCGCTAGTTAGTAGGATGTATATTCTTAATTACCTGTAATATGCTTATCATCACACCTTAAGAGGTTTTCACTTGTTCGTCTTCAAATCGTGTCTGCAGTCGTGACCAGGTAGCAAATTGAAACGGGACAAGTAGTAATTTATACACAGATAATTAATAGAATAAAAATTATTGTTTGGGATGCGAGAAGTACTTTGCTTTAAGGGAGATTTAAAATAACTGTTTTTTTAACTATCCTTTTTTTAGATCGCCGCTAACCGACACGAGATCACGTGTTTGTAACATGTTCTACCAATCTTTCTTTATTATTTTCAGTTAAGAATTTGAATATAACGCATTTTTTCAAAAATTAAAATGGAGAAATTTTTTATGAAAAAAAAATTGAAAACGCCAATTTTTCGGAATATACACGTACGACAAAACTTGGCTATTTACTGTTAACTCGGCGGAGAGAGAGAGAGAGAGAGAGAGAGAGAGAGAGAGAGAGAGAGAGAGAGAGAGAGAGAGAGGAGGTCAATTTTCAGGACGGTTTAGTTCCCTTTTCTCTTTTTTATGAAGTAGTTTTGCTGTCTCATCACTCGACTAAGTTTTCGGGTTAAGCTTGTTGTCATCTGTCTACGTGACTTGGAATTGACATGAAGTTTCCAGATTAAAATTGATGCGATTTTAGAAGCCTTGGATTGATTTTTCTAAGTTTTGTATTTTAACAGATAAAAATAACAAAGCTGTTTTATTTTGATGTTTTATTTATATATTCTTATGTATACTTTTCTTGCAAACGGCATAAAAAACTAAGTAAAAAAACAAGCAGCGGTATTTTCTCCTTAGTGAATCATAAAACAACTAGATCTTCTAATTAAGATCCGATAACGGTTTGAAAATTTCGATTACACATATTTAATACCCAAAACTTATGGTCGCATTGGACGATCGCGGTGGACTGATAATTTACACCGACATCCACCGCGGATTTTACTGCTGCGGATTAAATAAAACACCGCGTTGGACGGAAATTTACGTATCCGCTTGAGCTGTACTGTATGTATGCATATCAGCCCATCATGGTATGGTTTGTGTCGACAGTGAATTATACTTTAATGTCAATATATGTAGTGAATGGGACAGTAAAAGGGTGATACAATCCTGTGAAATTGCTGGAAAAAAACTAAATCATCACTATATGTCCGATAGCCCAGCAGGGCTAATGCCGTGGTGCTTGAACTTAGTAGCGGTCTATCGTACGTATGTCTGACCTAAACTTTTAGGTCATAAGCGCAAAAGAGGCCACAGTTTTTCATACAATCTAATGAAACTTGGTACACAGGTTTATGGACCAAAGACACCGGAAAAATTTGATATCAGCCAGTTCTGTTAATTGGTTTGGCTGATGGAGGCGCTTTACGAAAACATAAAATATGCAATATCTCTCTTAATACTGGCTTAATCTTCATGAAAATTTTATTTTAGATATATCTTATAAGTCCCCATTACAGTACACATAAGTACGCCTGTGTTCTGCATTTGACCTTTAATTCAAGGGCAGAGGTTAAAGTTAAGACTTCAGCAGGAAGTGTCAAATTTTGTTGTTGTTTGGCATATAGTGGTGAAATGTGTGATGATGCACTTAGGCACACACTATTTGTATTGCAAATTTTTGCATGGCGAACTTTAAATATGGTCGGCCGCGGGCTTGTTGTGGCTAATACATGGATGGAGTTGCTTTATGAAAACAAAGAATTGTAATAAATCCCTTCTTACGCAGACACTGTGCCTTTGGCTCAATTTTTTTTTATTTATTTATTTTTTTTTTTTTTGAGCTAGAACCAAACACACGTCTCTTTTCATATGGTAAGCAGGGATCATATATTCCCTAGACGTGGCAGCAGACATGTCAGGGAACTTATAGTCAGGTGACGTGTTACTTGGGAGATCTCCTTAAACAAATGAAAAACGCTCTACTGCTATCTCATGTCTCAACCGTTAACCTAAATAAAGAAAATCAACCGCATTTTATGCTGTGTTTTCGGTAGCAATGATAGAACTTCTGCACTGGAGTTAAATTTTAGGATGAGATGCAGATAAGCTTCATTGAGGAAGTGATGTTTAGCTGGTTAGGCCATCAGAGGAGAAACTTGTGTTGGTTCCATCTAACATAAAGAGTGCCAGAGACAAAGTGCCAGTGTGGCTACTCCTAGCTATCAGGATAACTTCAAAAATACCAGAGGCCACTTTTGACCAATGCCTTCTGGACATATTTGCAGTCTGATCAGGCCAAAATTCAAAACTCTGCGTCAAACAACAATTAAATAATTTATGGGGATATTGCACATTCTATGTTTTCAAAAAGCAACCCCTTGCCGAAATCTTGAACTTTAACCTCTGTGACTATGAAATGAAAATCAAATACAGAACCAAGAGGGTATGTTATAACGACTTAGTAGATGTATCTACAAGACATATTCATAAAGACTGAGCCAGTATTTAGAGTCATTGCTGTTGTTTTCACAAGATTTTAACATCCTTTTCCTGTCCCATTCACTGCATGTATTGATATTAAAGTATAATTCACAGTCGACACAAATCATACGATGATGGGCTGATATGCATACGTACCTGAACTGCTGTTGCTTGGACTCGAGCTTGCATCCATATGATATGAGACCTCCACTCGACTTTTCCCGCACAAGATTTTTCCTGGAATGAGATTAAGTCGTTTAGAACTCAGGATATATAGCAGCAGATCATGTTATCAGCAAATGCTTTCCTTCTTATAAAACTTTGATGGTTTGGCATCGTGATTGTAAATGGTGACTTGACAATAGTTGACCTCCCTGAAATACTCTAGGTAAATCTCTGTAGAAATTCAAGGAACCAAAATCAAATTTCATAGACATGCTTTCTAGACAACATTCTTCGTACCATATAAGTTTCGTCAAAATCGGAGCACATACTTTTGTGAAAATTTAGGGTCAAAATCAAGGTCACGTGACATGACCTTGAAAACGTCAACATCATTGATGGTCATCAGGTTACATATCGTTGGAAAGGTAATTGTCTCAGCTATACAGTGACACCAAATTTATTGAATTCAGTTGGATAATTTTCGTGTTACATCCAATTTTTGCACTAGGGTTCCATTTTTCTTTGAAACAGGTACAATTTTCAAATTGCTCTGGAACAACCAAATAAGCTCGGACCAAGCTAAATTGCCTGTGTTAATTTTTCATGGGAGCCTTTCAGCATGTCAAATTTAATTGAAATCGGAAGGGGGTCGGGATAAAAGTGAGTGAGTTGGCTGGAATGACCAATATTAAAAAAAATAACTAAAATAATTTCAATAACGACCGATAAATATCTTTTGAAGCTCATTGTTGTCATAGATCTAAAGCAGCTAGACAGAAGAGGATGCTAAAATGGTCATTTATCTTTGATTGAGTTCGACAAAACAAAAGCACTGTTATTTCTTGTAATGAAGATTTATCGGGGGGGGGGGGATATGAATGAGTTTGCATGGAAAGACCCATACTAAAAAAATATAACGACCAATAACCAATCTTTTGAAGCTCATTGTTGTCATAGATCTAAAGCAGCTAGACCGATGAGGATGCAAAAAAAAGACATTTATCTTTGATTGAGTTTGATAAAACAAAAGAACTTTTCTTTCTTTTAATGAAGAAATATCGAACATCTAAGTCGCCTTTTTTGGATTTGTCGAATAGAATATTTTGTTGAATATTTTCTAAGCTACATCAAAAACCTCGTTTAAGCAGTCATTAAATTTCAAATTCAATTTTTCTAAGTTTGATTCTCGGCAGATATTGTATTAAAGGTGTCTTTTATAAAATTTCATTGGTTTCATATAATTTTATAACACACAGAGAAAAAAATCATTTCAAAGTTTTTATTTACTTACAATTTTGTATAAATATACCATCTTAACCATCTTAAACATGTATCTCATTTTGTGTATAATTTCTTAATTCAAAATAAAACAGTTGTAGGTTTAGGCATTAAAACCTTTATATTTTTATCTGCACTTTAGTAATAAAACGAATAGCTTTAATCAAACAATTAAAATGGTATTTATTGTGGATGTGTTATGCCCCAAAGAAATATCTGGCACTATTTATTTCTGTAATGTTTTTTATTTAAAACTCTCTACAACTCCGTTAATTTCGGTGTGTTATTATTCTAAATATGAAAATGAAACGTGTTTCGGGTAATTAAAACACTTTGAAACGATTTAATTTTTTTAATTTGAATATGTCATTTTACTTTATTGTTTATATTTTGTATTGACACAGTAATACAAAAGTAAATAACCTCCACGTTGCCATTGTTTACATTTAATTAGCTCCTTTAAAAGATCTCTATTAGCGGGAGATTCTTTTTCCCATGGTTTCCATATCTGCAACTAAATTAACATTTTTTTATTTACCCATAAGTTACCCACAGTATAATTAATCACCTACCTACCAAAGGCAACACAGAATGCGTGAATATAAATAATATCCCCAATTTGACGATATCAAATATAGTTATTATAGAAAAAAAGGTATATGCTTAATAATTACTCATTTTATTTAAATATAAACTCTTATTTGATATTATGTTTTTTCGAAAGCTCAAAACGTCATATTTGATACTATTTTGTAATTTTTCTATTACAGTTCACATAATATCAAAATTTTAAAGCACTTTTACCTGTTTTTTTGCAAACAAAATGATGGTGTGTAAAGCAAAAACCATCGTTCCATCCCCATTTGTCACCACCATATCCCCTTATATTTAGACATTTTTCGATTCCATTTGCATTCGGCTCACCAGGACCCCAGAACGTCTGAGTAATTGGTACTTTATTGTATGACCAAATCCAATGTCCTTCTTCATTTATATAATTTCCGTCTAACCAAATGCTACCTTTTTAATCAGTAAATCAATAAAATAAGATAAGCAATTTTATATATCTGGATTCAATGAATTTTGGTCTCACGAATAATGGTTTCGTGATCGGCATATATTGCAAATGAGCTATGAAAAATTATATTTATGACGTTTATGTTTATTATGAGTTAATGATCTGCTTTAAGTAACAGATTTTTGGAAATTTTGAATATAAATACATGAAATTAATGTATTTTTTTATTTATTATTTATTTATTTATATATGTATTTATTCATTTAATTATTTTTTGTTTTTTTAATGTTTTGGTAATTATACTTGTATTATAAACGAAGATTTTTTGTTATGTAGAAAAGTAAAATCAAAAATTATTTCTATAAGACATTCTTGGAAATGCTTCTTGAAAAGACATGCTTTTTAACCCTATTTTCAGAATGTTCTGTCATTTTTATTAATCTACAAATCGCGGATCCGCCACTAAGATTGATAGGATTAAATTACTATAAATTTCATAATAGTGAAGAACGTCTCATATTTAGCAGTGCACTTAACAGTTTTGTTAGGTTCCGAAACTAAGTCTTTCAAGAGTGATGGATTTATGATTTGGACGGAAATGTCCGGGCAGTAATGTAGACAAATACTCAAAAATGTTATTTACACTTGTATTAATAAAGTTTTTAAGTTTGCTTTTTGCAAAAATGTTTTTATTCACACTTGTATCAAAATAGATATAAATACAATTTTTAAAATAATGTATTTATACATTAAATACATTACAAATCATAAAATATTTCCGATCATAGTCGATACTTGCAAAATGTGGAATCAAATGTTTAAACTAGAATAGAGTTATACATAAAAATCCAGGTATTAAGAAAAATAAAAACCTTTTAAAAAGAAATTATACTGTATGGTTAAAATGTATTTCTCAATTTGTGAAACAGCATAGATTTCTACCTCTTTTACCGATAAATAGATTACCTTTTTACTTTTGCGTATGATATCAGAAAGTTTAACTCATCCACAGATTTTACATCAGCTAACCGACTTCCTTTTTTATGGCAATTTGTCTGCAAAATGAGTTAATTTATTATAGTTGTGACCAAAAAACACATTTTTATCGTTTAAGTTTGTTTTAAACTCAAAACATAATTTTTGTTTTACAACGAAAGATGAAAAATATTATTAAAATAAGAAGAGATGAATGTTCATAATTTTAAGCACAAAATTGTGTAATCATTCTCATCAATTGTAGTTTCTAAAAATTACCAACGTATATGATTAATCACCACTGAAAATATGAGCCTTTAATAATTCTGTTTTATTTGCATTTTCTTACAACAGTATACTGTATGTAGATTTAATAATTTTTTACAAATTTCTTTTTAGACTCCAGTCGACATTGTATAGCATTTGCAGTGTGCTTTCAGTCGTCGTTGGCTACGTTTTAAAACAAAATAGGAAGGTTTAAAATGTACAAAGTTTGTCATTAATCGTCTTTAGAAGTTTTTATAAGTTCAGACAATAAACATTTCATATAGTTGTAGTAACATCTCATGCGATTATTTTTTATTATAAAACATACCTGAAATCGGAGACTGCTACAATAGCTCATTTAGTAGAGTTTTTGTAATGTATGTTGGACGTCGGAGGTTCGAACCCCTATCGGGTCTGACTAAGAATTTTAAAAAGTAACGTCTGTTCCTTCGCCAGTTCACCTATAGCTAGTGACGTCTCGATATAAGTGATTTATGCTTGACTGAGACGTAAATACCCATTTAATTATTTCAAATGATATATCACCGAAATAAAGAAAATATTGCTGAAATAATTAACAGAATTGGATTTTTAACCATCTAAAATAGACTTAAGTAATAACTGTTTTACTCACTGCAGATGTGTGCCAATTAGCCGTCGTAGTGCTTATGTAATAACAGTTTCCGTTTAAAGGTTCCCATCCTTTTTCACAAGCATCTAAAACAGAATTAATAATACTTTTAATAATGTATAAAGATTTTAAGCCCTGGAGCTAAGGAAACGTCTTGAAAATCTGCGAGAGAACTTATTCCAGTATTGAATTTCTAGTTATGTCATGATCAAACATTGCAAGGTTCTTTCTTATCACCTGGTTTGTGCTATGAATGTTCTGTGTTGCTCTCATTATTTTAGAGAGTTATGCCCCTTTGTTGACTTTAAACTTTAAACTTTCCATCATTGAAAACAAATTTGTACATTAATCTCCTCTAACAGCATTACATCGATACGTTTTGAACATTTACCATATACAGATTAACCCTGCCTTTGTCTCTATAAAGTGGCAAGGACTTCAAATAAATATAATATATATGTAAATATCCTCCATCCATGTGTGCATGCGTCCGTGCGTACGTGGTGTGTCCGTGCGTTTATGTGTGTCTGATTTTTATATGAACATGGATTGGTAAGTTTGTTTTTGACTAAGCCATATGATAAATCATGCTTAAAACGAATATAAAATGTTATTCCTTCCCCCGCTTCCCTTTCGACCAAAAGTAGTGTAAGATATAGTCACTTTTGTGTCCGTGCGTTTAATGTTTGTCTTATTTGATATAATTACATACTTCACGTTGTTACAAGATTAAGAGCAATTTCATTGGTCGTTTTCCTGTCAAATGACTTTGTTATATCCCAATAACAACGTTTTCTACCGGAACTACTTTCGACCCGTTTCGGGATTACCCATCTTTCAGTTGTATTAATAGAAGTTAATTTTAAATTGTAAACAAATGGGAATGTCTTAGAGATCGGCAAACATTCCACCTAGAAACATTAAAAGTACTTCAGTTTTTTAGATTAAAATTTGCAAAAAATTATTCGACTTGACACGTTCTGATTTTTTTCACCAAAATATTCAAGACTATTAAATATTTATTTATGGAATATTTTTATCTCAATGTAATCCAGTCGCGGAGAATCCCTTTTGTACACCCCTTAAAAATTCAAAACAAAATAAATTTTGTTACACACCTCAACCAATTTCTAAACACGTGTATTCCGAAATCATGCAAAAATATCACAATAATAATAATTGAAGTCAGGTACACACTACATATCGCCCGAGAGTCACAGTCATATCCGTGCTAAGAAATGCTGAAGCCTTAGTTTACAGCTATAGTAGGAACTGCTCTGTTCACAGAAGAAACATATCAGTGATACATTCTCGGGTAATGTCAAGTCTAATGCACCCCCCCTACCGCTTGTTTTACCTCCACGTCTCTGATCAGCCATTACAGCTACCACCTATTTCATCTTTTAACGATCCCCTCGTCTCACTCCCAGCCCATAGTTGGCATAAAATCGGTTTCAATCAAGAAAACATTATATCCATTTCATTAGTTGGTTCCACGGTTTTTTAAACACTGTTCATTCAGTTTCCTTTTGTAATGGGAAACGTCAACACACGTGTCCTACAAACGTATGATAGTCGTACGTTGTTTTTAGTAGATGTGTTGTCACGAGACATTATATAGTACCTTTTTCTGAAAGGTATTAATTGTCATATCATTAATATGTTGACTGAAATTAACAAGAAAATGAATAAAAAGATATCAATTTAAAACATTTTTCAGTTTTCTACAAGACATTTTATCGTCTTTTAAAGGTGGAATTTAATGTATTATTTCGCCGCGATGTTATAACATCGTTTTTTAGAAAAAAAGCTCATCAGTTCAGAAATGTAGGTCAGCTTAAAAAACTGTTTAATTTCGGGTTTGTAATTATAAGAATTGAATTTCACTTTGTACGTTGTTACACCCCGATAACAACGTAAAAAGTGAAATTCAATTCTTAAATGAACATGGATTGGTATGTTTGTTTTTAGGTAAGACATATGATAGATTATGCTAAAAACAAATAAATTTTATTCTCTCCCCTACTTTCCTTTCGACCAAAAGAAGTGTTGGATGATATAATCATTTTTGTGACAAACTCTTGTCAATTTTGATTGGAGAAATGTTTTTGGTAACTTTTAATTGATAAAATTATAGATGTATATTTTAATAATTTATTATTTTTAATAGAGTTTGACATTTAAGAATTACTGTTTAAATACAGTCAAAAACATTACTTAAAAATTTCTAAAAATATGCATTTATTTTGAGATTTTAAAAATAGGCTTTTATTGTATAATGAACATAAACAAAACAACGGAAATTGTTAAGCATAATTATTACGAAATCAAATTGTTGACAAAAATAAAAACAAAAAAGTTTAAAACAGTAAAAGATAATAGACTATAAAAAATAAATATGAAATAATAGACAGTAATAGATACATTAAAACATTATTCTTAAAGGATTTGAACATTTTATCAAATCTATTTTCGAACAAACACTTTGAGCTTGTGGGTGTCAATCTGCATACAATACTACACAGAAAAGATATACCAGCATTAGATGAAACACTTAAATTACATTTGGAAGTAAATATCACAAAAAACAAATCGATTTTGTAAACAAAAAAGACAGCTTAATTCTATCTATTTTTCTTAAATCACATAAATTTCTTTAAATTCAGTTGACAACATTTAGCCTTTATGCGAGTGGTTCTTTTATCAACACAAAAAGAAGGCATTGTTAAATTCTAACCAAAGAAATTAAAACCACAAAATTTGTTAAAAACTGTCTACCAATTAAAAAACGGTTTGCTTCCTCTAATGTATTTTGATTACTTTTATATAGCTTTCAATTATGCTTTAAGCAGATTGACAGACAATACTTTGCAATTTAATTTTGAAGAAAATATTTTAAATGTTCCAGTTTTTAGACAAGGAGACCAAAACTTACTATCTATTTTCATATAATGCGCAGAAATATTTCCTCGGATTGTAAGACAAAAACAAAATATTTGAAGTAATGTAATTGGACAAAATAAAAATAAAACAAACATACCAGTCCTTATACAAAACAAACATTAACTTATACAATATGCAGATGATAACACAATCATTCTTCATGGTAAAAAAGTCCTTAAAAGTTATTTAAGATCTTTTAGATCAATTACTGTGTAATTCTACTTTAGCAGATATGCAATTGTTACGAAAATGCTTAGGAAAGTAGTAGTCCAGAAAGTTGAAAATTTATACGCTGTCTCATGTGATTGACGATATTTATTGTCTCATTATTGTCACTGTTCTCAAACATGTTTTTATAGAAATGTCGCAGAGCAGGTGTCAATATTGATGTCTATCCTATAAATATTAAACAGGAAATGATGCCAGTATGAAATAAACTTAAAATGTACTTACTTTTTACATTGGCAGGTAGACTACTGATCAAAACACATACTGTTAAAATAATTACAAAGATCATTATGACAAATAAGTTGGTGATCTAATTAACAAAAATGTATTTATAGTGGATTCGTGTCAATATTTGATACAATATTAACATGTTTATATTACATCCTGTACATCGATATAAATATTGATACTGCAATGCAACAGCTTCTCAATTTATAAACGAATAACAAAAAATCTCGAATAAAGCTCCCGATTAAAAATACTG
The DNA here is from genome assembly GCA_029721355.1 of Tegillarca granosa. NCBI lineage: Eukaryota > Metazoa > Mollusca > Bivalvia > Arcoida > Arcidae > Tegillarca > Tegillarca granosa. Next base: position 102,826 of record JARBDR010000756.1, on the reverse strand, counting down.
TTGTTGACTACAACCATCAATATTCATCTATTGAATAACATGATACTTAAAACCAGTTATTATATACAAATTATTAATTTTTCGAGAAACAAAATTGTAAAAAATTCAGAAAAATTATAAAAGAAGAAAAGTAGTAACATTTTGATATTTTAAATATTTTTAATATATTTGTTTGTTTAACATTTCTTAAAAATGTTTAAATACCAAGAACTTTTTTTATATTACTATATTATTTTATATATTTCACAAAACCACATGCTTAATTTTGTTGTGGCAAATGTGCACATTTCGGAAATTCATTCCTCATCAGTGACATTAAGGTCTTAAAACATTTAAAGATAAGAAAGATAATTGAAAAAGTTTTTAAAATTAACAAATTCAGCTAAAATGAAACAAACCTTTATCTGAGGTACAATCCTTAGATTTTAATAGATTTAAAAAATTAATAAAAGACCAAAAAAATTGTTCAATTTCTGATGTGTAACACAAGAGATAAACATTCATTCTAGGTTAATTTTCTACTTCTTCATAATTTGTGAAAACAATTTAAACAATTCATGCGCGGTGTCTTAACGATATTATAAGTTACATGGTGAGTTTATGACCTAATATGATTTATACAGGGTCAGTAAAGCCAGAGTCTATATATAGATTTTTCTGACCCTGTATGAACCATATTAGGTCATTTAGGTCACCAACTCACCCTGTAACGATTAAATTCTACTGATCACCCTAAAGAACCAAAGTTATTGTATGCAAAGTGATATAAATCTCTGTTCATGATGCTTGAGAAGATTGAAATGACAATTGCATACATATTTATTATGTCAAACAAACCATTCCTTAACGATTTGTTTTTTAATTTAATCAAGAACAAGCCTTATAAGATAACTTACGCAATGTGTAGAGTACTTCTTACTGATCATTATGGGAAAATCATGAAAAATCGAATTAAGTGAATCAGTGACATGATGCAGTCAGTTGTTTTAATAAAATACACATTTACTTACTATCAATATCAATGACGCTGGTTAAGGGAGATAACTCACATACTGACGAGATATGGGATTGTACTGACCCGATATTGTCTATGTACCCAGGATTGTCCAAATTGAATGATATTGACAGAAATTAGTGAGTGGTAGGATATATATATATATATATATATATATATATATATATATATATATATATATATATATATATATATATATATATATGTGTGTGTGTGTGTGTGTGTGTGTGTGTGTGTGTGTGTGTGTGGAAAGGAATTAAAATTTGTCTTGTGATGTGTTTACGAACCTTTTTTTAAACTTAATGCAATGTACGTAAGTTTTTTTTTTCTTATTAAACACTTACTGATCAAAAATTTATCTTTTACGATTTTTTAATCATATATTTGTGCGTCATTATTGTTCTTCATTTAAAGAAAAATCAATCATCATACATTTGTGTTCTTAAGTGTAGTCAAAAAAAGATAATTGTCATTTGATTCATTTTATTATCACGATTATGAAATTCAGTTTTTTGTTACTGCATTACAAATATTGCAGTAGATTAATAACGAAGCTTTATATGTATGTAATAGAAAATCAAACCATAATCAGAACGAGAAAATTATAATTACTTGAATTTTTTAAAGGATAATAAAAACGCCAAATCCCTTCTACTTCCTAATTTCCTGTCGATATTTGTTGTCATTGAGGTGTCTTTTATCATTCCTCACAGCGAAGTTGTAAATAAGGAAGGTTTATCACATATTTTTAAAGCACATCAAAATTTCTTCATGATTAAATTTTAAGAGATTAAAGTTTTAACCTAGATTGTTCAAATAAACGTGGTATTAGAAGGTCTGCAAGAAACTCCACATTTGGTATTATTCTATAAAATCTGTTAATCTTGTTAATCTTGTTATTTATTTTCCTATAATTCAGAGCCATCTGACAGCAATTGGTATAGTACCAGGTAGTTGGAATGTTGAAAATCTGAAGAGAACAAAAGGGCAGTTGCACAACATTTTAATGTGTCACGGCTATCGAATTAATTACGGCACACTGAAAGTTTAACAAAAAAGTATCGTCCAGGTCGATCAAGAACTACTACACCCGAGGGGACCGTTATCTTGTTAACTTTGCTTAACGATACAGGTTGGAATCTGTTGTACAGGTGAAAAAGAAGTTCAGAGACGATGTCGGAAGGCAGATTTCTTCCATATCTGCTCATGGGAGATAGGGTATTCCCCTAAATGAGAAATGTGTATCTCAAATGGGCTTGACGTCACAGTTACGTGACAATCACATGATGTCATCCTTTGAGTAAATGACGTCATCTTGCGGGAAAGTGACAGCCGGACCTCCAAAATTTATAAATTTTTAATGCGTTTCAAATGTTAAAACTCAGATTTTATAATAAATAACGTTTTCTTCAAGTTTATACTTTTTGTATAAACCAAAATTAGGTATAGTCTATCCGATGGTCATATTTATTTTTATATAGAATGTTGAATAACAGAGTAAGATTTTTCAAACATGGCGGCCATCGATATGTAAATCATATTTGAAGCCAAAAATTGACATTAAAATAGAAGAAAAAAAATCCATTATGAGTTTATCCATGTAGGATAGGGAAATCTCACCCGAGGGGTTGAATATTTATATCAGAGACTCGACAAGCCTCGTCTCTGACTAAAATATTCAACCCCTCGGGTGAGATTTCCCTTTCCTACATGAATACTCATAATGGATTCTTATGTTTTTGTCAAACAGTGAAAAACAGACTTCATCGTCCTAATGTGTGTGCTTACAGACAAGATGTTCTGACACCACATCATCACATTATATAAAAAACTTGCAATTTTCACGAGTGAATTCAAATTTTGTGTTGATTTTCACGACGGAAAAAGACATGTATAGCGTTTTGTAAATGAGCGCTATGCTAATTGTGACATGGTTTAGTATCTCCGTTTTGAAAGTGACTCAGTGATGATATAGAGTGTGATACATATTAATAAACGTACCGAACTACACGTGTTTGATCGTCAGTCTCTTACAAGTGTGCGGTATAGAGATGAAATTATTCATCCTATTTTTAGACCACAGTTGGTGCTATCGGGCAGAACTTTATGTTGATTGATGATAATGCCCGATGTCACAGAGAAAGGGTTGCAGATCAGTATTTTCAAGATGAGACTATTCAACCTAGAGATTGGCCGAGTCGATCTCTAGATTTTAACCTAATAAAGCAGGTTTTGAACATCCTGTAACAACACATTTCGAAACGAATGCAACTTTCAGCTAATAAACTTGAGTTAACAGCTGCACTACGTGATGAATGGTCTAGAGTCTAAAAAACACGATTCGCTACCTTATTCGATCCATTCTAAGACGATAGAATGCTGGAATCAAAGCCCATGGATAACGTCCTCGCTATTGATGATATAGTTCTTCTGATAAAGATAATTCTAATTTTTCGGCTCATATAGAATTCTATTTGTTATTATTGGTTGTTATGGCATAATCAAAACATAACAAATAAAAGATTGGCGCTCTGATAGAAGACAAAATCATGGTTTGCTATTGCCCTAGATACGCACATCTACAAATAAAAAAGATAAACTTCCCCTGTTTGTTTGTTTATTTCGATGAAAATAGGAAATCGCGCACCAATATAATCCAGACCGTCTTTTTATTTTTATTTCTGACTATGTTTTGCAAAGAAATCAATGTAACTTAAACCGTCGATAATCCTGAAATTTGAAAGAAAAATCTCTGCAACTATTTTAAGAAACTATTGCTAGACTTACTAGACTTACAATTAGAAGAAAATGAATCTTTACTGACATGTAAAACACCATCACGCTGCAATAAAGGTTATTATGCAGTCCTGTTATATAAAACAGTTTTATTGCTACAGTTTTACTACAATATTGATTGTATTAAGTATTACTGATTAACAGTTAGTTAACCGTCAACTGTATAAGTTGATTTTATACAATAATAAGACTTTTTTTTTACTTTACACGTGACGGGTCAAGCTAGCTACACAGGAGGTGCCCTTCCCGAGCACCAAGCCTCACTTCCTTAAAAGTAGCCACGTGTATAACTACTATTTCATTTCATATCATTCAAATCTACCTTGCATTGTTCTGATTTGGAATTTACCGCAGAAATCGACATTAACGAAACAACCAATCAAATGATGAATAAAGGAAATAACATCGAAGAAATTTATAATATTTCATATCTTTTGATTATGACAAACATGTTCCTGATATAATTTTCTAGGAAATTATACCACTTAACTTTTAAAAATATGGAATCTTTAAAAATATTCTAGCGGATTCTTTTATTTAATATCTATTTACATTTCCTCGGGTCAATGATATAATATTTTGTAAGTCTACTTCTGGTTATGAATATGAGTCATTTTAATACAGAATTATTCACAAAAAAAAGTGTGTTTGATATTGTTTCTGTGGTAATAATATAGCTAATATAGATTGAAATTGTTTTGTCTGTTCTAGGCGATCATAAGTGACAAATTATAAAAGGACGACATGCATTAAACATTTGGATATTTAAACTTGAAAAGTCTACTTCGGTTCGTATATGAATATATGTCATGTTGATACAGAATGATTTAAAGCAACATGTTTGTTAAATATTGTTTCTGTGGTAATAATATAGCTAACTAGGCGATCAAAAGTGACAAAGTATCCTTTCTATCAATATTGACCAGTAGATGCATTGTTACACGTTTATTTACCACAGGTATTGATTTTGTTTTACATTTGTATTTAAATTTAGCCTCTGTTGTTACGTCAATAAAATTAAGTATGAGTAATAGCTACATAGCTTTTTAAAAAGTAGGTAATAACTAAATATGTTAATTAAAACACGCGCTGTGTTTAGTATTTATGATAAATTAAAGATTTTATTTAAAATGTTTATAAAATAAAGATATCTAAATTTCTGAACATAGCTTTAAATTTTAATGTTAAAGGGATAAAAAGATGTGTGAAGTATTTATTATAACATAAATTTATTATATTCTATATTAACGTCATGGATGCCTTAAACACCAACACTTGAGATATTTGTTTATTATAATAAATCTTGCTTAAGTATTTGGTAATTCAGCTATTTGTCCTCAGTATTTTATGGGTCCTCTTTTGAATTAATCAAAAAGTAGATCTTATATAAGTAAAAGTAATTGAGTGAATTTTTTTCAGGTGATGTTGATAAAACATTGTCTGGATTTAATTTTAATTTCGTGCGCTTAATGCTTATTTTCTTTTTTTATGCCTTTACCTTTTTTTGGTAGATTATCTATAACCAATAGCATAATTGTCTTAAAAGAGCTGGTTTCAAAAACAATTTGACAAAAACAAAAATATGTATATATATTTAGACATTAATAGTGCAATCGATAGCAATTAAAGCCCTAACACTCTTTAGTTAAAATATTTCAAAAACATAACACTCGTTAAAACATATGGTGGTCTACATGTCCCGCCTAAACAAAAAGATGCTTACTGCTAAATTCGTTCCGCCACACGTTGACCTTGTTGCTTTTTCCCACCAATATATATCCAATATATGTGCCTCATTGCATATTATTTTATTTCAAAAGTTACCGAGGGCAAATGTAGCGTTGATCTCCTTTTATATTAACCCGACATAGTTGATAATTTTCTTTTCTTTTTCAAGTCTTCATATTAATCTATGGAACGCAGACGATTTTTTTACAGTTAATTTACTTGATTTACTAAATTGTTTTGTCTTTAAATCTACTTTTTTAACGATTAAATTTTACAGTGCGTATCTGCTCTCTGTGAGCTCCGAGTAACAATTTTGTATTGTTATTGTAGTATACATGTGTGTAATAATTAAACCTGATTGAAACTACAAAGCTTTATATACAATATAACAAAATTAAATAAACATTAAGAGAACAAAAACCACTTTGTAAATTCCGAATTGATAAAAACCAACGCATATAAACAGTATTCAACGCATAGCATTATCAAATCAATTCAAATACAAATAAACAGTATTCAACCCATAGCATTATCCAAGATACATGAATATAGCTTAGTGTCACATTTAATGTTTATAGTCTTTTAATTAAAAAAAAAATTAAAAAAAAAAAATAATTTGTAGTGTTATGTATAATTGTCAGTTAATTCTATACACATGGGATTTTACCCGTGGGGATCCCTATGTAGTAATAGCAGTACACATACACTAATACCCCTGTGAATTATTTGTTACACCTGTATACGGGTACTTGGACCCTCAGGTGATAATAACCATGTGGTCAGTTGGGTGAGAGACAGTGCTCAGTATCAGTGTGTTTATTTGAAAAGTGTATTGCAGTTCTGGTATATTGAATTGTACAGTAATGTATTGCATATGATATGTGTAGTGTGCAGTAATAGTAATTGCAGTGTTGCAGGGGAGTGGATTTCTGAGGTATGTACATCCTGGCTGATGGTACCTCAATTAAAGCACCAATTGCTAGCATATTCATTGACACACCATATTTAACAGGCAACGTTGATGCATGGTGTATGGAAGCACCGATTTATGATTTAATCATTGGGAACGTAGACAAGGTAAGAGAGCCAGGAAAACCTGACCCGTTCTGGAAACCAATTTGTGCAGTAGAAACTAGAAATCAAGTTAAGGAGAAAGGTAAATATCAGAAAATGAAAGTACCAGATATAGTGAAGGACGAGATTAGCCCAAGTGATATAAAGAAGGCACAAGAAGAAGACCAGACTCTTAATAAGATAAGAGAGCATGCAATGAAAGAAAACAAACTGACATCTGGTAAGTACGTAGTAAGATGGTTTGTGAAAAATGGGCTTATATACAGAGAATATACTTTGCGCCATGGTGGTGATGACAAAGTCTTTCAACAGTTAGTGGTGCCATTACAATATCGAGTGACAGTCATGAGATTAGCTCATGAATCAATTATGTCTGGTCATATGGGTATACGTCGCACAATATGTCGTGTGTTATCAGAATTTTACTGGCCTGGCGTACAAGCAGATACAAAACGATTTTGCCAGTCATGTGACATTTGTCAAAGGACTCTATCTAAAGGTAGGTTATGTAAAGAGCCTTTGGGAGACATGCCTCTCATTGAGGAACCATTCAAGAGAGTAGCAGTCGACATTGTTGGTCCGATTAAACCTGCTACAGATAAAGGTAATCGCTACATACTTACCTTGATGGACTATGCTACAAGATATCCTGAGGCTATAGCTTTAAGAGGTATTGAAACAGAAAGAGTGGCAGAGGCATTAATAGACATATTTTGTCGTGTGGGGGTTCCTAAAGAAATGTTAACTGACATGGGATCACAGTTCACATCCACATTAATGTCTGAGGTAAGTAGACTTATATCTATGAAGCAACTAACTACTACTCCTTATCATCCTATGTGCAATGGTTTAATTGAAAGGTTCAATGGCACATTAAAGCAGATGCTAAAAAGGTTATGCACTGATAGACCGAAGGATTGGGACAAATATTTAAATGCAGTGTTGTTCGCTAATAGAGAGATGCTACAAGAAAGCCTTGGGTTTTCTCCCTTTGAGCTTGTTTATGGTCACACTGTTAGAGGACCAATGACAATCTTAAAAGAATTATGGACACATGAAATTGAGGACAAACAGGTAAAATCAACATACCAGTATGTGATTAAGTTAAGAGAGAAATTAGAAACAACATGTGAACTAGCACGAGAAAACCTAGAGAAAGCAACCAAGAAACACAAAAGATACTACAACAAAGGTGCAAGAGAGAGAAACATGAAGGTAGGAGATAAAGTTCTTGTTTTGTTATCTTCAGATAGTAATAAGTTACTCTTACAGTGGAAAGGACCTTATACAATAGTAGAGAAATTCAACAAAGTGGATTACAGAATAGATATGAATGGGAAGGTAAGAACATTTCATGCGAACATGCTTAAAAGGTATGTAGAAAGAACAGAGAGTAGTATAAATACAAAGGACAAGGATTGTGCATCTGTAGCATTAGTTAATGCAGTTATTGATTATAGTGATGACACAGAAGGTATAATACATGACCTGCCTTCAGAAAATTCTGTAGAAGGACCTGATGATGTTGATGTAAATCCAGAGCTATCTGTAGAACAGCTTAAACAGGTAAGAGAATTGCTCATGGATTACAAAGATATTTTAACTGATCTACCAGGTAAGACTAATCTACTAAAACATGATATCAAGACAACAACAGATAGACCTATTAAAGCCAAACCAAATCAGATTCCTTATGCCATGATAGATATAGTAAATGAAGAAGTAGATAAGATGTTAAAACTGGGGATTATTGAGCCATCTGATAGTCCCTATAGTTCAAATATAGTATTGGTAAAGAAAAAAGATGGAACATACAGGTTTTGTATCAATTTTATACCATTAAATAGCATTAGCTTATTTGATTCAGAGCCTATGCCAAATGCAGAAGAAATGTTCTCAAAAATGTCTGGTAACTTTTATTTTTCAAGACTAGATCTGTCAAAAGGCTACTGGCAAGTTCCGTTGGAAGAATCAGCAAAACCTAAGACTGCCTTTCAAACACCTAAAGGTTTGTTCAACTTCCTTGTTATGCCTTTTGGTTTGATTACAGCAGGGGCTACCTTTACTAGATTAATGAGAAAACTATTAGAAGGTATGAAAAGTATAGACAATTTCATTGATGATATAATTGTGTATACTGTCACTTTTGAACAGCATATGAAGGTACTATTAGAACTGTTTTCACGTCTTAGAAAAGCCAATCTCACTGTGAAACCGAGTAAGTGTGCTTTAGTTTATCCAAGTTTAGACTGTTTAGGTCACTGTGTGGGTACTAATCAGTTAAGACCACATCCAGATAAAATAAAAGCAATACAAGAAGCTCCAAGGCCTACTACGAAAAAACAGGTCAAGTCATTTCTAGGTTTAGTGGGATTCTACAGGAAATTTATTCCTAATTTTTCCCACATTGCTGCACCTCTTAGTGATCTTACTAAGAAAGGTAAGACAAATAAAGTTTCATGGGAAGCAGCTCAAGAAACTTCTTACCAAAGTCTCAAAAAAGCATTAACTAATTATCCTATTTTGAAATTACCGGATATGTCTGAACCATTTATTTTACAAACTGATGCCTCTCAAATAGGGTTGGGTGCTATTCTAATTCAGGAAGCACAAGGACATAGGTTACCAGTTGCTTATGCAAGCAGAAAGCTCAAGACTGCTGAGGTCAATTATTCCACAATTGAGAAAGAGTGTTTAGCTATAGTCTGGGCAGTACAAAAGTTTAGTCGGTACCTTTATGGGAAGGAGTTTTTGTTAGAAACAGACCACCAACCATTAATTTATCTAAATAAAACCAACAATTCTAACCCTAGACTTGTAAGGTGGTCTTTAAGTCTTTAACCCTATAGATTTAGGATTGTTTCTATAAAAGGTAGAGACAATATTGGGGCAGATTGTCTGAGCAGGTTATAGTTGTGGAGTTGGTTATAGTTAGTTGACAAAGTTTTGATCAGTGGAATTCGATTTCAATCTGTACAGTTTCTTCTCATTAAATGTGATTTCAAGTATTTCATACTTTGCCAGTGGGGAAGGTAATGTCACATTTAATGTTTATAGTCTTTTAATTAAAAAAAAAATAAAAAAAAAAAATAATAATTTGTAGTGTTATGTATAATTGTCAGTTAATTCTATACACATGGGATTTTACCCGTGGGGAGCCCTATGTAGTAATAGCAGTACACATACACTAATACCCCTGTGAATTATTTGTTACACCTGTATACGGGTACTTGGACCCTCAGGTGATAATAACCATGTGGTCAGTTGGGTGAGAGACAGTGCTCAGTATCAGTGTGTTTATTTGAAAAGTGTATTGCAGTTCAGGTATATTGAATTGTACAGTAATGTATTGCATATGATATGTGTAGTGTGCAGTAATAGTAATTGCAGTGTTGCAGGGGAGTGGATTTCTGAGGTATGTACATGCAAATGGCTAAATTTCTTCTGTAAAATTTGATAAATAAGATAATCCTAAATAGTCAAGTTTTGTATTACATTTTTATTTTACATTACATTGAATTAATTTATGAAATGATAATTTGTAGATTAAACTTAATTGTGTAATTTTCATATTTTCACAACTTCGTGTAATAATTAAATTCCCAAGCAATTTCCACATTTTCTCAGGTATTACATTGTAGGTCCCTAATACCGTACATGGAAAAGACATTTAACAGAATTTAATCATTACTGAACAGTGTATACAGTTTAGTGAACAGTGATAATTATTATACAGTGAGTTGTGAACATAAATCATTAATAAACAGTGTATTGTACAGCAACAATTAATGAACAGTGTAATAGACAGTAATAATAGTGAACAGAAGTGTATAGTAGTGAAGAGTCCGTGGTGTATTATACACATATACATATATGTTAGCTGTTGAGGGAAGTATCACATTATTATATTATTTTTGTTGTATATACCTGTAAATACATGTAAATAAATTTGTAAATAATGTATTTATGCATTTGGAATTTATAAATTGGCCAGACGACCATCCAGGCGACATTGGTGTCAGAAGTGGGATTCGAATGCCCAAGATTCTCAACAACTAAATACTAGTATATTATATTTTGAAAATGAAATCAACAAAGATACCTGTCATTTAAGTCAATATGTCAGTGAATTATGAACTGTTTATAATTTGTAATAGAGACATAGAGAGGATTACAAATGTGAATTTCTCTGAATTTGTATTTTGTTTTGAAACTTAAGCTTACCTTGTAAAATTCTTTTATTGTAAAAATTTATAAATATTGAATTTTGTAACTTTTTGTGATTTGTAATTATTATGTTTTATGTTTTGCATACTTTTGTTTCAGGGAATGTAGAAACTAAACTTGATCATTGGGACCCAGAACTCATAAATTCTTATAGTCATTTTTGTGTACATTCTGCTCGTCACTCTGCCCTGTTAGCATGCACTGCTGAATATTGTGAGTACTGAACATATACACACTTATTAATGGTAGATTATTTGTGGTGATGTAGTAGGGATTTTAGATTTAAGTATTAGTTTACATTTGATATTGTCTGGTTTGTTACTGGTATGGATATTTTAGAACAGTTAAAGGAATATGGGGCACAGTTAGGTTATGAAGGTCAAGATCTTAGAGATTTCATTAAAGAGCAGCAAGCTAGTACGAGAGATGAAAGGGTTGCTGCTAGGCAAAAGGAAAAGGATGAGCGGGATCATAAGTTTGCTCTTGAAGCAGCTGCTTTTGAAAGGGAAAAGCAGGATCAAGAGCTTAAGTTAAAACAAATAGAACACGCTTATAAACTAGAGTTATTGGAAAAACAAGCAGCACTTAAAATTAAGGGTGAGGTTATAGAGTCACATGACTCTACATTTAAGCCCCGGGTTCCAAAAATCCCAGCTTTTGATGACGGGAAAGATGAAATGGATAGTTACTTAAGGCGGTTTGAGCGTTATTCGGAAGCTCAAAAATGGGACAAAAGTGTATGGGCCACTCATTTAAGTGCTCTTCTGAAAGGTAAGGCCCTTGACGTTTATGCTTTAATGCCGTCAGATCAAGCATTGGATTATGATGCTTTAAAAACAGCGCTCCTGAAAAGGTATGATCTTACAGAAGATGGTTTTAAACGGAAATTTAGAACATGTAGACCAGAACCAGGAGAAACTTTTTGTCAATTTAGTGTTAGATTAGAAAGTTATTTTCTTAAATGGCTTGAGATGTCAAAAATTGAAAGTACTTTTGTTGCATTGTGTGACCTGATGTTGAGAGATCAGTTTATCCATATATGCTCTAGAGAGCTAAGCTTATTTTTAAAGGAGAGAACACCTAAAAATATAAGTGAAATGGCTGGTTTAGCAGATCAGTATCGAGAGGCTAGATTTACAAGTTCAATTAATCTTACATCTAAAGGTAATTTAACAACCAGTCAACTGACGTCACGTAATCCAGTTATTGGAACTAGACCTAAACCAGCAGTAAGTAATTCTTCACAAGACAGAGGTCAAGAACGACGCACAAATACATTTGTACCTAAGACAGAACGTAGAGGCTATAAGTGTAATAAAATTGGTCATATAGCATCTGAATGTAATCCAAGAATTGGTAAAGTAAATAGTCTTATTTGTCAAACAGCACAGGTAATTAATGAGAACTTAGAAGTTCCGGATAGTACAGATTCTTGTCACCAAGAAATCAGTCCAGGTACATGTGATGCATGCATATTAACTAATGATACCATAATAAGTTCAACAGTTCATGACAACACTACAACACTTACATCAGCATGTCAAAGTAATCAAAAAATGAACATGCCTGTTTCTGCTGGGTACGTAAATGGTAAGGCAGTGACAGTATTAAGAGATACGGGATGCAGTGGCATTGTTATAAGGAAAAGTAATGTCACAGATGATCAGTTAAAACCAGGTAAATTTCAGTCATGCATCCTGGCTGATGGCACCTCAATTAAAGCACCAATTGCTAGCATATTCATTGACACACCATATTTAACAGGCAACGTTGATGCATGGTGTATGGAAGCACCGATTTATGATTTAATCATTGGGAACGTAGACAAGGTAAGAGAGCCAGGAAAACCTGACCCGTTCTGGAAACCAATTTGTGCAGTAGAAACTAGAAATCAAGTTAAGGAGAAAGGTAAATATCAGAAAATGAAAGTACCAGATATAGTGAAGGACGAGATTAGCCCAAGTGATATAAAGAAGGCACAAGAAGAAGACCAGACTCTTAATAAGATAAGAGAGCATGCAATGAAAGAAAACAAACTGACATCTGGTAAGTACGTAGTAAGATGGTTTGTGAAAAATGGGCTTATATACAGAGAATATACTTTGCGCCATGGTGGTGATGACAAAGTCTTTCAACAGTTAGTGGTGCCATTACAATATCGAGTGACAGTCATGAGATTAGCTCATGAATCAATTATGTCTGGTCATATGGGTATACGTCGCACAATATGTCGTGTGTTATCAGAATTTTACTGGCCTGGCGTACAAGCAGATACAAAACGATTTTGCCAGTCATGTGACATTTGTCAAAGGACTCTATCTAAAGGTAGGTTATGTAAAGAGCCTTTGGGAGACATGCCTCTCATTGAGGAACCATTCAAGAGAGTAGCAGTCGACATTGTTGGTCCGATTAAAACCTGCTACAGATAAAGGTAATCGCTACATACTTACCTTGATGGACTATGCTACAAGATATCCTGAGGCTATAGCTTTAAGAGGTATTGAAACAGAAAGAGTGGCAGAGGCATTAATAGACATATTTTGTCGTGTGGGGGTTCCTAAAGAAATGTTAACTGACATGGGATCACAGTTCACATCCACATTAATGTCTGAGGTAAGTAGACTTATATCTATGAAGCAACTAACTACTACTCCTTATCATCCTATGTGCAATGGTTTAATTGAAAGGTTCAATGGCACATTAAAGCAGATGCTAAAAAGGTTATGCACTGATAGACCGAAGGATTGGGACAAATATTTAAATGCAGTGTTGTTCGCTAATAGAGAGATGCTACAAGAAAGCCTTGGGTTTTCTCCCTTTGAGCTTGTTTATGGTCACACTGTTAGAGGACCAATGACAATCTTAAAAGAATTATGGACACATGAAATTGAGGACAAACAGGTAAAATCAACATACCAGTATGTGATTAAGTTAAGAGAGAAATTAGAAACAACATGTGAACTAGCACGAGAAAACCTAGAGAAAGCAACCAAGAAACACAAAAGATACTACAACAAAGGTGCAAGAGAGAGAAACATGAAGGTAGGAGATAAAGTTCTTGTTTTGTTATCTTCAGATAGTAATAAGTTACTCTTACAGTGGAAAGGACCTTATACAATAGTAGAGAAATTCAACAAAGTGGATTACAGAATAGATATGAATGGGAAGGTAAGAACATTTCATGCGAACATGCTTAAAAGGTATGTAGAAAGAACAGAGAGTAGTATAAATACAAAGGACAAGGATTGTGCATCTGTAGCATTAGTTAATGCAGTTATTGATTATAGTGATGACACAGAAGGTATAATACATGACCTGCCTTCAGAAAATTCTGTAGAAGGACCTGATGATGTTGATGTAAATCCAGAGCTATCTGTAGAACAGCTTAAACAGGTAAGAGAATTGCTCATGGATTACAAAGATATTTTAACTGATCTACCAGGTAAGACTAATCTACTAAAACATGATATCAAGACAACAACAGATAGACCTATTAAAGCCAAACCAAATCAGATTCCTTATGCCATGATAGATATAGTAAATGAAGAAGTAGATAAGATGTTAAAACTGGGGATTATTGAGCCATCTGATAGTCCCTATAGTTCAAATATAGTATTGGTAAAGAAAAAAGATGGAACATACAGGTTTTGTATCAATTTTATACCATTAAATAGCATTAGCTTATTTGATTCAGAGCCTATGCCAAATGCAGAAGAAATGTTCTCAAAAATGTCTGGTAACTTTTATTTTTCAAGACTAGATATGTCAAAAGGCTACTGGCAAGTTCCGTTGGAAGAATCAGCAAAACCTAAGACTGCCTTTCAAACACCTAAAGGTTTGTTCAACTTCCTTGTTATGCCTTTTGGTTTGATTACAGCAGGGGCTACCTTTACTAGATTAATGAGAAAACTATTAGAAGGTATGAAAAGTATAGACAATTTCATTGATGATATAATTGTGTATACTGTCACTTTTGAACAGCATATGAAGGTACTATTAGAACTGTTTTCACGTCTTAGAAAAGTCAATCTCACTGTGAAACCGAGTAAGTGTGCTTTAGTTTATCCAAGTTTAGACTGTTTAGGTCACTGTGTGGGTACTAATCAGTTAAGACCACATCCAGATAAAATAAAGGCCATACAAGAAGCTCCAAGGCCTACTACGAAAAAACAGGTCAAGTCATTTCTAGGTTTAGTGGGGTTCTACAGGAAATTTATTCCTAATTTTTCCCACATTGCTGCACCTCTTAGTGATCTTACTAAGAAAGGTAAGACAAATAAAGTTTCATGGGAAGCAGCTCAAGAAACTTCTTACCAAAGTCTCAAAAAAGCATTAACTAATTATCCTATTTTGAAATTACCGGATATGTCTGAACCATTTATTTTACAAACTGATGCCTCTCAAATAGGGTTAGGTGCTATTCTAATTCAGGAAGCACAAGGACATAGGTTACCAGTTGCTTATGCAAGCAGAAAGCTCAAGACTGCTGAGGTCAATTATTCCACAATTGAGAAAGAGTGTTTAGCTATAGTCTGGGCAGTACAAAAGTTTGGTCGGTACCTTTATGGGAAGGAGTTTTTGTTAGAAACAGACCACCAACCATTAATTTATCTAAATAAAACCAACAATTCTAACCCTAGACTTGTAAGGTGGTCTTTAAGTCTTCAACCCTATAGATTTAGGATTGTTTCTATAAAAGGTAGAGACAATATTGGGGCAGATTGTCTGAGCAGGTTATAGTTGTGGAGTTGGTTATAGTTGACAAAGTTTTGATCAGTGGAATTCGATTTCAATCTGTACAGTTTCTTCTCATTAAATGTGATTTCAAGTATTTCATACTTTGCCAGTGGGGAAGGTAATGTCACATTTAATGTTTATAGTCTTTTAATTAAAAAATAAAAAAATTAAAAAGATAATAATAATTTGTAGTGTTATGTATAATTGCCAGTTAATTCTATACACATGGGATTTTACCCGTGGGGAGCCCTATGTAGTAATAGCAGTACACATACACTAATACCCCTGTTAATTATTTGTTACACCTGTATACAGGTACTTGGACCCTCAGGTGATAATAACCATGTGGTCAGTTGGGTGAGAGACAGTGCTCAGTATCAGTGTGTTTATTTGAAAAGTGTATTGCAGTTCAGGTATATTGAATTGTACAGTAATGTATTGCATATGATATGTGTAGTGTGCAGTAATAGTAATTGCAGTGTTGCAGGGGAGTGGATTTCTGAGGTATGTACATGCAAATGGCTAAATTTCTTCTGTAAAATTTGATAAATAAGATAATCCTAAATAGTCAAGTTTTGTATTACATTTTTATTTTACATTACATTGAATTAATTTATGAAATGATAATTTGTAGATTAAACTTAATTGTGTAATTTTCATATTTTCACAACTTCGTGTAATAATTAAATTCCCAAGCAATTTCCACATTTTCTCAGGTATTACATTGTAGGTCCCTAATGCCGTACATGGAAAAGACATTTAACAGAATTAAATCATTACTGAACAGTGTATACAGTTTAGTGAACAGTGATAATTATTATACAGTGAGTTGTGAACACAAATCATTAATAAACAGTGTATTGTACAGCAACAATTAATGAACAGTGTAATAGACAGTAATAATAGTGAACAGAAGTGTATTGTAGTGAACAGTCCGTGGTGTATTATACACATATACATATATGTTAGCTGTTGAGGGAAGTATCACATTATTATATTATTTTTGTTGTATATACCTGTAAATACATGTAAATAAATTTGTAAATAATGTATTTATGCATTTGGAATTTATAAATTGGCCAGACGACCATCCAGGCGACAAAAGGATGAGCTAAAGGTTGACTCCTAGACTACTACATCACTAGAAACACCCAGTATTCTTCCTATTACTGTCCCCATTCGGCGTTCTAGAATTGCACATTGAAACCTCCAGACAATCATGACGGGTTTAAGTTTTATCCTCCCCTTAGTAACTGAATTTCTCTGCTTCCACTTGGTCCTCTCAGGGCAAGGGTGTAATCCTCTGTTTGCTTGACTATGGTCAGTGATTTTCTCTAGGTACCAGTACTCCCATTCCTCCGCTATCCCCACACTGGCTCTCTTGATATAAGGGAAGGAATCTTGATGGGAATCAATGCCTATTCCACTCCATACTTCTGACATTAGTTCTAAGTAAATCTTTTGATAAACAGAAATTACATTTCTCATTATTCAGTATGTAGGGTTTGAATTTCCAGATTACGAGATTTTTGGTTCGAGGTTACAATATGTTAGCATTTAGTATGCTAGCTATAATAGCTAAATAACTGACTGACTCATTAATAGACTATTACAGCCTCTCTCTTGTATTGTGAAAAACAAAAATATTCTGAGTTAATGCTTGTTCCATTTTCTTTGCCCCTGCCCTTCATTTTAATTTGGGGACTTTTCTTACGTATTAATGTGGGGACTTTTCTTACAAAAAACAGATTGTTCACATAATCCTAAGCAGTAATTGGTATTAACTGTGGGAGTATTTATCTTCCTGAATTATTACCTTCACTAATAACAGGCAGCCAAATTCTACACTAGGTGTTTTATATCAATATTGATTTGATTAATTAATCAACACGAACACCATTTTATTGATCAACTCATTACAATTCACTTCTATATGTAACACATTTGGTTTGTTTTTAGTCCAAAACAGAAATATTATTATCTAACAATGACCAGGTTTAAAGGCCTTTGGTGGAGAAATTGTCTAAAGCACCCGTTTCCAACTAGGTTTAAATCTCACCGGGTACAGATATTAATCGAGTTGTTTGATTTTCTAAAAAAATATATATATTTTTAAAAATAAATTATTTCTAATCACGATCCGTGAGATTCATTTTCTAAAACTTTATTCCTTTGAGCTGTACATAAATGGAATCCTCTAACGGGTTGGTCAATGTTTAACGATGATTCGTATTTGCTTGGAGCATGCGCACGGATGTACAGATTTTCCAATGATTCGAAGGTGAAACCTGACAAATTTTTATTAAATGTCCGTTATTAATATCCAAATGTATTCGCAATGGTATTACGTATCCCTTACAAAGTCACAAATGACAAATTAAATGAAATTCTGTGTTTAATTTATCGTATTCCACCGTTTTGAAAGTTGTGTTTAAATGACCCGGTTTTTTTTATGACGTAACCATGTTCGATAATTAGATCCTAAAGCTTTTAGGTATTATCTGTATATAGTAATATATGTATATTTTGTAAGTTTGCCATATTTGTATATGTTGGTACTTGTCCTGTTTATCGCACTCGGTGATTCGGTGGCTTATATTTCTATCGGTTTATAACATTAACTGGGAGGTGAATACAGTTGGCTTATATGCAAAGATAAAGATAGGTCTGCTGACGACAAACGACCAGACTACGTTTTGAGAACGGCATCTGCGGCTTGGCGACATTACATCATAACGGTATATATGACAGGAAACGCGTGGATAAACTAATTACTTGGCCTAAACCAAGTGCTTTTGAACTCACGTGAATAACATTTCGATGTCTTCCATTTCTTCTCTTCTGTTAAAAGACCACTACGATAGCTTAGTTGGTAAAGTGCTCGCTTTGTATGTAGAAAGTCGGGGTTTGAAACCGCGGCGGGGTCTTATCATGTCTTGAAAGTAGGTAGTGATTATTCTTTCGCCAAGCACTATAAACAAAGTCAAGTGGTCTTTTGAAGAAGTACTTAAAAAAAACCAATGCCCTTGTATCACAGCAGGCGTGGAACGTATTATATATATATATATATATATATATATATATATATATATATATATATATATATATATATATATATATATCTATATATATATATATATATATATATATATATATATATATATATATATATATAATAATAATAATAATAATAATAATAATAATAATAATAATAATAATAAAAATAATAATAATAATAATAAATCCTACGTGTACATTGCCCCAAGCGCACTACAAAGGTCAAATTTTAGGAAGTTGTTGAGGCAACTGGATTGCTCGGAGAAACAACCAACCTGAGGCAAGCGAACTATCAAACTTTCTCACTCTTTAATCTGCCCGATTGGAATTCGAACCTGGGTGTTTAGGGGCATTGTGATCCTTTAACGCGCGCTTTAGACCACACGGCCATAGAGGCTCCCATGCACGGAAGTTTAGTTGATTTATTTCATACTTTTATATTAATAAAGAATCAATATTTCATACTTTTAAAAAGTTAAAGCAATGCCAACGCCTGAATACCTGTGTTCAAGCTATGGGTCTAAAGGCTACAACTTATTAACCAACCCTCCTTTGTATTGCATTTAATATGTAAATGGACATTTTATACAATAGTAAATAGATTTTTCTTTCCATAACTTAGTGTCCGCAGAAAAAAAAAAACAAATAAAAAAATAAATAAATAAACATCGACCTTCGGCAAGCGAACTGACAAACTTTCTCACACAAGGACCTGCCCGAGTGGAATTCAAAACTTGGAGGTTAGAGGCAATGTGATACATCAATGTGCTTCACATCACTCGGCCACCGAGGCAAACGGCATATATGACGCTAGATAGCTACAAGTGGAAAAAGACGAATATAACTAATAATATAATTTTTGGGACAGGTATAGCACCTTACCATACGACAAACGTACACCTTTATACCTAACCTTTTTTCATTGTTAATTAAAAACAATATTAAAAATAAATAAATACTTGTTGTAAATAAATAAGTAAATAGATAAAAAGAAATGGATGGATGAATAAAAAAAAAAAAATAAAAAATAAATAAATAAATAAATAAATAAATAAATAAAAATAAAAATTAACAGTCATAAGAAAAAGTAAGAAAGACGTAACGACTGAAATATGTAACACAAATACCAATTAAATATTGAAGTGCCAGATGTGCACATTTCGGAAATCCATTCCTCATCAGTGACACTAAGACCGAAAAGTTTGATACATAAAAAAATAAAACAAACAGATCTAAAGTTCCAAAATTATGTAAATCCAAATCCAGCTGAGGAATGCTTTGCATGAGGAAACAAACCTTAGTTTTAAATAAATTTTTAATTTTAGATGGCTGAAAATTTTGTTAAATGGTACATTTTCTGACAGCACAGAGTACTGCCTACTGAGTTACGGATATTTTACTACACCAGCAGCGGTACCCGCTCAGGGGTAGTAAATATGTAACACAATTACCAGTTAATAAACAACTGGGATCTTGTGGTGTTTGGCTTTTTATGAAAACAGTAACAAATTAAACATACAACTGGTATCTAACATGTTCTTTTTAATTCTGTCAAAATTGTTCAGAAGATATCAAAAATATTTTATATTATTTTGTTATTTAACTTTTCGCTTTAAGTTTTGTTTTAGTTATCAGGTTAAGGGGTCTCAGAAGTGAAATGTGTTTCAACTTTGTTCAAAAAGTGGATTAATTGTAACACACATTTAGTGTATATAGTACAGATTATAAATTATGCTCTTATCTTCACATACCAATATATTTAGAGATATATCAACAGTATTGTGATGACGGTTATAAAACTTTAAGGGCCTTGATTAGCCTAGGCTTACAATATTCTTGCGTCAACAATTTAATTGTAAGCAGTTTGCTTCGTTGTAGACAGTCCCTATGGTGGGAACAAGCTCTACCATAACGTATTAACTGTGAAACATATACACAATACGCAAGAATCGGGAAGATTTTGAGTGAGACAATTTTGCAGTTCGCTTGCCGAATTTCGGTGATTTTCTTTCTGAATTGCGCTTTCTTCCACCTTTTACAACAGCTGACCACCGCGGTTTTAAGAATCTTAACTGGGTCGTAAATCATCAGCAATACATCGTTCTTCGAATCAAATCAATAAACATTTTTATTTGTTGATGGACACTAGTTGTAAAGTGGAAAGTGGATTCTCAATTTGTTTTACCTATCATCGTACTACTGGGCATTAAAGCTGCATTAAGTTTTCCAAAGAAAAAAATAAAACGGTGCTAATCTAAAAAATGATGTTCCTAATGAACAATGTTACATTTGGTTCAACGATAAAAGCTCGAATAAATACAGAAATTACAGTAATTACCCAGCGAGATGCAGCATTTGGGATCTAATATTAGAACATCGTTACGTCATTAAAACCCGGGTCATTTAAACACAACTTTCAAAATGTTGAAATACGATAAATCAAACACAGAACTTCGTTGAATTTGTCATTTGTGACTTTGTAAGGGAAAAATAACACCATTTCAAATACATCTGGATATTAATGAAGGACAATTAATGCAATCTGTCATGTTTCACTTTCGATTCTAGGCTTTTCCGTATATCCGTGCGCATGCTCCAAGCTCATAATTACCATCGTAGAACACTGACCAACCGGTCAGAGGATTCCGTTTATTTACAGCTAAAAGAAATGAAATTTTAGAAAATGAATGTCACGGATCGTGGTTAGAAGATATCTACTTTTAAAAAAATATATTTTTAGAAAATCAAAAAAAATTCAGAAATTTGGTAAACTTAATGCAGCTTTAACCGCTCAAGTAATCATTATTGAATATTTTTAACGTACTAATTATTTTTAGCGTTTTTCTCGGACAGTAGTTCTAAATTGAATAGTGACTTACATGTTGACTTATAGTCTTTCTCAAAAGTTGTTTTGCACTAATTTAAATACACGCAAATTAGTCGAGAATGTAAAATGCGCTAAAATACATATGTACGTTAAAATTAGTACGTTTAAAGTATATGTTTGTCTTGGCATTTTTGGTCAGGGACTTTGTCCCTGAACCTTAAGAGTCACAAGGGTAAATTTATGAACGAATTTTGGAAAAAGCCCTAGATTCAGATATCAATCCGCAAGTTCAATTAAATCCTCGGTGCTTCTGCGTGTATAGATCATTTACAATAATTTACATTCAAATAATTGTTTGAAACGTTTTTTGTAAAAAGAAAAATACTTTATAATTTTAAAGTTTAATTTCTACGCATAATGTGATAAAACTTTCGCTTTGGAATATTTGTGCGCATTGATATTAATGTAGAAAACTGGGTCAAGCGGTCGGGAAGCTTACGAGTGGTCAAACAGTTGATCACTAGTTGGCTAGTGTTCGAGCAGTTGATTTCTCGTTACATGGAAGCCAGGCGCCGGGCCAAATACCATACGGTAAATGAATCAGATAAATTAACCGGCAGCATTTAAAATCTGGCTTTAAATGTCGCCGAGTTAACAAATAGAAAAAGAATGTCTCTGGATAAATTGTAAATATAATTCATTATACATGTATTATTTTTTGAAATATTATTTATTTATCCGTATTATAAATAAAATTTTATAGAAAATCCTAATCAATTTTGCCGGAATTTGTTTAAGTAACTCCGTCCTAAATTCGGTTTTTAGAATACCTGATACACATATAATAATTAATCGTATTTTATTAAAAAATTAAGCATTATTTGCCAAAGGGGCAAGTTGGTCAAATCTAGGGGGCAAGTTTGTAGGGGTGAGTTTAGTAAGGGGGCCAGTTGTCAAGGGTTCATAACAGGAAAGGGAAAATTTGGGACCCGAACACGAGACCTTTCCAAGACTAAAAGGATTTTCTACTACATAAAGCAACCCGGCAGCCTTTCAGGACCGGTCTACCATGTGTATAAGAGGCTGCAAACGGGTGGAGACGCATATGATTCATTAACAATTTTGGTAACTTAGAGAATCCTGGTCACACATGAAACTTCCTACCATGTCAGATATTGCCTTACTATTTTTACTCTAGCATTTACTCAAAGTTGACCTTTGTAAAGGATGAGCTAAAGGTTGACTCCTAGACTACTACATCACTAGAAACACCCAGTATTCTTCCTATTACTGTCCCCATTCGGCGTTCTAGAATTGCACATTGAAACCTCCAGACAACCATGACGGGTTTAAGTTTTATCCTCCCCTTAGTAACTGAATTTCTCTGCTTCCACTTGGTCCTCTCAGGGCAAGGGTGTAATCCTCTGTTTGCTTGACTATGGTCAGTGATTTTCTCTAGGTACCAGTACTCCCATTCCTCCGCTATCCCCACACTGGCTCTCTTGATATAAGGGAAGGAATCTTGATGGGAATCAATGCCTATTCCACTCCATACTTCTGACATTAGTTCTAGGTAAATCTTTTGATAAACAGAAATTACATTTCTCATTATTCAGTATGTAGGGTTTGAATTTCCAGATTACGAGATTTTTGGTTCGAGGTTACAATATGTTAGCATTTAGTATGCTAGCTATAATAGCTAAATAACTGACTGACTCATTAATAGACTATTACAGCCTCTCTCTTGTATTGTGAAAAACAAAAATATTCTGAGTTAATGCTTGTTCCATTTTCTTTGCCCCTGCCCTTCATTTTAATTTGGGGACTTTTCTTACGTATTAATGTGGGGACTTTTCTTACAAAAAACAGATTGTTCACATAATCCTAAGCAGTAATTGGTATTAACTGTGGGAGTATTTATCTTCCTGAATTATTACCTTCACTAATAACAGGCAGCCAAATTCTACACTAGGTGTTTTATATCAATATAGATTTGATTAATTAATCAACACGAACACCATTTTATTGATCAACTCATTACAATTCACTTCTATATGTAACACATTTGGTTTGTTTTTAGTCCAAAACAGAAATATTATTATCTAACAATGACCAGGTTTAAAGGCCTTTGGTGGAGAAATTGTCTAAAGCACCCGTTTCCAACTAGGTTTAAATCTCACCGGGTACAGATATTAATCGAGTTGTTTGATTTTCTAAAAATATATATATATTTTTAAAAATGAATTATTTCTAATCACGATCCGTGAGATTCATTTTCTAAAACTTTATTCCTTTGAGCTGTACATAAATGGAATCCTCTAACGGGTTGGTCAATGTTAACGATGATTCGTAATTGCTTGGAGCATGCGCACGGGTGTACAGGTTTTCCAATGATTCGAAGGTGAAACCTGACAAATTTTTATTAAATGTCCGTTATTAATATCCAAATGTATTCGCAATGGTATTACGTATCCCTTACAAAGTCACAAATGACAAATTAAATGAAATTCTGTTTAATTTATCGTATTTCACCGTTTTGAAAGTTGTGTTTAAATGACCCGGTTTTTTTTTATGACGTAACCATGTTCTAAAATTAGATCCTAAAGCTTTTAGGTATTATCTGTATATAGTAATATATGTATATTTTGTAAGTTTGCCATATTTGTATATGTTGGTACTTGTCCTGTTTATCGCACTCGGTGATTCGGTGGCTTATATTTCTATCGGTTTATAACATTAACTGGGAGGTCAATACAGTTGGCTTATATGCAAAGATAAAGATAGGTCTGCTGACGACAAACGACCAGACTACGACCAGACTACAGTGAAGCCGAGTTTTGAGAACGGCATCTGCGGCTTGGCGACATTACATCATAACGGTATATATGACAGGAAACGCGTGGATAAACTAATTACTTGGCCTAAACCAAGTGCTTTTGAACTCACGTGAATAACATTTCGATGTCTTCCATTTCTTCTCTTCTGTTAAAAGACCACTACGATAGCTTAGTTGGTAAAGTGCTCGCTTTGTATGTAGAAAGTCGGGTTTGAAACCGCGGCGGGGTCTTATCATGTCTTGAAAGTAGGTAGTGATTATTCTTTCGCCAAGCACTATAAACAAAGTCAAGTGGTCTTTTGAAGAAGTACTTAAAAAAAACCAATGCCCTTGTATCACAGCAGGCGTGGAACGTATTATATATATATATATATATATATATATATATATATATAATAATAATAATAATAATAATAATAATAATAATAAATCCTACGTGTACATTGCCCCAAGCGCACTACAAAGGTAAAATTTTAGGAAGTTTTTGAGGCAACTGGATTGCTCGGAGAAACAACCAACCTGAGGCAAGCGAACTATCAAACTTTCTCACTCTTTAATCTGCCCGATTGGAATTCGAACCTGGGGTGTTTAGAGGCATTGTGATCCTTTAACGCGCGCTTTAGACCACACGGCCATAGAGGCTCCCATGCACGGAAGTTTAGTTGATTTATTTCATACTTTTATACAAAATGTATTAATAAAGAATCAATATTTCATATTTTTAAAAAGTTAAAGCAATGCCAACGCCTGAATACCTGTGTTCAAGCTATGGGTCTAAAGGCTACAACTTATTAACCAACCCTCCTTTGTATTGCATTTAATATGTAAATGGACATTTTATACAATAGTAAATAGATTAACCAACCCTCCTTTGTATTGCATTTAATATGTAAATGGACATTTTATACAATAGTAAATAGATTTTCCTTTCCATAACTTAGTGTCCACAGAAAAAAAACAAATAAAAAAATAAATAAATAAATAAATAAATAAATAAACATCGACCTTCGGCAAGCGAACTGACAAACTTTCTCACACAAGGACCTGCCCGAGTGGAATTCAAAACTTGGAGGTTAGAGGCAATGTGATACATCAATGTGCTTCACATCACTCGGCCACCGAGGCAAACGGCATATATGACGCTAGATAGCTACAAGTTGAAAAAGACGAATATAACTAATAATATAATTTTTGGGACAGGTATAGCACCTTACCATACGACAAACGTACACCTTTATACCTAACCTTTTTTCATTGTTAATTAAAAACAATATTAAAAATAAATAAATACTTGTTGTAAATAAATAAGTAAATAGATAAAAAGAAATGGATGGATGAATAAATAAATAAATAAATAAATAAATAAATAAAAATAAAAATTAACAGTCATAAGAAAAAGTAAGAAAGACGTAACGACTGAAATATGTAACACAAATACCAGTTAAATATTGAAGTGCCAGATGTGCACATTTCGGAAATCCATTCCTCATCAGTGACACTAAGACCGAAAAGTTTGATACATAAAAAAATAAAACAAACAGATCTAAAGTTCCAAAATTATGTAAATCCAAATCCAGCTAAGGAATGCTTTGCATGAGGAAACAAACCTTAGTTTTAAATAAATTTTTAATTTTAGATGGCTGAAAATTTTGTTAAATGGTACATTTTCTGACAGCACAGAGTACTGCCTACTGAGTTACGGATATTTTACTACACCAGCAGCGGTACCCGCTCAGGGGTAGTAAATATGTAACACAATTACCAGTTAATAAACAACTGGGATCTTGTGTTGGCTTTTTATGAAAACAGTAACAAATTAAACATATAACTGGTATCTAACATGTTCTTTTTAATTCTGTCAAAATTGTTCAGAAGATATTAAAAATATTTTATAATATTTTGTTATTTAACTTTTCGCTTTAAGTTTTGTTTTAGTTATCAGGTTAAGGGGTCTCAGAAGTGAAATGTGTTTCAACTTTGTTCAAAAAGTGGGTTAATTGTAACACACATTTAGTGTATATAGTACAGATTATAAATTATGCTCTTATCTTCACATACCTATATATCTAGCGATAAGAGCATAACACCTTACCATATTTATATATATATATATATAGTTGTGTGAAAAAAAAAAACACTTTCATGCTTGAATTACCTGCAATATGCTAAGTCCATAGAACAGTGTGCAAATCATTTTTACACAAACACACCTAACACACACACACACACACACACACACACACACACACACACACATAAATAAATAAATAGCTAGGTATCACATTATTCTTTTAAAAATGACAACAAGCAATTAGGGCAAAGATATTTATTAAAGGAACAGTTGTAAAAATATAATTACATTCCAATAAACAAATACAACATTAATGGCAATGAAAAAAGGACTGTTTGTTGTAAAAAAAAAACCCAATTTTTTTCATTAATCTATCCACTATCTACAACCTCATTGGTTGAAACATGAAAACAATTTTGAACAAAATACTTTTAAATTTTCAATACTCCTGCAGGAAATCTGTTAAAAAATATATGAATTGGAAGTTTAATAATTACAACTTATTAATCAATAAGTTAGGTCAGTAAATATGTCAAATACAAATATCATAATAACTTTCAAATTTTCTCCAACATTTATAGCAGGGAAAAAAAGTAATTTTGTTTCTTCTTTAAATGATAATATGTATATAACCAACAAATAATTATGTTTTGTTCAACTGTATTAATGAGATACAGCAATGTTTCTTAATAACCTTTCAGGATTTAAAATGTCATGGATTCTTAAACATGTTGTTCAAAAATTATATAATAAAATGTATTTTAAAAAAACTTCAATATATTTTTTTTCATCTTAAATAAATGTTGAACAAACCATTTTAAAGTCTTTTACAAGAATTTTCTACGTAAGCTTACTAACAATTGTTATAAAGGGGAATAACTCCAATAAATTTTGTAGAACTTAACTTTACCTGTAAATTAACACTTATTAATATCACTATACATGTCATATGAATACAATAATTAGACACATCTTCAACAGACCTGTAATGGAACCAGAATTTGTTTTTTTTTTTTTTTTTTTTTTTTTTTTTTTTTTTTTTTTTTTTTTTTTTTTAAATACTAAAACAAATGAAAATCTTTGACACCTTTTTAAACTAGATCTTGGGTACATCCAGAATGACAAATATTATCTGTATTACATTGTATATTCATAAATAATAAGTTAAAATAAAATAAATAATAACAAAAAAGCAACCTAACCTGATAATAACCTAATATGAAATTTAAAATATAAAAGTAACAAAAAACTATTGACTAAAATTTTTTAAAAAATGGTATACCGGTAATCAAGAAATTGTTAATAAAAAGTCATAATTGTTTTAATCTTAATCAATGAAGAAATCTTTAAATGAAAAGTTTATATGGCTTTGAATTCCGCTAATTTAAAGAGTGGAATTAAAATCAAGCATTGTAACTACAATGTACATGTAGTAATTAAAATAATTTGAAAAAAAGATATAATTACATTTTTTCGAAATAAATGATAATGATGTTTATTTATTTTTTTTTAATATTAATTATTATAAAAAAAAAGATGTTTAGTAGAGGGTGAATAATAATTTAGTGGTTGATCCTAGTTATAAAATAAAAATAAAAGTACAGAAGTGGAGGGAAGTAATGGTGTTTTATGCCTCAGTCGATATTCTTTCACATACATTAAAGTTGTCAGTTTTAGGATAGTACATGAAACCAAAATACCCGAAAAAAAATCAATGACCTTTGACCTTTGGCAAGTGAACTAACAAACTTTCTCTCAGTATGGTCTGTCAAAGCATATCCTAAGTCTAAGCAGTGAGAAACAGTTTGATCTTTGACCTTGTGCTTTAGACTTAGCTTCCTACATGGCTTAGAAAGTAAATAAATCAGCTTTAAAAAGTTCAAAATAATTACCCTTTATAAGAACTTTATAAAATCTATACCTTTGGCATTTCTATCACCACAACACATTAAAAATTCTTGTTAATACAGAGATATGCACCAAAACAAGATTATGAGTAAGTATTGAAAAAAAAATATAGGTTACTTAAATCACAATATTCAAGAGAAATGGAGTTATTGAGGAATGGTGTTTTACATTTAAGAATCTTTCACTTATATTTGGGCAATCAGTTCTGGGATGGTGGAGGAAACTGAAGAAATCCATTGACCTTCGAAAAGGGAACTGACAAACTTTCTCGCACTTGGATTTGCCCAAGTGGATTTCTCTGAATACAACCTTAGTCACTGTGATCTGTAAGTGTGTTAAAAACAAATAGGAATGAAGAGAAAAAATGCATTATAACTGGATTTACATTTCAAAACTACATGTATATTTTTTTTGCAGATCTATTCATAAATTTTGGTAATAATAACATTATTTTATTACTAACTGTTACTTAGTAATACACATAATAAATTGATATAACATATTTATTATGTAAAACAAAATTAATTTCCTGTAAAAACTATCAATTTGACCTTAAAAAAAAATAATTAAAATTCATATATGCAACTAAAATGTCGGATTTTAAAGAACTAAAACAGGGTTTAATGCAATATATGAGTTATCCCTCTTTGATGTCGTTACTACAAACAACACAAGCTGCCTTATGGAATATTATTCCATGCTTGAATGAATCCTTTTTTGGTAGATCTGGTTATAATGTTGATCACAAAGATGTTCAATATGTATCAATAATGCATATTGTCATCATCAGGGACAACTGTCTTGAGTCGAAATTTACATCTTGTAAAAAAATGTCTAAATATACAAACTAACAATTGGTTTATTTTTATCAAAACGGCTATTGATAACCCAATTTAGAAAATCTAAACCAATTAATTCAAATGATGGTTTTACTTTCTATAGAATTTTTTTTTCAAAGTTTGAATACTTATGCTAAACCGACAATTTCTGAAACATACTGTAGGGAATAGCCAAACTGTGACATGTGATCTCTTTTTCGTTCTTAAAACAAAACTATAATAAAGCACTATCTTATAATTATTTCCAATATAATTAAAGTGACTAGAATAAATATAAACTACAAATAAACTTTTATTTATAATGAGTGTCAAAGTCTGGGTCAATCATTTCCCCGGATGGTGATGTGATGTCAGCATACATCATTCCCCGGGACGGTGTTGTGATGTCAGCATACATCATTGCCCCGAGACGGTGATGTCAGCATACATTATTGCCCCGGGACAGTGTTGTGATGTCAGCATACATCATTGCCCCGGGACAGTGTTGTGATGTCAGCATACATCATTGCCCCGGGACAGTGTTATGATGTCAGCATACATCATTGCCCCGGGACAGTGTTGTGATGTAAGCATACATCATTGCCCCGGGACAGTGTTGTGATGTCAGCATACATCATTGCCCCGGGACAGTGTTCTGATGTCAGCATACATCATTCCCACAGCACCATGTTGTGATTTCAGCATACATCATTGCCCCGGGACAGTGTTCTGATGTCAGCATACATCATTCCCACAGCACCATGTTGTGATGTCAGCATACATCATTGCCCGGGACAGTGTTCTGATGTCAGCATACATCATTCCCACAGCACCATGTTGTGATGTCAGCATACATCATTCCCACAGCACCATGTTGTGATGTCAGCATACATCATTCCCACAGCACCATGTTGTGATGTCAGCATACATCATTCCCACAGCATCATGTTGTGATGTCAGCATACATCATCCTGCCACTTTATTTGTATAGACTTACTCATAATAAATAAACAAATAAAATAAAATTAATAAATATATTACTATAAAAATGTTTTAAAATCATTATAAAATTTAACTTAACTAAAACAATAAATTTATCATTAAGTTATAGTCCGCTTTAGTATGATATGTATGTAACAGTCAGACCTGCCTTATTAAAATTCAAGTTGCATCTTATGATAAAAGCCTTCAATTTACCATTCTAATTGGATACATTTTAAAAATATCAGTTCAATGTCATGAAAACACAAGTTCGGAGGACATACATATATATACTGTAGAATCATTAATATTTGCTGGGTTAAAAAGCAACCGTACCACTGATGCTGTGAAAAGCAATTAAAAAAAAAACAAAAAAAAATTGTAATTGACAATGAATTTAAAAACGGTTTTAATTTTTAATATCAAATAAATTTTAAAAAGGGTTTAACAACTACGTAAAGGTTATTTAGGTACATGTGGTCTGGCTCATGTGTCCACATAATTTTAATTTTGTTCTGTCAGCGTTGATTACACAAGGTTTGATGGCCATCTTTGTTTATTGACAATCGTGCATTTTCGTTTTCCCGAAGTTACACGAACTTTACTGAACCTCATTTCGAGACCTCTCTGATTGTATTTAGACTTTTAAAAATTATTTTAATTATGTATGATTCGCATTGAAGTCTTACTTAACATTTCGCGTGGAACCTCTTAGATATAGTCCGATGACCATGACCTTCAAGGATCAACCCTTGTTATCAGGTGTTTATGGCTTCCGTCTGTCAAGCAATGTGATTACTTAATAAACAACTTCATAACAAATGTAATGATGATTCGGACGATGAAACAAAAGGAACAGAATGAGACCATGCATTCTAACAGATAAATAAACAAATGCCTAATTATTAGATCTGTAGCATTTATTGAAAAACAGTTGACAGGTGATAGCAAACAATACTCGAGTAATATAATGACCGACAAACATATTTATTTACATGTCCGATTAACTGAATTCTATTTTATACTAAAAATGTCTGACAAGTGATTTTTCACATCGGACAAAATATTTTTTTGTCGGACATGTCTGGCAAATATGACCGTTTCCGCACTGTGATATATATATATATAAATATAAAATCTGAAATTTGCTGAAATAATGGGCTTAACATTATTTCATACACCTGATGTTATTATATTTCTTTAGCTAAGATCAAGCACCAGACTTAACAGAGACCACTATTTATATATTTAATTTCTTAATTGCAAATACTGTTAACATACTAATATTAGCCTGTACGTATTTTAGGGCAATTTACATTCGACTAATTTCATGTAGATTTAAATTAGCGCAAAACAACTTTTAAGAAACAGGCTATAAGTCGAACAATAAATCAAAAATCAATTAAACCAACAATCCATTATATAGTTTTTAAGATTTAAGGAGCAGGTTAGACTCTGACTGTATTTGAAAAAAAAGAAATACAAAAAAAAAAAAAAAGTATATATTATCAAAAAAATCATTATTGCCCTCAAGAGGTAAAACAATTTACAGGTGAATCTTGTTATTTTAAATACAAATATACCTTAAAATTTTCAGGTAAATTTGAAGTTGTTTTTTTTTTTGTTTGTTTGTTTTCAAAAGTCTGGCACAAGTTATTGGGTTGTAAAACACCACTTTCACATTCTGTTTCCAGTGTTTATCAAGAAGTCCTATTCTACTAGTTACTTGACTTCTAATTTAAATAAAGTTTAGTTAAATGTAGAAATTACACCCACCCCAAAATTTAATGCCATTTAAAATTGTTTTTTTCTGAGTCCAACTATTTTCATTTCACTATAAAATTTAAGATAACAAGAATAAGCTATTTAAAAAAAAAAAAAAAAAAAAAAAAAAAAAAAAAAAAAAAAAAAAAAAAAAAAAAAAAAATAAAATAAAATAATAATAATAATAATTAAATAGAAAAAAAATTAAAAAATTAAAAATATTTTTTTTTTTTTTTAAATTCTAAAATATTTTAATTATTGAAATCATCCTAACAATCCTATAAATAAAAACAAATTATTATTATTATTATTATTATTATTATGAAAACAATATCAGAAAAACATTAAAATATACAAAGAATATCACAAAACATGGAAGGTATAGCCACAACTAAATTTGAAACTAGGAGCTTAATTTATATATTTTGATTACGGTAAATACTAAGTATACTGTAGAATCATTAATATTTGTGGGATTAAAAATTTCTTGATTCTGTTATTTACAAAAATTATGACTGAAAAAAAATTGTTGTAGGATTGTGGTTCATGAAAATATATCCCACTTGGTTCTTGGTAAGTTAAAGCTTTCTTTAACATTAATTTCTGTGACATTTATCTACACAATAAAAATAGCAAAATTTAATATCCCACAAACATTTGTGATTTTACAGTGATACAAGAGGTAGTGGTTTTTAAATAAATAATGACAATATACAAATTCGGATGACAAATAAAATACATGTTTTAATTGATAGACCAGATAGCCTTCAATTTAAATTTGTAATAAAATTCTACCTAGAATGATTTATTTTTCAGCTGACCATTTTTGATCATTGTTTTTCTACCACTAAATATGTTTACCTGTAAATATCAGGTGTTCAACTACAAGTATATCAAAGGGCAATAACTCTAGTGAGAAAATAAGGGTCAAATGGATGGCAACCTGTTAATTAATTGGAATATTTAAGCACTAAATCTTATTGTCATTCTGGTGATAGAGAAATAATCCAAACAGTTCCTGTGCACTTTTTGTAATAAGCATACATGTAGTCCAAGTTTTTTTTCCTAACGTCCCAACTAAAACCAGTGTCAATGTTTATAGACATCTTAATCAAATAAGAATATAACTCTGCATTTTTCGCTTTTAAAAACTTCAAAATAATTAGCAAAAAAAAAAAAAAAAAAAAATATTACATGCATTATTTTTGCAATGCCATCAATATTTGATATGTCATAGAAAGGATGTTAGAAACAATTCAGCAAACACTAATTAGGCACAGTTTTTTGATATATGTACTTTATCAACTGTTATAGTTACTGTGTTTGGGACAGTGAATTATGCACAACTTTCATTTTAAAAAAAAATAGTTTAACTGGAATTAAGTTTGGTATTTTTAACTTACCTAAGTCTAGTTGTAACTGTAAATAGCTTTGCCCAAATACAATTACTGTAAAATATCTAAGTCTGTAGAAAGAAAATTGTTGCTGCTAAGGGGTTTTACATATTGAAAATGGTGACATTTACACCAAAAGTGACGTTCTTGGTGATGCATTTCATCATACGTGCAAAAGATTTTACCATTTATCTTGTTTTTCAACAAACCAACAACTTTGTGCAGAAATATTCCATGGTAAATGAAGATGTACGTTTCAATTTTCTATTATGAGTAGACTCAAGTATGGGAAAAATACTGATTTTAATTCAAGTTTATTTGATTTTCTATAAATGACATTATTTATCTTCACAAACTCAGTGACTTCAACAGTAAACATGGTTAACAAAAACAAATTATCAACATTTACATGTACCAGTATTGAGATGAGATTGATTGTCTGAGACAAGCGTCCTTTTAAAAATATCTTAAATTTTTACACATTGTGGACTTTTAAAAAAAACTTGAAATATGATATACATATACAAAATCAATTTGGTTTCAAACTATTTCCTACAAAATCTTTAAAGATAAATTTCTTCTGTTTTACTGTATCTCCCGCTAAAGATAAAAAAAAAATAAATAAATAAATAAAAATGGACGGAAAAACAATGTATATATCAAAGTTGTAGTAAGAAATATAAAAATAATCCTTGTAATCCATCATAAAAATGTCTCTGAAAATATTTTGAAAAATTTGGATTAGGATTATTCAGATATTCTGTGGTGAAAACACAGTTAATATCACCGACAAAAAATCTTTAAAAAAAAAATTTAAAAAGGCACTGTATTATGACCAGTACAGGTTAAAGCTGCATTAAGTTTTTCAATTTTTTGAAATTTTTTTGGTTTTCTAAAAATATATTTTTTTAAAAACAGATAACTTCTAATCATGATCTGTCAGATTCATTTTCTAAAATTTCATTCCTTTTAGCTGTAAATAAACAGAATTCTCTAACAGATAGGTCAATGTTTACCGATGATTAAATTATGAGCCAGGAGCATGCCCACGGATGTACAGAAACTCAAATAAATCGAAAGTGAAACCAGAAAAATGTATTAATTTTCTGTCATGAATATGCAGATGTATTCACAATGGTGTTATGTTTTCCTTACTAAGGCACAAATGACAAATTCTATGAAGTTCTATGTTTAATTTATCATATTTCACCGTTTTGTAAGTTGTGTTGAAATGACCCATTTTTTTATGACATAAGCATATTCTTATATTAGATCCCACATGCTACATCTCGCTGGGAAATTTATTGTTGTTTTTGTATTTATTCAAGATTTTAATGTTGAACCAAATCTAACATTGTTGAATAGGAACATCATTAATTAGATCAGAACTGTTTTAATTTTTTCCTTGGAAAACTTATTGCAGCTTTAATGAAATCATGTAAAAAGTGTGGTATTAAAATTTGAGAGTAATACCAAAACTTATTAGAGAAACTTACTGTATTTTACAGAGAAGATTTTAGCTAATTAAGAACCTTATTCGGCTTAGCTTAAATAAAAATAGAACTGTTTTTTTGCTTAGTAACTTAATATACTGTAAATAGAGAAATAATATTTTCGTGTTCATTTATCTTTGCTAGATGATTTCAATATATTGGGATACTTTTGCTTAAGCATTGCCACTACGAATACATATGAATTACATTCAAATAAAAAATTCGTAAAAGGCTTTTTTCATGTCTATTCAATCTAGTGAATTTAAGGGATTGCAAAATTTGCATCACATTAAATATGAATTAAATGACAGATATTGAAAAAAAAAAAAAAAAAATTATAATAAAAAAACCAACATAAAAATTAATCTTTAATGTGAGCGTACACAAATTTTTTGGCAGCTTTAAAGTAAAAAAAAAATTGAGAACATTACTCCAATGTTGTATTATATTTACTGAAAACTTGCTGTCAGATATTTTCCATGTAAAAATTTCATCATTTTGAGAAAATTTTATGGAATTTTATTTTTAGTTTTATTAAATGTGTTTTAGATGTCGTAAGTAAAAATTTTCATCTTTTTCAATTTTGTGGTTTTTTTTACTTATTCAAGAAATAAAACAAAATCTGATTTCCACAAACATTTGTGATTTTTCAGTATATGTGTACTTAAAAGAATTTACATTTTAACCAATTGGTATCCTGTAATGCACAACAAAACAATTTTTTTAAAAAAATCAAGTGACATATATATTAGTCTTGTTTGTATGTCCCTTTTACAACTTTTCCACTTACATTATTGCAATGATATTTTGTTTTCTAAATGTAATTTTCTCTACCAGAATATTTCTCCAATTTTTTTATCACCTGAGTATAAAAAGTGACAATTAATCCTGTTTTCACTGTCAAATCATTTATCAGGATGGTAGAGTGTGATATTTGCAGTATCCATGGTAACAAAACTTGTACTTAACAACCACAATGTTTGCAGTATCCATGGTTACAAAAGTGAAATCTATAACGTCAAATGATTTTCAAAACTTGTACTTAACAACCACAATGTTTGCAGTATCCATGGTTACAACTGTGAACCCTATATAATCAAATTATTTTCACAACTTGAACTTGACAACCACAATGTCAATCACAAGGTAAATTACAACAAAGTTTAGGATTAAATGAGTAGCACCATGGTTAAATAACAATATCACATTTACTATTATATATATATATATATAAATTTATTGTGGGTATGTATGTAAATCATGCTTTAAAATAATAAATATTATTTTTGTTTGTGTGGACCATGTTTCAAAAGAATAAATAGTGTGTGTGTGTGTGTGTGTGTGTGTGTGTATGTGTGTGTGTGTGTAAAAAGAATAAATAATTTGTGGGTTTTTTGTGGAACATGTTCTAAAAAAATAAAAATGTTGTGGGTTTCTGGGAGAAACGTTTTTTAAAAGAACAAATATTTTGTGGGTTTGCATGTGAAACAAATTTCATTCTATAGTCTTGTGTGTAAAAAATGTTTCAAAAGAACATTGTTGTGTAAAAACAATCTTTTTAACAAATGTTTGAAAATATAGAAAATAAAAACTTTGTGGGATTTGTAAAACATGTTTTTTAAGAAAATATATTTTGTGGGTTTAAAAAGATGTTTTTAAAGAAAATATATATTTATGGGTTTGTTAAAAACATCTTTTTTTAAAATAAAAATAGCTTGCAAGCGATGAATGTATTAACATTGAACAATATACATTGTCGGTATGTTTAAAACTATTTTACACATGAAAATGGCAGACCATATGTCTCTTATAAATTGAGTATTGGGAAAAAAATGTACACTAAATACAATGACTTGATAACAATATACTGGTAGACATAGATGTGAGGATTGACTCTAGTTATAAATGCCAAAATTTTGATTTCTGTTATAATAGGCCCATGTTATTTTTAAGAAATTTAAAAACAGACCATTTCAAAAAAAAAAAAAAATTTAACATATATACATGTTTATTTTTAGTAAGTAATATTTAACAAATTCAAACTTTCCAATAAAAAAACATGTTTGAAAAATTAGTTCATGATGGTTATATCATAATTTAAAAACATTCCATTTGTAAAATGTTATGGGAATAAAAAATTATAAATTTAATTCATAAATTATATTCTGTTCAAAACATTTGAGCCTATAAATTTATATTTTCAAAAAATGGATGAAAGAACATATATACATGTACCACATGCTGAAAAAATTTAAAGGCAATGTGTTCATAAAAAATTTTGCCAAAAACCTGAAATGATACGATAATTTTATTTTCTTAAATGGACATTTTTCTACTTCTTCAAGCAGCTTTTTCAAGCAAATGCATTTCAATTTTTTTTTTAAATAAATGCCCTTGTTCTAACACGTAAAAAATGAGTATTTTGTATTGTGTTCAAAATAAATCTTTCTTCTCATTCTATCTTTCTTCCTTTTTTCTGTCTGTTATTCCATCTTTTTCACTTTTCTTGCATCTGTTATTCTTTCTTTCTCCCTTTTATTCAGTCTGTTATTCTATTTTCTACCTTTTCTTCAATCTGTGGATCCCGGTGAATTTAGGCATGATGGAAGACGCCATGACTTACTTCCCCCTTGTACACGTAGATTCAACCAATCGTCCATGTTACTAACATATCGTATGTCATCTTCATAGCCAGTTCCATCTGATTGGTTATCTTTGTCAGGTGACATGTCATTTGACGAGCCTGGAGAATCAACATCAGAGCTACTAGCACAGCCTTAGTAAAATAACGAGGAAACAAAATGCGGTGTTAGTAAAGGAATAAATGGTGAGAGTTGATGTTAGTCATTTAATCGAAATGTTCTTGTATGCTGGAAGGATAGAAGGGAATGAAATGTTGAGGAGTAATTCTGTATTATACAATGGTCAAGACTATTTCACTTATATATAGAGATGGTCAGTTCTAGCCAACTGGAGTGACCAGAAAAAGACACTGACCTTCAGCAAGCAAACAGACTAACTTTCTCAGACTAAGATCTGTCCAAGCAGTATATGAACTCAGGTGTTAAAACTTACTTGACATGCATTAAACTTACAATAGTATTTCAAAGTCTGAAATATAATTATCCAAATTGTTGTGAAATAAAAATGTTGAATTGAGAGTGTAATATGTGATATTTATGTCAAAAGTTTTTTTCTTCTTACAACGAGACATCATCAATTAAACTGTAAAAAGTCAATGACCACAATGGGTTCTCTATCATGCCAGGGGAAAGTACAAACATTTGAATACTTACTCAGGTCTTCAGAGGAACAGGGTTCTCTAAATCTTCCGGATCCACGTCTGTGGTACGGCTGTTTCTTTAGAAGTAAAATAACACCACTAAAATACCTAAATGTTGGTAAGTCCAAGATACTGCTTCTGACGGCTTCGTCAGATATATAATCTGTCAACCAGGACTTCATGAAGGCAAAATCTATTCCAAGTTGATATGCACCAATATAGCTACAATATGAAAACAAGAAGAATTATAACATACTCTTCTGCAAATATATAGTCCAGCAAAATACCAAATATGGTCTATCAAAAAACCTTGGATACTGGATCCCCATGCCCATCTAAGATTAAGGACTCAGTAGTCCAAAGCATGGTCTTAAGGATCACAGCAATTCTCATCATCTAAACTTGAATCACACTTCCATATATCCTGAGCACAAAAAATTATTTTTGCTTGCATAAAGTTTTCTCTCCATTAAAAAATTGACTGCCTCAATCTATCTGAGATAATTTTTACAAGGGGCTACATTAATCCATTAAACCCAAATTTTCCTGTACTTTCCACAGGCAAGTTTCCCAAACTATCGAAAAAATTATTATTATACCTCACAGAAATTTTTTAAACTATTATTGGTCAATTTCTAATCATGTGATATGAAAAAATTCACAATGTTTGAAACAGCGTTCAACATTGCCATGGGATACTGCAATGTTCACCGCTAGACCTGAAACTTAGGACTGTCTATCACAGAAACTACTAAGTGATCCTACTGAAGATTACATAAACTATAGACCAGTAACTGCTACAGTTCTTTATCAGATGCAATTTTATGCATTTTAAACAGGCTTTGTTGGAATAAAAGGTAAAAGAAATCGCTTTTTGTTCAGAATAATAAAAAAACAAGCATTCTGAGAGTATTGCAAAACAATACATAGTCCCCTACCGGTCGCATATTTCACTAATCCCAAAGTTTTAGGTAAAATGTACCTTATTATATGGTACAAAGATTTATAGTTATAAATTATACATGTTGTTCAAGATGGCAGATGGAAACGAAACATAAACTTGATCTGTAACTCATCATGGTAGAGTCACATACAAAACATTAGTTCCATTTCTGCAAGCGTGTAGAAAAAAAGTGCAGAAAACTAAAATTTCAATGAATTTTCAAAGATCAAAGGGCCATAACTCCGGTAAAAATTAGCAGTAGGAAACAAAACGTGAACTTGATCTGTAACTCATCATGGTAGACTTATATACCAAAATCAGATCAATATCTAAAAGCATTTAGAAAAAAAGAGCTGAAAACTGAAATTTCAGTGAATTTTCAAAGTTCAAAGGGCCATAACTCCTGTAAAAATTAGCAGATGGAAAGGAAACATAAACTTGATCTGTAACTCATCATGGTAGAGTCACATACTTAACATTAGTTCCATTTCTGCAAGCGTGTCGAAAAAAAATGCGGAAAACTAAAATTTCTGTGAATTTTCAAAGATCAAAGGTCCATAACTCCGGTAAAAATTAGCAGATGGAAACGAGACATGAAATTGATCTGTAACTCATCATGGTAGACTCATATACCAAAAATCAGTTCAGTATCTAAAAGCGTGTAGAAAAAAAGTGTTGAAAACTAAAATTTCAGTGAATTTTCAAAGTTCAAAGGGTCATAACTCCGGTAAAAATTAGCAGATGGAAACGAAACGTTAACTTGATCTGTAACTCATCATGGTAGACTCATATACCAAAAATCAGTTCATTATCTTAAAGCATGTAGAAAAAAAGTGTGGAAAACTGAGGTGTGACAGACGGAAGGACGGACAGACAGACAGACAGAGTGCAAACCTATAGTCCCCTTCGCATTTTGCCGGTAGGGGACTAATAAGTATTGTTGGTTAAGGGAACTATGGAGGATTGTCTGCCCTTGGAAACTTTATCTCCCTTGCCTATCCGCTCGAGAGATAATATTCCCCCTGGGAGACAATCCTCCATATTTTCCTCAACCAAGGGCACTATTTATGTAATAATACGTTAAAAACAGTATATGAAATCTGGATCATATCTAGCTTATTTCAAATACACATTGATAATACAACTGGATTATATTATATCTAGACTAATACCACAACTGGATTATATAAAAAATGCACTAATATCACAAAAGGATTATCTAAATTGTAGATAAACCATGACAGGCTTACAAATCTGGACTGATCTGAAGAGTAGACTATATCAAATCTAGATAGAATCAAGAATGGCTCATATAAAATATTGACCAATATCAAGACGTGCTAGTATAAAATCTGGACTGATCTTAAGATTGAACTATATCAAATCTGTATAGGATCAAGAATGGCTCATGTCAAATATTGACCAATATAAAGACTAGCTAGTATAAAATCTGGACTGATCTTAAGAGTGGACTATTTTACATCTGGATAGAATCAAGAATGGCTTATGTCATGAAATATTGACCAATATCAAGACTAGCTAGTATAAAATCTGGACTGATCTTAAGAGTGGACTTTTTACATCTGGATAGAATCAAGAATGGCTTATGTCAAATATTGACTGATATCAAGACTGGCTAGTATAAAATCTGGACTGACCTTAAGAGTGGAATTTATCAAATCTGGATAGAATCAAGAATGGCTCATGTCAAATATTGACTGATATCAAGACTGGCTAGAATAAAATCTGGACTGACCTTAAGAGTGGAATTTATCAAATCTGGATAAAATCAAGAATGGCTTATGTCAAATATTGACTGATATCAAGACTAGCTAGTATAAAATCTGGACTGACCTTAAGAGTTGAATTTATCAAATCTGGATAGAATCAAGAATGGCTCATGTCAAATACTGACTGACATCAAGACTAGCTAGTATAAAATCTGGACTGACCTTAAGAGTGGAATTTATCAAATCTGGATAGAATCAAGAATGGCTTATGTCAAATATTGACTGACATCAAGACTGGCTTGTACAAAATCTGGATTGATTCAATGAATGGTTTATATAAGATCTTGACAACTACACTGTGTGGCTCATATCAAATATGCCATGATATTGTAAGTTAACTGGATTACTGGTATATCAAAACTGGACTGATATATTGGTTCGCTCATGACAAATTTTGACTGAGATGTCAAGACTTGATTACAAATACTGAAAAATTGCAAATGTTTTTGAGGGAGTGAATTTCAAGTTTTACAACTGCATCAAAATGTTTTACTTTCCAAGGACCCCAATTTTTTTTGATAGAACACAATCCCTCAATAATACTTTTTCCCCTTGTTATTTTTTTAATAAAAAAAATTATAAAATCAATGAATCTACAGTATCTTTTTTTTTTTGGTCTGGAAATACTCCACCAATATAGTAAAACCTGTCTATAAACGCCACTCAAGGGATGTAGCCAAAATGGTCTTTATAGACAAGTGGTCTTTATAGACAGGTGGTCTTTACAGAAAAGTGGCTGCTTTATACAAATGACTGCTAACACAAGTTAGATTGTAATTTATCTTGCCTTATAATTACCTGAATTTTATTTTCTCTTTCAATATAAAACTTGACCATGCTTCACAAAATGCCTTGGTTGCCATGGAGATGACTCCAATCTGGGCGGTTATCTTCAACTTACTAACACCTTCTATAACTGGTTCCAGGACTGTTTCTAACACATGTTCAATATACATGTTATGATCTACAGGAAGCTCTGAAAAAAAAAATCAAAATGTGAAGTTACAATATGTAAAATACAGTCCAAGAATTTAAAAAAATCTGCCAAATTAACCTGTTAAATTACTCTTATAAGCTCATTGGTTTTAATACAATGTTCAATAGTGCATTTAGAATCATAAAGCAGATTTTTAAAGTAAAAGATCCTGGTTTTACAATCATCCCTTAACTAAGATTTTCCTTAACTTAAATGTAGCAAAGTTTGGCAATCCCATTTTGAAACTTTAGCATCATCGTTTTTGTCACAACTTAATGCAGATGTCATAAGCTTGATATGATCTTCAAAATGATATCTTAAAATACTGAATATCTTAACAATTTTTAAAATTAGTAAGGTTGAAAATTTTCAGATTTAAGTTCAGGAAAATCTTAGTTACGTAATAATTGAGAAACTGGAATCAGAAAATTATGTGTTTGCAAAATTGTGAAATTTAACAAATTCAAAAGAATGAACAAGAACAATCAAATAGATTAAAAAAATTATGACGTCTGCTGTACAACTGATTATTTCAAGTTACTAATGGCAAGGTTCTTTATCTGATGTCAAATTGCAGGGTCAAAGGTCAAATGAACACCTTGGCATTGTAAAACGGATCTATAATCTTGACAGTTGGATGCCTGTTTAATTCACCCGTTTTCAATTACCACTATGGCTATAAACTTGAACTTTGTTTTAAAAATATTTTGAGATATAACGGAAAAAACGGTATTTTTATATTTTTAATATGTTGTACAGAAAAATCCACATTAAATGTCCAAAGTCGACCCGGTCTGTGTGTATGCACTCTTCCAATCATCAATAATGATGTTTCTTTCAGGTCAAAGGTGAAATAAACAACTTATATGGTAAAACAGATCAATTATCTTGACAGCTGGATGCATGTTTAATTCAACCGTTTTGAATGACCACTATGGCTATGAATTTGAACTTTGGTTAAAAAATATTTTGCGTTATTTCAGAAAAAACGGTATTTTTAATATTTTTGATATGTTGTACAGAAATTCCACATTAAATGCCCAAAGTCGACCTGGTCTGTTACTTTTAAAAATTCCACGAAATTGGCGTGACAATACAGGCAAAATAAACACCTGCAGTTAGAGACCTGATCTTGCCAGTTGAAACCTGTACACCTATTTTGCTTGACTGTGGGATGATGAACAAACAGTGTAAAAACAATAATGGGTTCTATAAACCTCTGCAAAACTGGAAGTGGAATAATGGTGTTTTACGTCCCAGTCAAGATTCTTTCACTTATTTCGAGGCGGACAGTTCTTGGATGGTGGAGGAAACTGGAGTGCCGGAGAAAACGAATGACCTTCGGCAAGCGAACTGACAAACTTTCTCACACTAGGATCTGTCCCGAGTGGGATTCGAACCCAGGAAGTGAGAGGCGCTGTGATCTGTAAGCACGCGCTTTAGACCACTAGACCACCGAGGCTCCGGAAGTGGAAATCTTCTAGATTGTTCCATTCTTTCCCACGAAACCCCTTAAGGTGTCCCCCAACTAGTAAGAAATCTTATTATAAATGAACTAAGATAAAAAAGTAATTCATGGATTTGCCGCCTGAAGTTAATATCATTTTCCTTATATTCAGGTACAAGCAGCTTAAGGTTAAGATGAAGAAAATGGAAGAGCATCAAACATCTCAATTATCAAGATGCATAGAAGACTGGATTCAAGTAATTGTGTTTGAAGACCCAGTCAAGATTTTTTCAATTAAACTGAGGCAGTCAGTTCTAGAATGGTGGAGGAAACGAGAGTAACCTAAGCTAACCTCAAGCATTCAGCAAGGTTAAGATGAAGAAAGATGGAAGAGCATCAAACATCTCAATGATCATGATGTATAGAAGACTGGATTCAAGTAATTGTGTTTGAAGACCCAGTCAAGATTTTTTCAATTAAACTGAGGCAGTCAGTTCTAGAATGGTGGAGGAAATGAGGGTAACCTAAGCTAACCTCAAGCATTCAGCAAGGAAACTGACAAATTTTCTCTCATTAGAATCTGCAATAGCAAGATTCAAACATACCCAGTTAGATGCACTGTGATATATAAATGCATGCTTTAGACTATTTGACCATAAAGCCCCTGCAAAGGAATGGAATTCAATTTGATGACCTACCTTGTGCATATTTTTTCTTCCAAATTTTTCCTACAGGCATCGTTTTTTGAAAATATTCCCTTGCCATTTTTCCACAATT
Source organism: Tegillarca granosa (assembly GCA_029721355.1). NCBI lineage: Eukaryota > Metazoa > Mollusca > Bivalvia > Arcoida > Arcidae > Tegillarca > Tegillarca granosa. The sequence goes on along the minus strand of JARBDR010000756.1, from coordinate 58,884 downwards.
ATCTGAGAATACCTTCATCACTGCCCCAGAAAGCCCCTATAATGAAACAAAGAAAAAAAACTGAATATAAAATACAAAGAACACTTCATCAAAAAGAAAGTGAGTGAGTGAATGAGTGAGCAAGTGAGTGAGTGAGTGAATGAATAAGAACAAATGAAGAAGTTAGTGAGTGAACAAGTGAGTGAATGAGTGAATCAGTGAGCGAACGAGCTAGTGAGTCAGTGAGTCAGTGAAAGTGAGTGAGTGAATCATTGTTTAAAACCACATCAGCTAAAAAGACTACAAATACTGGGTGTAATTGTGAACACTGATATATCTCAATTATTGTAAACTTGCTGTACAAACCACCTCCATATAAAATATTACTCAGCTTTGGCAGAATGAATGATTTTAACAACTTCATTTTGTGAAGTTTTTCTGTCTGTATCGGCATGACTAGTTTTAAACAATATTTATTAGGGATGTCAAATCGGAAGAAAATCACTAACCGGTTACTCGGACTTCTTACCGATCGAGTATTCGAGTACTCATTCAAGTTTCACTCTTCGCCCAGGATGATTTATGTAGCATTGAAATTAAGATTTAAAATTTACAAAACGAAATAAATCTATTTTAATTGTTAAGTTGCCAATAAATGTATAGTAACATGACAATAAACAAATATATAATCCAGTAAAAATAAATATCACTAGTCAGTATTTGTTACAGTCTGTAAGAAAAGCCTTTCCCTACAATATACAAAAAACCTACTTGTTTTTCGTTTAGATTCATATATTCTGCAAAACTAACCCGAAAAATTGCTTTTAATATCAGGCGTGAATATTAAAGAGATAGGGGGATTAACTAAAAAAAACCAACGATATACCCCGGCACATTTTATAATTGAACAAATTTTTTAAAGTAAACATACCTTCTACGATTCGTATCGGCAAATAATCCAACACAAAGTTAATTCTTGACTACATCATTGACATTTAACAGTTTTCTCATCTGATTCATGTTTGAAGTACTTCCAAACTTTTGATTGTGCTGGCTGCATCATTGAATGTCGTACCAAATGAAATATTTTGATATATTTCACAGTTGAGTAGTATTTAAACAGAATGTAAACAGATCTATAGCTAATCTGAAACACCTGACTGGTCACAGCTGACCCTGTATTCACAAGTATTTGGCACTTACGGAAGCCAATTTATGGTAATATCACCGAAATATGGCGAGTATTTGATTAACCAGTTAGAAATGTTAGCGATTCCGATCGAGTACTCGAGTACTCTTTGACATCCCTAATATTTATAGATAACAATATAAATTACAGTATAAGCACTTCTGAATTGTGCACAGGCAAAATTAATAAAAATGTCATCTAGTTTGACACTTACTTGAAGCTTGGTGTCGATGTTGCTCATCTGTTGAGTAATATCATTCAGGTAGGCAATCATCTGTTGGTCACTCTGACTCAACCTGCTGACCGACTTTCCACTAAACATTTGAGACTGACTTACTGCTCTCTTAGTCTCCTCTGTCAACAACTGGAAAGACAAGTTCATAATTAATCAAATTAATTTTTTTTTAATTTTCAGTAGAATCCCGATTTTTTGTAACACTTGTGAGAAAGTTGTCAGTTTGCTTTCAGAATGTCGGTGGTTTTCTCCTGGCATTCCAGTTTTCTCCACCATTATTGAACAGACTGCCTTGATATAAATTAAACATTATTGACTTGGGTGTAAAAACACTGTTTATCCAATCCAATCATTTTATAATGCCTAATTATCACTGAAAAAATGTTGGCAATGAATCATTGTTATGTGTACACTTATGTGTACTAATAAAAAAAAAACAAAAAACAAAAAAACAAAACAAAGTAAAATGTTGCACATTATTTTGCATTGTCACCCATTACAGGCAGTACAAATGTATGTCAAAAACAATATGGCAAGTCATACCTCTTGGCTTATTAGCGACTGAGTCATAGAGAAATGAACCAAGCATATTTAACCTTTGAACCTATGAAAGTGTTTAAAATCTGTTAAACTGCTTTACATAATACTGGTTCAAGTTATTAAACATTTTCCCAAAACCTTTACAAATCCTACATCATTCTATCTGTGTATATATTACCTTAAGATCTGTCTGTGTAATTAGGAGGAAGTTACCAACAGACCAAGCAGCCAGGAAGTTCTGTGATTTGTGAATGCACCAACTATGAGCGATCTGACAGTTGATCAGCAAACGACAAACAAGACTTGTGGCATGACACAGGTCTAAATCCTGTTTTGGAACCAAAATGCTTGAATCTAAAATGATAAATAAAGAAATAACACTGAGATAAATTCAAAAGTAAAATTTAACTATATATTTTTCATATAAATTGACACATCAAAAGCTAAATTATGGGAAAAATAAGGGTTGTTTAATGCAACTTTGGTTGAAATTTAACAGTACATACTGGTACATACTAGAAATCTAAACAAAATAATAAAATAATTTTGGGATCTTCTAAAGAGCTGATTAATCAAACAAATAGCGGAAAGCGGTACACTATACTTATAAATATAATTAAACAACTGTTAAATATAACCTGTCACAAATTATATTACTGTTAGGCAGCAAAAGGCAGTTGTAATCAAGTCAGCAAATTAATCCAATGTGGTCAACAAGACCTAATTTTTCTATATTAGAACTGTAATTAAATCCATGTGGTCAACAAGACCTCCTTTTTTCTATATGAGACTGGTAATTTAATCCAATGTGGTTAACAAAACCTCCTTTTTCTGTACAAGAACTGTAATTACCGTAAATCCATGTGGTCATCAAGACCTCTTTTTTCTATATGAGAACTGTGATAAAAACTATCTATTGTTTGAACCCCCCCCAAAAAAAAAAAAAATAAAATACAATTAAATAAAATAAAAACTAACAAACAAACAAACCATACCTTTACCAGCCTCGGACAAGTCTTTTAAGTCTTCTTGTAAAATACTAAATAATGGCTGAAATGCATCTCTAAGTAACATCCCCGTTTTTGTACTATAATCTCCGTTAGCTAGAGGACATGGATAGCACTTATCTGTAGATCCTGAACCCAGGGCATCACATAAATCTAAAACAGTAAAAATTAAAAATAAACAACAATTCTCAACTTGTATTCACAGGTTTAGCAATGGCTCTTGAATTTTAGAATCTAATTAATTAACAAACTTAAAATGTTAGCTAATTGATAACAAATAGTACCTGTAAGCCCAAGAAACAATGTTGGTCCAAAATATAATTGTATATTGTTAACCGTTTGTAATGAAAATGAGTAAACAAAAATTAATATTTTTTGTCTGCCTAATAATAAAAATGGCAAAATTAGTCAAAGTCTATTTTTAAGAGCCAAAAATTATGAAAATTAGTGATTGGGTAAACTGTCAAATGGCAAAGCAACACCATCTGTTAATATAAATTTGATTTTTACCAGAATATTGGCAAGAGACAAAAAAGCAAACCACTGTGCCAACTGAATAACATAAATTTCATTACAACTAAAGAAAGGGCACTAACTCTTTTTCTGACACTCCTGTTAGTCAAAGAAAAAAATTATAGCTTAAATTCTGGAAAATTCTTTTCAGATGATAATTGAAGTGCAAATGGATATCAGGATGCTGGAAAGATTTTCTTAGTTTATGACTAGTATTTAATTGTAAATTTTCTGGCTGTAATAATGTTTAACATCACATCAGCAATTGTTCAGCTATTTGCAACAAAGTCACTTGTCATGTGTATGATCTGAACATGGTCTTAACTGTGTGTAAGTTTTTCTGTTTGAGATATAAACAAGAGGCCCATGGGCCTTAACGCTCACCTGAGGATATTTCCAAAATTGTTTGCAAAGTGCAATAGACAATATTTCAAGTACAGAAACTTTACAGAAACTCAAGTTAAGAACTCCCACAAAACTTAATCAGAAATATTTAGTCACATTTCATTAATAAACAGCTAATATGCATAGAGTAACTGTAGTGTAATGAATAATTTCCAAATCATTAAATAATTTCAGTATACTTATGCGGCTATGTCCTTGACCTTTAACATATGACCTTGAACCATATATCAAAATGATCATCATGTCAACACCTACAATATTCTAATATATGTGCCTATACAAAAAGTTAATAGTTTTCAAGATAATTAGCAATTTGTCTTCTTTTGCAGCTGTGACCTTGACCGTTCAACATATGACCTTGAACCATATATCAAAATCATCGTCAAAGCAATACCTACAATATTCTAGTATACATGCCTATACAAAAAGTTAATAGTTTTCAAAATAATTTGCAATTTAAGGGTTTTTTTTGCAGCTGTGACCTTGACCTTTGAACATATGTCCTTGAACCATATATCAAAATGATCGTCATATCAATAACTAAAGTATTTTAATATACATGCCTATACAAAAAGTTAATAGTTTTCAAGATAATTAGCAATTTAAGTCTTCTTTTGCAGCTGTGACCTTGACCTTTGAACATATGACCTTGAACCATATATCAAAAGGATCGTCATATTAAAACCTAAAATATTCTAATATACATGCCTATACAAAAAGTTAATAGTTTTTAAGATATAGTGACAAATATATAATTTTTAGCAATTTCCCTCTAAGTGCCTTGCCATTCCCCCATTTTGGGCCCCATGGCTACCATTTGTGCAAATCTAAAACTAGATGACCTAAGAATGTTATAAGTGCAATAACTAAGGTATATCTCTTGTACATTCAGAGGAGAAGATTTTTAAAATTTTTCACTATTTCCCCCCTTATGGGGCCCCAAGGGGACATAACTCTTTCATTTTTGCAAATCTGAAAGGGCTTCACCCAGGCATGATGGTTACCAAGTTTCATTAAATTTGGACCAGTGGTTTTGGAGGAGAAGATTAAAATGTGAAAAGTTTACGCATGACGCACGACGGACGACGCACGACGCACGACGGACGAAGATGGATAGCAATAGCTCATCTGAGCTTTAAGCTCAGGTGAGCTAAAAAGCTTAAACAACCACCTTTTCTACCAAGTTTACCAATAGATTTATTTTATAAGGTGGTTTAGTACTGTGTTAATACAGTGTATTCAAGAAATTGGTGTCTGATTTATCTCCCTTTAGTTGTAAAAAAAACATAACTCCTAAATCTTATACTAAACATACTTGTATCCCAAGATGTCAAGGCCGACGTGGTATGGAGTTTCCGAGCAACACACAGGACAGAACTAACTGATGGCTGTGGAAACATATCTACAAATAAACAAATAAAATGAAAAACACATACATATACATATGTGCACACAAGCAAGCAAACATGCATGCACACACACACACACACACACACACACACAAAATAACACCTAAATTTAACAAGATATTTAAACAACAAATAATATCAAAAATTAGTTAACACTCGAATTGCACAAATTTATTATTTCAGTACAATTTAATTACAATGTAAAACAGAGTGAAGTAATGGCATATATTGCCCTTGTCAAGATTTTTTCACTTAGAGGTGGTCAATTTTGTGATGTCAGAGAAAACCAGTGTACCCCCCAAAAAACCCCACCAACCTCTGGCGTATAAACTTACAAACTTTTTCTCAAAACAGGACCTGCCCCAGTGAGAATCATACCTAAGCAGTGATAGGCACCATGATTATCAGTCTTTAAATCACCCTTACCTAGATCTCTTGTTAAGCTGTGTTTTTAATACTGTCATACCAGCAGCCATGACAATGACTATTTCACTGTTAAATTTTTTGTCATTTCTACTTTGATAAGGCATCTTGTGCTTTTTGATTTATAATGCCTACCAAGACAGGGGTTATATCATTTTTTTTCTCAAAGATCTGCCATGCATATACACCATGGCAAGGGACATCTCATGTTTCCAGGTCTTATAAAATAGGAACACCTCAGGTCCTTCATTATCTCGTCATCTCATGCTTCAAATACACCATGAGAGTGGACATCTCATTTTTCCAGGTCTTATAAAATAGGAACATCTCAGGTCCTACATTATCTTGTCATCTCATGCTTCAAATACACCATGAGAGTGGACATCTCATATTTCCAGGTCTTATAAAATAGGAACACCTCAGGTCCTTCATTATCTCGTCATCTCATGCTTCAAATACACCATGAGAGTGGACATCTCATTTTTCCAGGTCTTATAAAATAGGAACATCTCAGGTCCTACATTATTTTGTCATCTCATGCTTCAAGGACCTCTTATCAAGGGCACCATGAGAAAGGACATCTGATGCTTTAAAGACTTGTCATACCTACCAAGACAATGGCATTTCATATTTTAATGTCATTCCAAGCCTACCATAATATTCCATGTTTTAAAGAGATGTACCAAGTATTTTCATTTCAATTAAAAGAGATACTTCCAGTGGAAAATTCCAAATATTACCTACAGACTTCAAGGCTTTCTTTGCTTTTTTGTTGATTTAATATTTCCTAAATGCATGCCTTTCCCCCCCCCCTTCCCTTCTTCATATAATTTATTTTTTCTCATATATACAATGTACTAGAAAAAAGCAAATAAAATAGTTAATTAATTCTAAAAAAGTAATTCACAAAACCCATTACAATAGAGCAATATTTACCTTTTAAACAAACATGTTCCATCATGTGTCTGAGCATGGCAACAACTGTAGCACTACAAAAGAGAACACTGCCTAGGTAGGTGTCGTCAAACTCCTGAAACAATCCCCAAACAGGTTCATAAAAACATAATGATAAAGCACTACTAAACTGTTTCCACAACAAATCTAGATATCTGGTCACCAGGGTGCTTCTGATAGAACTGTCTGCACTGTCACCCCAAGATACAGATTTTTTCTTCGAGTCAGATCTTGATAAAACTGGAGTGTCATGGAAGGATGATGCTTTTGGTGGTTTGGATGAAGATGGACTCTTTGGTAATCGAACGGCTTTATGTTTTCCTTTAGATGAATGTCCGTCATTTTTCCTAAGGATATTAGTAGAATTGCACACAATAAGGAGAAATTGTTCAGCAAATTCCTCTTCCTGTCTGGCAAACTCGATTAAAGGAGATTCTAAGTTTGACAAATCAGGGGCTCGCACTGGGCCTACCCGCAGTATTGCAGCACTTATACTGGTCAAGCTACCTGTGGCAGTATGATAATCTGATGTGTCCAGTGCACTGGCATTGTTGTGAGAGTGCACTTCATCTGTCCACATGTATTGCGGTATTCGTCCAGAACATAAAATTTTCATAAAATCACGATTTGAAGTAAAAAATCTGTGAGTCTGAACAGCGGCATATTTCGACCTTTCTGTTGCAATGATGTTTAAAATTTTTGAGAAGGGCAATGATCTAACAGCATTCCCTGCATGGCCAGAAAAGTTTGTGACAGAAGCTTTATATTTACTGCAGTGGGCTTTCCATTCTGACTGTAAATTTTCTAGAAATAACCTAGATTTGTGTTTCACTTTTGGCAGCGCATTAAGAACATGATTGAAATCTTCCAATCCTCTAGCAATACTCCACAGCACTTCCTGTGTCAGTGTTGCTAGGTTACTGTGAGCAAACACCTTAAAACCAATCAAGATAAGTTTTTCCATCCAATATATAGCATCATTATACAGTTTGATTAATGTTTTCTTCACATGTTCTGCTTCAATGAAGAGCTTTCCAATAACAGGTTGTAGCCATTTATCTGTATGTAGTCGCTGTTTAATGTTATTCCAGTGTCCAACATGAATCCGTAAATCCTCACAAAGTGCATTTAAACAAAACAGTTTGCTCATAGGTGGTTCATTCAAACAGTTATGAGTTATACCATACAAAGTTTGGTACTCTGTATGAACAAGATTTTCCAAATCTTGTACAAAATTGGACACAGATCTGATACGAAAAAGACAGTCTCGCAGAAACTCTAAACGGGCACGCACTTCCATGATACTTCTTAGCTTTACATATTGCTTTCCTAACCCAACAACATGCCTACAATGAATGAAACTAATGGATCCATGCTCTGGTTTTCTCTTACTGACATGATTTCCAGGATTTAAAATCTGGAACGGTTTTCTCAAAAGTTTGACAGTCTCTTCAACATCAGAAACTTCAAAAGATGTCTCAGTACCAGAGGAAAGTCCTTCAAATTGGTCAATATAATTAGGATTACGTCCGAAATGTTTGTCGTAATAATTAGATTCCATTTCTCCAGAATCCATTCCCGGTACATGGACACGACTACCACCAGAGTCCATTATGTTACTGTAAGTTTCTCAGGTAATTTTTCTACTATGAAACAACTGAAATGAATGTAAAGAGAGAGAATGAGATATGCTTTATATATCAAACAAGAGGCATATGGGCATTAACAGTCACCTGGGATATTTAAAGGTTTTACTTTTTTACTACAGTGACTTTGAATAAAGGTTATATAAAATAGGTCATTTTGAAAGGTCAAAGTCAGCCATCTTCATAAACTGGTTAGGTCTTTAGCCACTATTGCTGTAGATGGAAGATTTAAGCTTCTCTGCCTTTCAGTACATGAAAAGTAAATGTTCAAATGTTTTACCAGTATCATTTGAGGTCGCATGAGCGAAGGTCAAGGTCAACCATTTTTAGAAATCTGGTAGTGCTTCATGCACTATTGTAATATGAATTTTACACTTCAACAATAAGTTGCCCCCATGTTTTAAAATTATATAAACCTGAATGAAGGTCAATATCAACCATCTTCAACTCTTTAAGTCTTCATTCACTGATGTTATATAAATTTTAAAGCTTCTAAACTTAACACTTTACCCTGTGGCATGACCATACCTACCATAGTTAACATTTACAGGCAATGTGAGATACAGAGTGAAGCTTTTATAAGTGTGTGAGGTACATTTAATTAAATACAAGATAAACGTATCACTAAATTGTTTCGGAGTACACACTACCTAACTATGTTGTAAATTCCCCTCTGTCAATGCTTTCAACTAGAATCTAAATAAATTCTGGTCAAAACACCCAAACAAATTCAATCCGGGCTGTTTGAATGACCATATGCCCATGCACAAAAGTATTACCATCCAGGAAAAAATATAAAGAACCATCACAGAAGCAGAACTGCTTACAACAAGGGTCTATATACATAAGAAATATAAGGATAAAAACATTGTCAGCTGCACTCTATATATGATCATCAAGCCTTTACCAACGCTGATTTTTAGCAAAAAAAAAGCCGATTCAAACTTAAAAAAGCCGATTGGAAAATATCTGAATCGGCTTTTTTCCCCCATTATAGTAAGACAAAATCTGATTAAAAATTTTGTAATGCCGGATCGATAGGCACCCGTTCCGAGGTGAATTTCCAAATAGAAGAAATCCGAAAAAATCCACAAAATATATAAACCAGCTGTTATTTTTCCTAAATTTCATTTTCTATATATCTTTTGTATAACTTGTTTTGTTCTAATATGAACAAACAACAACATTTAGCCTAATTGACATTGAAGTAAATTAATGCAAACTCCCAAGAAGTACGAAGTTGAAATTCACTTCGGAACTGGTGCCTATCATTCCTTCTGGTTACTTCCGGACAGGATTGCCGTGTTTGAGGATGTTTTTTGACTTTGGATTAATAACTTTCTTAGTTCTGGTTTGAGCATCGTTGAGTCGAGTAAATATTTACAGAAGATAAAGTGTCTACGATCAACCGATAACGAATTTTCGCCAGTGGAACGTAATTTATGAGGGAAAACAAAGGTTTGAAAAAAATGTTGGTGTGAACTTCGTTTCTTCCCTTTTGTTATTTCTTCCAGGGTTTTAGCCAGCAAGAGGGTATTTGTCAGAAAAAGGGAATTATCAATAAATACAAGCCCCTGTGCTTACAGCTGAAGTGCGAGAACTGGAAAACTGTTGATGTTTCGGTTATCATTTTACATCAGATTTGTTCAACATATAATTTTCATTGATGAAAAAGAGCTTTACATATTCCATTTTAGTATAAACAGTTCATTGTCTGAATATTACCCATTGCAAAAGTGGTTTTGCTGAACAAATCTACATACATCGATTGGTAACTGTATACATCGCCGCCATGTTTCCAAAACATGAGTCACATGACCTTAGTAAAAAGTAAAACTTTAAATAGTCAGCCTAATGTGACCTGAAAATCCGGTATTGTACGGTGTCGGCAGTGTAACTTTATCGATTTGATTAATTTAAAATGGTAAATGAAATCTCTATTTATGGATATATCGGAAATTTCAAATCAGCAAGTGGTAATTTAACTGTAAACAACACAAAAATGTGTTAAAGATAATTTTGTTATTTCAAGGCCATTATAAAAGTAAGCACTAGAGAACACAAGCTATACGGATAATACAAGCTCTACAAAATACAAGTACATTGAGTACAAGCAAAGCGGAATACAAGCATAAAAGAATACAAGCCCTACAAAATATAAGGTCTATATAGGCCCCTATAATACAAGATCTTAAGACTGTCCGCACTATGTACAGACAGAGACATATATTAATATATGTCTCTGTAATATATGTCTCTGGTACAGACAACAAGTTCTACAGAATATACGCCCCACAGAAAATTCAGGCACTACAGAATACTATGAAAGGCCATTCATATCAATGGGGGCATAAATGTACTGCATATTAAAACTAACGCGTAAATTTTACAGTTTATCGCGATGAAAATAACATTTAACACTTAACACATTAAAGTTCAAAATTAATGTGTTATTTTCTAAAATATACGCGTAAAATAAAAAGTTAATGTTTAAAAAATTAACGCGTTAAAAAACAAAAGTAATCTGTAACAATCAAAATTAACGCGTTTTTTTATAACTGGCCTTTTCATATCACTGGCGGTATAAATATACTATATATTAAAAATAACGGGTAAATTTTACAATTTGACGTGATAAAAGTAACAATTAACGCGTTAAAGATCAAAATTAACGCGTTAAAGATCAAAATTAACGCGTTAAAGTTTAAAATTAATGTGTTATTTTCTAAAATATACGCGTAAAATAAAAAGTATACTGTTTAAAAAATTAATGCGTTCATTTTTATTTTTAACCGGTTACTTATGTTTTTAACGCGTTACTCTTAGACAGTATATTTTCATTTTTACGCGTATATTTAAGCAAATAATCCGTTTATTTTTAACCTTAACGCGTAAATTGTTACTTTTATCGCGTTAAACTGTAAAATTTAATTTTAATTAATTTTAATTTAAACAATGATAATGAACTGATTTTTGGTATATGAGTCTATCATGATGAGTTACAGATCAAGTTAACGTTTCGTTTACATCTGCTAATTTTAACCGGAGTTATGGCCCTTTGATCTTTAAAAATTCACAGAAATTTTAGTTTTCCCACTTTTTTTCTACACGCTTTTAGATAATGAACTGATTTTTGGTATATGAGTTTACCATGATGAGTTACAGATCAAGTTAACGTTTCGTTTCAATCTGCTAATTTTTACCGGAGTTATGGCCCTTTGATATTTGAAAATTCACTGAAATTTTAGTTTTCCGCACTTTTTTTCTACACGCTTGCAGAAATGGAACTAATGTTTTGTATGTGACTCTACCATGATGAGTTACAGATCAAGTTTATGTTTCGTTTCCATCTATTTTTTATGGGAGTTATGGCTCTTTGAACTTTAAAAATTCACTGAAATTTCAGTTTTCCGCTCTTTTGTCTCGCAGGTATTGTGGTGTCGAATTGTGTATCATTTTGTGTAGTTGAACCAGTCGATGTTTTTGTCGTCTGGGGGAGAGTGATTCCCAACCAGTTTCTAAGTAAAGTGTATTTCTTGAACATAATTTTGTTGTACCCGTTACTATCCTAGCTGCTTCGAGATTTATTTTTTCGAGTTCTTCTTCAACGGTAGGTAGAGAGGAAGGTTGTCCCACACAATGTCTGCATATTCGAGGATAGGGCGAATGGAGGAAACATAGAGCTTTTCTAAGGTTGTCCTGTTCAAGTTGAATTTGAATTTTCGCAACATATTAACTCTCGTAGTGCTTTTAGCCAAGATATAATCAATGTGAGCTTTCCAGGAACCGTCTGATGAGAATACTACTCCTAGATGTTTGTGTGTGGTTGTTTCTGTAATGTTGACATTGTTCAAGAATAGGGGTGGATGTTGAATCTTTGTTAGTTTGCGAGAAATGACCATATTTTCAGTTTTATGAGGGTTAAATGAGTCTAACCATTTTTTGGACCATTCATGAATTAAGGAAAGAGAGTCGTTCAGTATACGCGAAGCAGTTTGAGGATTTTCTACAATGACATAAAGTGTAGTATCATCGGCAAATAGTCTTATATTAGCTCGTACATCTTTTATAATATCGTTAATAAAGATAACTGAGGGCTAAGAATAGATCCTTGAGGTACACCAGCATTTATTTCTTTCCATTTAGAGGATGTTCCTAGATAGACAACTCTTTGTTTTCTTTGAGAAAGGTAATAGTGAAACCATTTTAGAAGAACCCCAGATATGCCATAAGATTGTAGTTTGTTTATGAGACCTTTGTGCAACACTCTGTCAAATGCTTTACTTATATCTAGAAAAACCACTCTGATTTCTTTGCCATCGTCTAGTGCTTTGCCAAAAGTATTTGTAATATCAAGAAGTTGATTAACAGTAGTATCTCCTTTTGTAAATCCTGATTGAAATCTTGAAATTGTATTATTAGATAAGAAAAAATTATGAACATGTTTATGAATGCATTTTTCCTTGCTTTTGGAAAGGACACTTAGGAGTGAGATAGGCCGATAATTGCTTGCCATAGAAGGGTTGTCTTTTTTGTAAATAGGTGTAACATTAGCTCTTTTCCAGGAGTTTGGGAAGATGCCTTGTGATAAAGAGAGGTTAAATAAAACAGACAGTGGATATTTGAGTTGTGAAGCAGCTTTATGAAGAAAGAAAGGACTAATTTCGTCAGGTCCTGCGGCTTTTGTAGTATCTAGATTTATGAGTACGTCATAAACGTCATTTTGACTGATGTTTATATTTGTGAGAATGTTATTTGCATGTAAGGTAGGTGCTGGTAGTTCCATATTAGTATCATCAATAGAAGATTGAGCACAGAAGAAGTTAAGTATTTATACTTTGTCTTTGTTTTCGTCGTATATTCGATCATTTTCTATTAGGGGTGGTATTGTATGGGGCTTAGAGGTTGCACCAGTTAAAAGTTTTGTTGTTTCCACCAGTCTTTTGTCTGTAAGTTGTCCGAGTCAAGTTTTGTGGATATTTTTTCATGGAAACGTGATTTGGCTGTCCGTACGTAATTGTTACATTTATTTCTATATTTCCTGAATATTGCCCAGTGTTCTTGTTTGTCCGTTTGTTTTGCTTTGTCATGAAGTCGTCGGCGTTTACGAAGCATGCGTTTTATAGTACAAGTTAACCATGGAGGGTCTCTAGGTCGTATTGTCGCAGTTTTATTTGGAATAGACATTGTAGCAGCTTTTAGAATTGTGTTTGTGATAATTTCTGTCATGATATTTATGTTATTGTGGAAATCATTATCCCAGTTGTATTCTTCTAGAATATGTTGGTACATGTCTATATTTGCTCGATCTTAATACCATATACGTCTAGTGAAAGATTCAGAATGTAATTTAGGTAGTTGTAAGTAAGTAGAGACTGGGCAGTGATATCGGTGTTGGTTTTCAAGGAAGTATTCACAAACCTCGGATTTTACGACAAGAGTATCATCATTTATAAGAATCAGATCCAGTGAGGATGAAGAGTCGTCCCATACGTGGGTAGGTTCAGTTATAAGTTGTGTCAGTCCATTAGTTGTGCATATATTTCTTATTTTGTTGCATGTGGGTTGTAGTTGATCTTCGTTGAAGTCACCAGTTATTAGTAGTATGTCAGGTCTAGAGTCAATTGCCAAGTCAAGTGCTGTTTCGAGTTTGTCCCAAAAGTCCAAAGTAGAATTGGGTGGTCTATAGAAGGTACCGAAAAGAAGAAGTTTGTCTCGAATAGTAATTTCAATCCATAAACTTTCTATGTTTGGAATTTCTAAGTCATATCGTCTATGGGAGTAATATGAATCTCTGACGTAGACTAATATACCACCGGAGTTTTGTAATTTTCAAATGTGAGGTCATGATCGGTGATATCAGCATTAAGCCATGTTTCTGTTAAAGCAATGATATCAAAAGAGGAGAATTCACAGAAAAGTTGGAGTTTTTTTGGAAGAAAGCTTTGCACGTTCATGTGTATAACTGACAATGCGTTGTGACCATTTGATGCATTTGAGGATAAATTAGAGGATATAGATGAGCTGGATGAATCGTGACAAGAGGGACCGCGGTTTGTCTCTATATCTCCCGAGAGATAATATTAGTAAGCCATAAAAGGAGACAGTGTGATAGTATATTTAGGTGCTGCGTGCGTTTATGTACAAAGTGACCGTAAAATTTAAGAGTAGAAAAGTGTGAACCACGTAAATTACAATTACAAACAGTACAATGTTGATTAACAAATATATACATATCAAGTTCAAATTGCATAAACAAAACTATTAATGTTGCACATTTGATATCCATGTATAATATGGAATATAATAAGAAGCAAAAATAATCCAGTAAACATAAAGCATAATAATAATAATACATTGTGACATATTCGGTGTACTTTCAAATGTTTACTTACAATACCACTATAAGTTGTATTATAGAAGAGACCTCAGTATTCTTGCGATGTATATACAAATCTCAACAGGCATTATGTTATACCATCAATGAATTTCAAATGCGACATCACAAGATAGGTCAGATTCAAGGTAAGGTATGGTATGTTGTGGAATGTAATAGTTGTTGTGACAAAATAAAACACGAAAAAATTAAAGTAACAAAACAAAAAACGTATGTACAAAGTGAAAACTATGGTTTTAAATAATAAATCAGTGGAAACCATAAAGGGTTCAGTGGGATGTTGAGGTTGCACTGAGTGCGATGTGTAGTAATAACAGATATATAAAACTTTTAAATTATAAATACAAGTTTGTAGTATAATCGATATATCACATTTTTTCTATGGTGAAATATATAAATTCAATAAATGTATTATTTGTCAATGTTAATGATTTATAATTTAGTTTACAGTCTTCGGAGTTGTAATATTCATTTGCGACACTGCAGATAAGGCATCAGCGTGCGACAGAGTCATATAGTTGGATCTAGATCGTGATGACGTTTGTATAGTGGGTTGGGTGGTCGAGGTCGGTGGGTAACTTAATTCGAGATCTTTGACGGAATCAATGCGTATTTTTTTATCTTGATGGTCGGTGGCAAAGACTTTTCCATCCCACGTCCAACATTTTTTAAACTGGTTATTTTTCACACAATTTCTGACGGCTCGATAGAGACTAGATTTTGCTTTGGTCAAATCTTCGTTGACGTATACTGGCGAGCCCTACAAAATACAAGCCCTACAAAATTAACACACTACAGAATATACACATTATAAAATACAAGCCCTATGAAATACACAAAATAAATAAATGCATTACAGAATACACGCACTATAAAATAAATAAATGAATAAATAAATAAATAATACTTATACTAGTGTCACTTTGGACAAGTACTGCAGTAGATCCCAATGGTGCGGTTAAAAAGTAAACTTGGTGGAAAGAAAACTTGAAAAAACCGGGGGCAAAATTCTGAACCTACCACACTATAGGCAGAATAAAACAATATGAAGCTCTGCTAGAATGTGACCTACTACGGGTGGGAAAATCTCCGTGACATCAAATTCTTCGCATACATAAATTTTATGTAAATGACTTTTGCATATTTTTTGGTGACATCCTTTAATTTTTGTATCGTTTATAGTTACTTTTACTCTTTAATGACTTTGCTTTGTAACAACTTCTATTCTTGCGGTCTTTTTTTATTGTGTGCATTCAGTGGTTTTGTTTACAGGCATTTATAGCCGGCACTGGGATTTCTAAATTTAATTTTCATAAGTCAAATATAGAAAAAAAGAAAATATCAGAGACATACATATCAATGAAAATCTCTGGAAAATACAATAAAATCGTTTTATTTTATGCATTTAGATAAGAAAGTTGTCAGACAAGATAAAATAATAATAATTATTATATAAAAAATAAATACTGGCCGCTGAGGTGCCTGTGGTTTAGTTGGTTAATTTTTTTCGTTGAGTTATTCCGGTTACAAACATTTTTTTCAAAAGATCATATGGTTCTATTTTTACCTAGCTTGTCACTAAGAAATCTCCAATCATTATTGCGTTACTGCCTCCGTCTGAAGAAATACAATAAAACCAACCGGATCGTGTATAGCTTCCATTTCTTATCCAATTCAAGTATTATACATTTTCAAGATGGCAACTTCGATGTGCATGCGATCCCTGCGGTCAACTGTCTTTAGAAATGTTTTTGGAAGGTAAGCATCGGTAAACTGAAACAGTAATGACATAGAATATACAAAAACGAATAATGTAAACTCACTGATTTTTTGGTTTTCAGTCAGTTCATGGAAATAGTAAAATCACGGATCTGTAGCACATGTCCTTGCGTCAGCCTCGTGATTTCGTAAGCTGGTAAGCAGTAAGATGACTTGATCTTTTGAAGGAGCTTCTAAATTCTTTTATCATTTAAGCAGTGTTTGATTAAATTTTTTAACTTAATTTGTCATATTATAACCAGAGATGTTTGAAAGATGGAAGGAAAGGGAAGGGGTTACCTAAACTGTCGAGTCTTGAGAAATGGCAAACTGTTTCATAATTCATTGAAAAATTAGCGTGGATTTGTTTTCTATCGGAGTTTGTTCTCCTTGATGCAACAATGTTAAAAATTAAAATATGACCATATCTGAGAAGTCAGTAATTATGTGGTAAGTTTAAAT
Source organism: Tegillarca granosa (assembly GCA_029721355.1). Taxonomy (NCBI): domain Eukaryota; kingdom Metazoa; phylum Mollusca; class Bivalvia; order Arcoida; family Arcidae; genus Tegillarca; species Tegillarca granosa. The sequence goes on along the minus strand of JARBDR010000756.1, from coordinate 41,967 downwards.
TTCTAACCATTGTTGTGTCGTCAAAGTTTGTATTCTAAATGGTTTGGAGCAGAAGGAAGAAAAAATGCAACTGTCAAATCTTGGACCTTCCCAACTAAAAGTTTTCAGTTTTTTTTTTTTTTTTTTTTTTTTACTTTTTCATCATGAGAGTCTTCATGACTCTGATATGTCAAAAAATGAAATAAAAATTTTAAAATTAATAAATTTGTATTGTTTTATTCAATAAGCAACTTCATACAAATTACAATTATCATCATCTCATGTACAAAGTCAATTAATATGGTCAAAGTACAAGTCAACTACATTTTCATTTTTTGGTAACACAAAATTTACACTTCATTCTAGTATCGTCGAAGACCAACCATCGATACTCATGTTATCAATGAGTATTAATTAAAAGTTCTTTTTGTTGACACCTTTGGACTCTTAAGTGTGGTGTTGTTATTCTCGTTGGTGCTTACTTGCAGTGGTGGCCATGCAGCATCACTAGTTTACTTTTGACGTTTGAAACCAAACTTCAACAGCGAGTCTGCCATGTTTTACAAATATACTACAACAGTTAACAGGTTCAATCTGCAATTTATCCTGCGATATGGACCTGTTTCAAGTTGTTTTTTTTTAACTTGATGGTTTTAAGAGTGTAAAGCTTTTGATTTTGCTGCATCAGGGTGACCCTATTGACATTTTTCTGAGGGGTCAGACCATTTTTTTATGCATAAATTACTCACAAATTTGCGTTATCTGAAACACTGGTTTTGTAGGTGCAGCTTGTTCATTAATAGATAAACTTGGTTATCAGAGCTTTTTATGTAGTTGCAACTTTAAAACCAGATACCATTTTAAAGAAAGATAAAGATTTACGAATAAATCTCATTCAACAGGCGCTGAGACATATCATTGATCCAACTTTTTTCCACTTATTTGAATTTTGGTTGGCATCTTTGGGACTACTGTTAGTGTGAAGCTCTGCCTTTCAGGTGGTCTTAGACTGAAAAGCATAAAGACTCTCTTATTCTGCATTTACACTTCCTTGTCTAGTGCTCAGCATTAAGAAGATGGGGTATCCACTGGTTTACTCAGTTTCAGGATAATGCACTGTGTGAGTGGTATGCTTGTCTGCAGCATATTGGTTTAGTGAACTAGCATCTTACCAAAAAGTTGTCCTGAGTTTGTGCAAGTACATGGTGAACCATACTACACACTTACATATCACAAGCATACATGAACATGTTCTTAGATTTAGCCATAGAGATTAATGATTTTGCTCTCATCACAAATGGCTGAAAAATTGCTGATGTGACATTGAACAACAATCTGCATTTACATATAATTATATGTTTTTGTGTTTCAGTAGAAACAGATCTTTACGATATTACACAACAGCTGAGAACAATAAAGCTGAAGCAGAATTACAGGAAACGCCAGAGAATACAACGCCCCCACAACCATCAGAGGCAGAAACAAAGCTTCAGGATGAAATAAATAACTTAAAAAAAGAAAATAAAGAAATGAAAGTAAGAAAAATAAACTTTCGAATATATATAAAAAATAAATAAATTTAAAAATAGTGAAAAATTAGTGATGTAGCTTTATTTCTGAATCAAGAAGCATCAAAAGAAAACTACAAATTAAAGAAAGAAAATGAAAAAGAAATGAAAGTAAGATAGTAAACTGAAATTAAAAAAAAAAAAAAAAAAAAAAAAACTATAAGTGGAAAATAAGTAATGTAATTTTATTACAAAGTCTAGATTTTGTGCTTATATTTGGGCAGTTAGATTTAGAATAATAGATAAAACGGACAACCTTCAGCAAGTGAACTGGCATAAATGCATGCTTGTGGATTGGAATTGAAATTTTAACAATGACAGGTGATACAATCAGTTACTCAGTTATTGTGTGCTTTAGAATACTGTAGTTATGAAAGTGTGGAGTGAAGCAATGGTGTTTTACGTCCTAATCAAGATTTATTTCACCTATTTTGAGGTGGTCAGTTCTGGAATGATGAAAAAAACTGGAGTACCTGGAGAAAACCACTGACCTTCTAAAAGCAAATTGGCTAATTTTTTTCGCAACAAGGTATGCTCCGAGTGGGCTTCAAACCTAGCACTGTAATCTGTAAAGGTGCACTTTAGATCACCCAGTCTCTGAGGCCCCAGTTATGAAGGAAATAGTCATGTTCCATCTTTCATTATATTTTACAGGATAAATATCTAAGATCACTAGCAGAGACAGAAAATGTACGGAAAAGAATGAGAAAACAGATAGAGGAGAGCAAACAGTTCGGAATCCAGGGATTCTGTAAAGATTTATTGGAAGTTGCTGATGTGCTAAATCGGGCTACAACATCTGTGCCTAAAGAAGAATTGTCTGATAAAAATCCTCATTTGAAAAATTTGTTTGAAGGATTGACAATGACAGAGTCACAGTTACATAAAGTGTTTGAAAAACATGGTGTGGTTAAAATTTCACCAAAGGAAGGTGATGCATTTGATCCAAATTATCACGAAGCTTTGTTTCAAGTTCCTACACAAGATTCAGAGTCTGCATCAAAAATAGCAAGAGTTGAGAAAATAGGATACATGCTGGTTGATAGAACTATAAGACCTGCTCTCGTAGGAGTATTTAAGGCTTGATAGTGATGTGTTGTTTTAGGGTAATAAAAGAGTTTTAAAGAGATGAATGAATTTTAAAAATGACATCGTTTGAGTCCTCAGTGTCCTTAGACAAAGATTTTTAAAATGCGTAAACTTACTGAAATCTGTGTATTTTGTACTTTGGATGTGAAACTCAAAGTTTAACAAAATTATAAATAAAAAAAAAAGAAAAATAATCATGTTTTGAAAGACAAAATTAAACAATGTCTATCCGTTTGTAATAGTTAACAAAAATTTTACATGTTGTATTCAAAATAGTAGAATAGACAATGAGGACTTTGAAGAACTAGACCATATAAAAAGATATATCCTTGGAGCAGTAGGCTTTTAAAACAGAAGTCACTAATATAATATAAAATTCTAAAATAGTGGTTTTTAAATGGGTGAAATTAAAATATTGTTCTTCATTTAGTGGTACAAAAAATGTATATATATCGATTTATTAATTCATCAATGCTGAATTCATTTCGCAGTTATGAATGTATATATGTGAGTCATTCTGTTTAAGTTCATGGCTTAAAAATTTCCACAGTAAGAATTTACTGGTTGTATCATTGAAATAATACTGGTGACCAATTCTCCAGTGAGTTGACTAGTAGAATTTCAAGCCCTGAAGACATCGCTCTTGGTAAAGATTATCGAAGTACAAAATTTCAAAAGAATTGCATGTATTTTGAAACTGTGATTTTCATGTGTATTGTTAATAAGAATAAAAACTTCATTTGAAATATGTAATACATGAAGTGAATGAAATGGTTGTTATTGTATTTTCCCCTACCAGTGAAAGTCGAAGGGGACTTTAGGTTTGCGCTCTGTCTGTCCGTCCGTCAGTCTGTCATGCTTCAGTTTTCCACACTTTTTTTCTAAATGCTTTTAGATAATACAGTGATTTTTGGTATATGAGTCTACCATGATAAGTTACAGATCAAGTTTACGTTTCGTTTCCATCTGCTAATTTTTACCGGAGTTATGGCCCTTTGATCTTTGAAAATTCATAGAAAAGTTTTCCGCACTTTTTTCTACACGCTTGCAGAAATGGAACTAATGTTTGGTACGTGACTTTACCATGATGAGTTACAGATCAAGTTTATGTTTCGTTTCCATCTGCTAATTTTTACGGGAGTTATGGCCCTTTGACTTTTCAAAATTCTCTGAAATTTCAGTTCTCGCTCATTTTTTCTACACGCTTGCAGTTAATGAATTGATTTTTTGGTATGCAGGTCAACCATGATGACTTACAGATCAAGTTTACGTTTCGTTTCATTCCACTAGTTTTTATGGGAGTTATGGCCCTTTGAACTTTGAAAATTCAATGAAATTTCAGTTTTTTGCACTGTTTTCTACATGCTTGCACATAATGAATTGTTTTTTTGGTATATGAGTCTACCATGCTGAGTTACAAATTAAGTTTACATTTTCGTTTCTGTCCGCTTATTAGCCCCCTCCACAGGCAATTGCTCTATAGTAATCAGTCTGTCCATGCGTCCATCCGTCCATAACAGAATCAATTTTCTGTGAGTATGTGAGTCAAGAATGATGACTTACAAGTCAAGTTTACTTTTTATTCCGCTTTGCCAATTTATGACCATGTTACGACCCTTGGACTTTGAAAATTTCCTGTTTACTGTACATTATACCTAAAACTTTGGGATTAGTGAAATATGCGACCAGTAGGGGACTATGTATTGTTTTGCAATACTCTCAGAATGCTTGTTGAAATATAATATAAAAAAGAGTAGATGTAATACAATTGCACTAATGTATTCATTTAGCCCCAATAAGTGAATGAAGAACAGAATTTGAAACTCTGGTTTCAAATCAAAACCTGCATGTAAAATTCATATGAGACCTTGAAAAATATTGGGTTCTCTAAATACAGTTGTTTTTCATACGGAGGTTCTTTTTAAATATTGAAATATGATGGAAAAAGACATATGTCTAATTGGGTGGGTGATCTTTATAAAGAGGTGGTCTCTAAAGCAGGCTTTACTGTTAGCATGAAATACAATGGGAAGTTGATAACAATCTTAAATGAAAATTAAATGTCTAAAAGGCATTTTATCTGTATTTTCATTTTAATTCAAATTGAGATTTTATACAGAGGGTTGTTTTGTTAAATGTTGTTTCTACAACAACACAGCTATTGGTAATGAGAAATATTTTCTTGTTAATATTAGCAGGGGATCATGGGTTCAAACCCAAGCCAGGTCATACAAAAAAAAAATTTGAAATAAATGTACTGCTGCTTCAACTGGCTCTTGGTATTAAGAGGACAGTGTATCATCTGGTTCACCTGGTGCCAAGATAATGTGATGAAGGGAGTAGTAAGTCTGTGGAGAACTGATCTATTAACCTTGGGTTTTAAATTGCATTTATGATGATAGGTCCAGGACCTTCAGCCTTTATATTTGGTAGGTCCCAAATTAAGATAGATAGGTCCCATATCGGCACTGGAAGGTCCATGTGCACCAAAATCAAAAAAAAAAAAAAAGAAAAACTCATGTTGATCAACTTTGTTTGTAAACAAATTTTTAAACAAATTATCATATACAACATACAAACATTAAAGAGATACTGTTGTCAAAGCAGCTGCACATTTTATTTTCATTTTCAGAAATGATTGAACAATAACTTTGACAAATTGCAATAAATTTAGTGATTTTGAGACTGTTTTTAGTACACAGAGGAAGAGTATTCCTGAAATATTTTAATGCACTTATTTTGCATTCTAAAAATTGCCCTGACAGAAAAATGGCAGGTCCATTGGACTTTACAGTAAAATTCCAAAGGTCCCAAAGTATAAGCAAAAGGTCCTGGACCTCTGACCTAGGGAATTTTGAACCCCTGATTGAAAAGTAACCTTGCTAATGTGAGGTTGTCCCTAATTCAAGCATGTTTTATGCATACACAAACTTGTGTTGGAGATTAATCATTAATAAATTTGCTTTCACTTGGAATAGCTGAAAATTGCTGATGTGACGGTAAAAACAATATAATCAATGTTATTTTAATCTAAACAGAAGTTCATTGACACATGGGTTTGTGCAATGTTTCTGATCTGCATTGTACTAGTACACACTTATGCTAGTAAAATTGCCTTCAGGTCTTTGGATAAAGATCGCAGACCACTCTGGCCACATTTCACTTTGTTGGTATCAAGCCTACCAGTAAAGTTCTACAAGGAGTAATTTGATTGGCTAGATTTATTTTACATCACAATTAAGATTAATTCACATATTTTATGTATAATGCCATCAGCGTGACACACAGACAAAGTTTCTTCGCTTGCTTATAGCAGGTGATGTCTTGATATAAGTGAATTATTCTTGACTGGGACTTCAAACACTATTTCTCAACTCAACTCAATATATTTCAGACCAATTGTTATGCAATATGCTTATTCGGAACAATTTCATTTATACCAGTAAAAGCCTTTTCTCAAAAAACAAAAAAGCGGACATTGTAAATTGGACCAGGGTAATTATAAATACACTCAATGAAAGTGGATTTGGAAGAAATGACCATGTTTCCATACTTTATTAATGAATTCTTGGTAACTAAAAAATTTTCTAAGGAAATGATCAAAACTGTTCTGTCAAGTGTTGCAGCTTGTCTTGTAACATGTTTTAGTGTGTTGGAGCATGTGTTTTAGTGTGTTGTAGCATATGTTTTATTGTGTTGTAGCATGTGTTTTAGTGTGCTGTAGCATGTGTTTTAGTGTGTTGTAGCATGTGTTTTAGTGTGTTGTACATTGTAGCATGTGTTTTATTGTGTTATAGCATGTGTTTAATGTTTTGTGTAGCATGTGTTTAATGTTTGTTGTAGCATGTGTAATAACATGTTTTAGTGTGTTGTAGCATTTGATTTAGTGTGTTGTAGCATGTGTTTTAGTGTGTTGTAGCATGTGTTTTAGTGTGTTGTAGCATGTGTTTTACTATTTTTAGTGTGTTTTAGCATGTGTTTCAGTGTGTTGTAGCATGTGTTTAATGATTGTTGTATTATGTGTTGCAGTGTGTTGTAGTTTTGCTGTAATATATGCTTAGCTTGTGTTGTAGCATGTGTTACAGCATGTGTTGTGACATGTTTTAGTGTTGTAGTATGTGTTACAGCATGCGTTGTGACATGTTTTAGTGTGTTGTAGCATGTGTTATAATGTGTAGTAGCATGTGTTTAGTAGGTAATGTAGCATGTGTTGCAGAATGTTTTGTGACATGATTTAGTGCGTAGTAGCATGTGTTTTAGTGTGTTGTAGCATGTGTTGAGTGAATGTTGTAGCTTGAGTTGCAGTGTGTTGTATTTTTGCTTTAGTTTGTGTTGAACTGGTGTTGTAGCATACCTTGTGGCATGTGTTGCAGCATGTGTTAAAGGTGGCATTGTACAGCATGTGTTTTAGGTGGTTTGTACAGCATGTGTTGTAGGTGGTGTTGTACACCATATGTTGAAGGTAGCGTTGTACAGCATGTGTTGTATCATGTGTTGTAGATGGTGTTGTACAGCATGTGTTGTAGGTGGTGTTGTACAGCATGTGATTTTAAATCTGTAGATGAAAATGTTTTAACCATCAAATCTTATGATTTAAATAATTACCAAAAGAAGAGTGGACAGAGTGACCAGAGAAAACCACTGACTTTGGCAAGCTAACTGACAAACTTTCTCACTCAAGTGGGATTCGAACCCAGGCAGTGAGAAGTGCAGTGATCCTTAAACGCTTGCTTTAGACCACTCAGCCACTGAGGCCCCACCAAAAGAAGAGAGTAATATTGTATATCGTCTCTTAATATACAAATAAATTATGGCAATTATTCGAATGATGTTCTTCTAATTCTAAACAGACAGATCCTAAGAAAAAGGGGTGACATGCTGGCTTGCCGAAGATAATTAGTTACCTCTAGGCACCCATGGTTTCTCTACCATTTCTGAACCTAAATATAAGTGAAATAATCTTGATTTAGATTTGTAAAACTATCTCACATTTTCATTGGGTCCAAAAATATTTTTTTCCCAATTGATATGTAAAGAATTCTTATTTAAGTGTATCAAAATGAAGTGTATCGATTCTTCAAACCACTTGGTCATGTTTTAATGCCATAACCACATCTATACCAACCCCCTGAGAGTTATTGTTCACAATATTGTCATTTAAATGCTTGCATCAAGGAACTATCATACTTTATTTGTAAGAGTTGTTCCCCTTTGAACATAAAAACCCAATGCCCTCTAATTTCTTATATGGTTTCATTTTGTTGTGCATTGCTTTGACCATTGAAAAGAACATTCTATAAAGCTGATTTCTTGACTTTTAAACTACTAAGAAAAACATAACAATCTTAATGTTGTAAGACAGTGCTAGAAAGTTTAGTTAGCATCATTCACAACACCATTAATATGATACCCTCTCTAATTTATGTAAGGAATTTTAAATCATATTTGATTCCTTTGACCTCACTTTAATATGATTCCATTTCAGGCAAATCCCTGTACAAGAAAATAGCTGTAAACTCAAGATTTTCTCACCATTCTAGTTTTCCCTATGGTACCATTCTTTAAATGATGTATAGATTCAAATCCTGTCTTGGTAGATCCAAGTGCGACTAAACTTGTCAGTTTTCCTTGTCTCAAGTTGGTGATTTTATATGAGTACTCTGGCTGTCCCCACCATCTCAAAGTGACAGCATTAGTACAAGTGAAAGAATCTTGACTCGCTTTACTACACTTGGCCACTCAATCATTTTAGAACTGCCTAATTAGTATAAGTGATAGAACATTTAGACAGAGAGTAAAAAATTATTACTCACCTTAATCGACATAGTATTAATGACCCCAAGAAAAAAGTTGGCACTGCTGAGTGGGGCAATATACACCCCTCAATGTTTAAAATGTAAGAGAGAATAACAAGAGGAGGTGAAATGCTATTGAAAATGTCAATCATTGGTGATAGAAAAAGATCATATGTTTAAACAAGCATTCTGAGAGTATTGCAAAACAATACATAGTCCCCTACCGGTCGCATATTTCACTTATCCCAAAGTTTTAGGTAAAAAAAAGTGCCGAAAACTAAAATTTCTGTGAATTTCAAAGATCAAAGGGCCATAACTCTGGTAAAAATTAGCAGATGGAAACGAAATGTGAACTTGATCTGTAACTCATCATGGTAGACTCATACACCAAAAATCAGTTCATTATCTAAAAGCAATTAGAAAAAAAGAGTGGAAAACTGAAATTTCAGTGAATTTTTAAAGTTCAAAGAGCCATAACTCCCATAAATCAAAGCACCGGAGGTGCCGTACGAACAGAGAGCATGGAAACGCAAGAGGCTTTGAAAGTGAGTGTAGGTAGTATTACAATCTGCCTTATCCCATTCCATTCCTATGCGAGCAAGGTTGTAAAACACCATATGGAAGGGGAGTAAGAATTCATGACTGGAAAAGTGTCCATTATATTTTTTGTATTAGTGTTGGCAAATTACCACATTCAGAAGAGTCTGTGCTGAAGCAAGGTCCTTTCTCATTCAAAGCATTTCTCCAAGAAAAGACAAAAACGTTCATACGTAACATTTTTAATTAATTACACAAACAGAAAGATGTTTTTATGGTGTCATCAATCATTATATTTTTCAATAACGACAAAACGGTTCCGGGACATTTCGGCCCATAAAAAAATGGACCATGACAATATCGGCCTATAGCCAAATCGGCCCATGAAATAAATGCCTTTATCAAAGATTGCTACTCATTTCGTTTATTTGCATTGTTGTGCATAAACATGTGTTAGTATTATTATGCTTTGAAACATGTAAATTTCAGTAAGTTTATTCAAAGCAATACAAGAATTAATTCAAATTATCATTTCTAATCAAGTCTACCACTAATCTATTAAAACTCAAATAATGGATTATATATATGTCTCATTTTTTTTTTAAATGAATAATTTAAAGACAGGAAGGTGTACCTATACTTTGTTTTAATCTTAAAAATTTTTAAAAAATAGATAATCTTAATTATAATCTTAATTTAATATTTGTATTATTATAATGCTTTAATTACATGTAGTGTGTAAAGAAAAATAACCATAAGAATGAATTAAAAAGAAAGATCCTTTTCTTGTAAATATAATTTGTCTTTAAAAATCCTGATACTTTAGTGTTTTTACATAATTGTAGATTCATACAAGTTACATTCAAACTGTCTTTCTTCTACGCTATCTGCACGAATCAGAATCGACGAGTCTTACAGTCATGGGTAACTCTGACTAAAACATTTGTGAATGGAGTGTGTGCATCATTTATAGGTTGATCTAATATGAAATAAAAAATAATAATTTCTTTTAAAAATAAAATTAAAACCAAGGCATAAGTCATGACAAAGTTGTCCAAATTTAGGTGTATTAAATATTTTGAATATATTTTATTATGGACCGATATTGTCATAGGCCGAAATGTCCCGTAGCGTGACAAAACAACTACAAATGATGGTTGCAAAAAACTGTTTATGCTGCGAATCAAGGACCATCGTGAATTTAGGACCGACGACGATATACAAAATACACGCCACCTACCGAGGATTTACCCTAAAGCTTTCCATGTAAACTTCTAGAGTACATCTTGCACAATCGACAGGAACTCGTGAAATCTCTCAGCAATGGCTTTTTCCGGTCGATTTCACAATGCTGCTCTCAAAATCGTGTATATCATTTTTACGCTACGTTGACAAAATTAAAATGTAAACATGTCTACATCAGATATAGGTCAAATTTTGTTGGGGCTTCGAGGAGGGGATGGGAAGGGAAACGAATGAAAACAAATACATTCCTATAAACATGACATTTGCTATCGTGCATGTAAGACATGATTTCTTTACAGCACTTTCCGCAACCTATACTTTTACTTACACGCTCAAACTTCGGGTGATGTTAAAAAAATATTGCTTTATTTACTGTGGTTCACTCTTCTCGCCAAAACGCATGCTACCAAGAAATGACAGGTCATATAATTCATCCAATCAAAAGAGACTGTTTAAATTATGGGATATCCACGAAAATGTTGCGAAAATAGGTCTTTGTTTACATAAACTGTTCATGTATTCTTCCGCTGCGCCGCATTGTATCCTTTCCACCAAAAGTTTCTCCACAGAATCCATGTATAAATTTTATTTTCAATATCACATACATTCATCATTGTGCGGTTACCCTCAGCACGTACTTATCACCCGCAAACTACCGTACTATATTCCACATATATTGCCCAAGGATTTGACATAGCGGTGACATAGCCCGTCCGATTTAAAAAAAAATTGAATTTCTTCACTGACATTAGGAAAAATGTTTCGTTTAACATTTCCCTATTTTGGGTTTACTTGCCCCCATCTATGAACATCTCTGTCACCCTGTATCCCTATCCCATTTTAAAGATATCTACGATTTCCTTGCCAAATGCTTGCGACGTATGTGACAATACATCACAGAGATTCCTCTCTGTTCGTAAAAATAGATGGAAACGAAACGTTAACTTGATCTGTAACTAATCATGGTAGACTCACATACAAAACATGAGTTCCATTTCTGCAAGTGTGTAGAAAAAAGTGCCGAAAACTAAAATTTCTGTGAATTTCAAAGATCAAAGGGCCATAACTCTGGTAAAAATTAGCAGATGGAAACGAAACATTAACTTGATCTGTAACTCATCATGGTAGACTCATACACCAAAAATCAGTTCATTATCTAAAACCATTTAGAAAAAAAGAGCGGAAAACTGAAATTTCAGTGAATTTTCAAAGTTCAAAGGGCCATAACTCCGGTAAAAATTAGCAGATGGAAACGAAACATTAACTTGATCTGTAACTCATCATGGTTGACTCATATACCAAACATTAGTTCTAATTTTTGCAAGCGTGTAGGAAAAAAGTGCAGAAAAATAAAATTTCTGTGAATTTTCAAAGATCAAAGGGCCATAACTCATGTACCAAAAATCAGTTCATTATCTAAAATCGTTTAGAAAAAAAGTGGAGAAAACTAAAATTTCTGTGAATTTTCAAAGATCAAAGGGTCATAACTCTGGTAAAAATTAGCAGATGGAAACGAAACATTAACTTGATCTGTAACTCATCATGGTAGACTCATATACCAAAAATCAGTTCATTATTTAAAAGCATTTAGAAAAATGTGTGGAAAACTGAGGCGTGACAGACAGACGGACAGACAGACAGACAGACAGTAGGGGACTAATAATTAAGCATATAATTGTAACAAGAGCCTGACTACACATGTAGACAGTAAAATCCTAAATTTTAAAACAACTGGTGGAAAACTGGGGGACTACTGTAAAATCACAAATATTCGTGGGGGGTTAACTTTCTTTTTTTTTTTTTTTTTTCTTTTTTTTTTTTCTCTTTTTTTTGTTGGTTACCCAACGCCACGAAATTAAATGTTGTTGAAAATTTTAATTACCATTGCCCTCAGTGGGATTTATTTTCACAAAACCCAATTCTATGAAAATTTCTACTATCAGAATTTTTAATAAAGGCAAACCCATGAAATTACAACCCAACAAATATTAACGATTCTACAGTAGTTTAACTAACAAGATGGATGGACGGACAATGCCATACCATTATATGTCCTGTCTGTAACAGGCCATATAAAAAGGAAGAAAAGAACAAGACATTGGATAAATTTTTATGCCAAACATTTAATCATTATACACAATAAACATATACATATTTAATATTTTATCAATAAACTATACCACATTACTTAACACATTAATTAATTATTTTTATTTTACTATATCTCCTTTCACCATGGTGAAAATAGTCTTCATAATGATCACAAATTTCAAAAAAATCACTCGGGATGCTTACACAATTCAACAAGACATGAATATTACAGACCAAAAAATCACATTTCAAGTTGAACAACAAGATATCAACAAACAATATCATTATCTTTCTGAGGAATTTGAAAAATTACCATATTTTGAAATACTATTTCTCAAAATTTAATTTTTTTATCATAAAAATATCTTTTTATTATTATTATTATTATTTTTTTTTTTTAAAGAAATTCCTAATTCTAGGTATTATGCTAATTATCTATGATAGATAATAAATGCCATATAAATTCAAATTATAATGGGAATACTTCAATCTCAATTGACACAAAAAATTTGCCAATGGTCACTTTTTAGTATAATGCAATTAAATTACATTGATAACTGGAATATTGTTTTCTCATTGACTGAGTTTTGTTTCAAATCTACGACATAATAGAACCAGAATATAAAAAAAAAAGTTTACTGTAGTATAATCGCAGACATGGACAAAGTTGTCCGTGTTGTCTTATAATAATTTTTAAAGCAAAATCGTTTAACTTTTTTTTCTAATAACTCCATTGTTTTTGTATTGGGAATCTTAAAATTTCCACCGTTCACATGTTGAGAGTGGGGTAAAGTAATAAAGTTTTACACCCCAGTAAAAATTGTTTCACTTATACTGAGGCAGCCAGCTCTGGGATGATTAAAGAAACTGGAAGGCCTAAAAAAAGCCTTTGGGAAGTAAACTGACAAACTTTAATTTATCACATAAGGATCTGACGTGGGTTTGCACCTAGATAGAAATCAAGAAACACTTTAAGTAAGTGTGCATTTAGACTATGCAGCCACCAAGGTGACCATGCCCTCCTCCCTCACTCCTCCACCCCCCATGCAAAGACATACAGACCTCAATCTTAGAGGAAAGTTCATGTAACATTAAATATATTGAACAAGTTTGTTAAATCTTTATACAATTAGCCCTGTATGAATTGCATAAACAATTATCAAATAAGTTCAACATATTCAAAATTACATGAAAAATAAAAAATGACAATTTTTTTTATTATATAATACTACAAATTTTTGATTTTATTGTAAAGAAAGTTTGTTTTTTAAAAACAGCCAAAATGTAAACTATATGCATAAACTGTCTATGACAGAAAATGTTACATAATGTTACTTGATAAAACTAAAAAATTTGTTTGAAAAATGTAATTTTGAAGTTCTATAATAAATAATGGAATCAATAATCAATTTAGTACTTTGTACTCCATAATTACATTGCCAACAGCAATCCATGACACTTGTAACAAATATCATAAAGGCTCGAAAAATCTATTTTTAAATCACAAATCTTTGACTGTTATAATTATTATTATTCTTTTTTCAAAATCTACATGTTTATAACAGAATCCAAGTTGTCCAGAAACAAGGAGTCTCTTAACTGGCCATAGTTTGGACATTTATTATATCAGTCCGAGGACCAAGTAACAGAGAAATGTTCCAGTCCATGGTATAAACTTGGTACTCTTGGACTTAAGACTAATGAATTTTTCGAGCTCTGTTTATCACTCAACAATAAATAACTGATACATGTAATATTAATAAAAATGATGATGGTGACATAAATTGAATGTGCAATTAAGATTTTTAACACCCCCTTAACAAAAAAAAAAAAAAAAAAAATTTGATTTATACAATGATATGATTAATTATATCAATGTAAGTATATTTCATTTGAGCACTAATTAGTTATTCACATTAACTTATACGATTTAAATCTATACAATCATAAGTGTAAGATTCACTCAAAAATACACATGAAAAGTTCACCTGAAAAATGTTAACTATATGAAATATACATTTATCAAACAGGAAACATATGATTTCATACATAATCCATTCCGTCTAAAAAAAAATCCATGGATTCTGAAGTGCACATGAAAATCTTTAACCATAACGAATATACTTGGAACATTGTATACACATAGTATACAACATAGCAAATTTACGATTTTATACATAATCCATTTTATCAATGCCATACATGTATCTCAAAATCATTTTATAAAATTTCATAATACCATTGGCTTTCTATATGGTTTTCGAATTCTGAATCCAGAAATGCTGGTCTCTTTTTACAGATGGTCTGTATATAAAAATATATAGTTCATATGGGTCTTAATCCACTTTCTATAATACCTGAATTTCTTAAACATTAATAATAATTTTTATCTGTATCCATGGTAACTTAAAACAATATACTCAGTTACTATGACATCATAACAACAATAAAGAATTCTGTGTCCATGACATCATAGAATAGGCAACTCCATAACCATGACAACAAAATCGAAATTATGATTCTATGACAAAAAAAAAAAAAAAAAAAAAAAAAAAAAAAGAAATTACTGTGAATCATTTACACTGAAAAAAAAATATATCCACTATAATGTTAAACTGTGTTTCACAATGAAACAAACAAAACACATGATGCAGTTTTTATACTAAAATATCCCCCATGATGATGCTAGAATATTTTTCATCAGAATTGTTAATATTAAAAAGAATTTTGATAAAAAGAAACAGATGTTAGTTATAGTATGAGTAGTAATGAGATGCCCCCCCCCCCTTCCGCTGGTAAAGACATTATCAAAAAATGGTGAGTGGATCTGGTCTTTTCAAAAAAAAATTTAAAAAAATAACAAAACTTATATCTCATTCACTCGCAACCTCTTTTTCATGATTCTCAGCATAATGAAATATTTGTGACAGATTTGTTTGTTTTAGCCACACAAATTATTATTACATCGTAGCTAAAAAGTCAAAATGCCACAAAAAAATATTTTACCATTAGGGCGAAAAAAATCATCAATCAAATATAATACTGTGTTGGATGTATTTTTAAAATAATGGTTATAATTAAAATCATTAAAACAACATTTTATTAGGTTCTGAATTAAAGCTATCCAATTTAACAATAAATATTAGTTCATGTATACCTAAAACAAATCATTAAAAAACTGTTAGTATTACTGTATACTAAACTTTTTTTCTAAAATAAAATTGCAGAAGTTATTAAAATGAACATTCACTTGAGACATAATCTTGTTATTAAAGTATAATATCCATTTCATCAAAAAATACCATAAACTGAATTGTAATTAAATACAAAACTCTATAGTATTTAAACAAATTAAAAAAAAAACCCTAAAACAATTACAATTAAAACTGTTATGAACAGCTACCCCCCCCCCCCCCCCCTATTTTTTTTCCAGGGATTTCTTACAGGTCCTTAAATGAAATTTCTTATGACAAAATTAATATTCAAGCCTTTAATGGAAAATAACACCAATATTATTTTTTTCCCACAGATTCCTGGTCCTAATCTCAAAAATCCCTGACATTTTCCCTGACGAAAAAATAATTTCCCTGCCAGCAAATGCTGCCAATATAGTGTTGGTGAGCCAATGAAAAAGCCCCTTAATTTACATTAATGCACTTTAGATTATATTGAACTTTGACCTCTATAAACAATATATTGAACTTTGACTTCTATAAACAATGGTCACATGATTTGAGTTTTGAGATCACATGAGGCACATCTCATGAGTGCTGCTATTTAAATATTTCACTTTTTATTAGACAAAGATAATTCCATACATTTTTATGTTCTCTGATGGTAATAGAATTTTAAAAGCTCACATCATGTCTGCATGCTTTTCCAGCTCATATGATGTCCCCATGCTCTTCAAGCTCATATCAAGTCCCCATGCTATTCAAGCTCATATCAAGTCCCCATGCTCTTCTAGAGGTTTTATAATTCTATTTTCTAATGAGAAGAAAACCGCTACAGGATGTAGTTTCAACTGCTCCAAGAAGTGCATGGTGGTTATTCAAACAAAATTTGAATATTGAACACAAATCACAAATACATTTTCAAAAAACTACGAAAATCTATCCAGCTTTTTCCTTTTTTTTTTTTCTTTCTTTTTTTTAATTTTTTTAAAATTTTTTTTGAAAAATTTTATACCAACTTTAAAAAAAATACTTCATATCATGGTATTTTGGTATACTACACAAAATTTGTCACTTTTACTCAAGTGGTCAACTTTGAGTACTGTACATGAACAAAAAACACTAACCCTTTTTCCAGTGCACTGACAAATGACCACTTGCCCATTAAGGATCCCCCTGCCAATAATTGTGATCTGTAATCCAAAGACTTAGACCACTTGGTCATTAAGGATCCCCCTGCCAATTATTGTGACCTGTAATCCAAAAACTTAGACCACTTGGTCATTAAGGATTCCCCTGCCACTTATTGTGATCTGTAATACAAAGACTTAGACCACTTGACCATTAAGGATTCCCCTGCCAATTATTGTGATCTGTAATCTAAAGACTTAGACCACTTGGTCATTAAGGATTCCCCTGCCAATTATTGTGATCTGTAATCTAAAGACTTAGACCACTTGGCCATTAAGGATCCCCCTGCCAATTATTGTGATCTGTAATCTAAAGACTTAGACCACTTGACCATTAAGGATTCCCCTGCCAATTATTGTGACCTGTAATCTAAAGACTTAGACCACTTGACCATTAAGGATTCCCCTGCCAATTATTGTGACCTGTAATCCAAAAACTTAGACCACTTGGTCATTAAGGATTCCCCTGCCACTTATTGTGATCTGTAATACAAAGACTTAGAACACTTGGCCATTAAGGATCCCCCTGCCAATACTTGTGATCTGTAATCTAAAGACTTAGACCACTTGACCATTAAGGATTCCCCTGCCAATTATTGTGACCTGTAATCTAAAGACTTAGACCACTTGGCCATTAAGGATTCCCCTGCCAATTATTGTGACCTGTAATCCAAAGACTTAGACCACTTGGTCATTAAGGATCCCCCTGCCAATTTTTGTGATCTGTAATCCAAAGACTTAGACCACTTGGCCATTAAGGATCCCCCTGCCAATTTTTGTGATCTGTAATCCAAAGACTTAGACCACTTGGCCATTAAGGATCCCCCTGCCAATTTTTGTGATCTGTAATCCAAAGACTTAGACCACTTGGTCATTAAGGATCCCCCTGCCAATTTTTGTGTGCTGTAATCCAAAGACTTAGACCACTTGGCCATTAAGGATCCCCCTGCCAATACTTGTGATCTGTAATCCAAAGACTTAGACCACTTGGCCATTAAGGATCCCCCTGCCAATACTTGTGATCTGTAATCCAAAGACTCAGACCACTTGGCCATTAAGGATCCCCCTGCCAATACTTGTGATCTGTAATCCAAAGACTTAGACCACTTGGCCATTAAGGATCCCCCTGCCAATAGTTGTGATCTGTAATCCAAAGACTTAGACCACTTGGCCATTAAGGATTCCCCTGCCAATAGTTGTGATCTGTAATCCAAAGACTTAGACCACTTGGCCATTAAGGATCCCCCTGCCAATAGTTGTGATCTGTAATCCAAAGACTTAGACCACTTGGCCATTAAGGATCCCCCTGCCAATAGTTGTGATCTATAATCCAAAGACTTAGACCACTTGGCCATTAAGGATCCCCCTGCCAATACTTGTGATCTGTAATCCAAAGACTTAGACCACTTGGCCATTAAGGATCCCCCTGCCAATAGTTGTGATCTGTAATCCAAAGACTTAGACCACTTGGCCATTAAGGATCCCCCTGCCAATACTTGTGATCTGTAATCCAAAGACTTAGACCACTTGGCCATTAAGGATCCCCCTGCCAATACTTGTGATCTGTAATCCAAAGACTCAGACCACTTGGCCATTAAGGATCCCCCTGCCAATACTTGTGATCTGTAATACAAAGACTTAGACCACTTGGCCATTAAGGATCCCCCTGCCAATACTTGTGATCTGTAATCCAAAGACTTAGACCACTTGGCCATTAAGGATCCCCCTGCCAATAGTTGTATTTTATCAGGTGAGGACTGGGATATGTGAAATTTTTAAAACTAACATATATGGACTGTTTAGTGTATGTTAGTGTTTGATGAATGAAAAAAATGATCCTAAAATACTAATTGCTATTAAACAATTTTGTAAAATGGCCATTGTCTCTAAACTGAGAAGCAAATTTCTTCCGCCATTTCAAGACAACTAGATTATCAAAATAGATTATCAATCTCTATTACAGGATGTGTTTCAACTGCCGTTATTATATATAGATTTTGTCTTTTTTTTCCAATTAACAGATACAGTTCTCGAATTAAAAGAAAACTGACCGTATCATTGTCATGGAAACCAAATAACAATAAATGTCATCATTTTAGCGACACCTCAGTTATATCTCATCCCATTAATCAGGTGTGAAATTGTTTTCTGATAATAACAACTGTAACTTATTCATAATCTATCCTCAAAACAACTCTATCTAAAATATTTAAAGATATTTTTAATGTCCATCTCTAAACTCGAAAAGGCAAAAATAATCTGTGTGTGTGTGTGTGTGTGTGTGTGTGTGTGTGTGCGTTTGAACCGCAATAACCTATATTACCACATGTACATCAAAAACAACGTAATTTGTAATTTGTATTGCTTCCTTACCTTTGTTATTAAGGCACTAGCTTGACCAACAATTAACAATAATAAAGAAACAAAGTAGTCTCCCTTTTCCTCATATCCTTCAGAAAACTCTCATCAACATACAATTATTGCCCCTTTTATTTACATCTCTACCCTTTATATAAATTAACATGGAGCAGTCTTTCCTACTCATAGAATAGTGTCCCATCAATATATATTCCTTAACCCAGAGTGGTCTCCCTTCATATCATGATCAGTTCATATCAATTTTTTTGCTCAGAAATTCTTTAACCAAAGTTGTCTCCCTTTGTATAAGTTAATATATTTTTTGCTCAGAAATTTCTTAACCCTGAGTGGTCTTCTTTTATAGATGTTCACATGAATGTTTTGGTAAGAAATTTCTTAACCTAAGTGGCCTTATTTCATATAAGTTCATATCAATGTTTTTGCTCAGAAATTCTTTAACCCAGAGTGGTCTCCCTTCAAATTGGTTCATATATATATATATAATTTTTTTTTTTTTTTTGCTCGGAAATCCCTAAACCCAGAGTGGTCTCCCTTCATATCAGTAAATATCTTTTTTTTGCTCAGAAATTCCTCAAACAGAGTGGTCTCCCTTCAAATTGGTTCATATATATATTTTTTTTTTTTTGCTCAGAAATCCCTTAAACCATAGTGGTCTCCCTTCATATCAGTTTATATAATTTTTTTTGCTCATAACACAATGCTTTTCAGCAGCCAATATTGAAAAGTCAATTAAAGGTCAAAATCATTAGGTAACCAAGGCTATGCATTAAGGAATATATACATCATATACTATAAGCCTCAGCTTACATAGAATAAAAATAAAGAAGGTAAAAGCTACACAAAGATTGACAAACAAACCAACAAAAATATGTAAAAAACAACAAGTATCATAATAAAATTTGTACTTGATTTCTCTCATTTCTAAGAAGATCAGATTCCTTAATCATGCAAAATACCATACAGTGTCTGCCTGACCTTAATGGTAAATCAAGTTAGCATTATACTGAACCCTATATATAATGTCCGTCTTTGAAAGAAAATTTTTAGACAGCCCTTAAATAAACCATACTGTTACTGTAATCAAAAGTAAAAATCAACCTTATAAAACATAAGAGTAAGTAAGTTGTTTGCCCTTGAAAGTAAAAATGGAAAAAATTAGTAAGCATTAGAGTAAACAATACAGTTGTCTGCCCTTAGAAATAAACTACAAGCTTAGCTAGCATTAAAGTAAATGATAAGTTTCTGCCACTGAAAGGAAACACCAATTTTAGGTAGTAAAAGAGTAAAATATACAGTTGTCTGCTTTTGAAAGTATTTAAAAAAAAACATGTATTGCTTGTTCTTGAAATTAAAAACCAAGCTAGGGTAAAGGAAAACCATACAATTGTACACCATGGAAACCCACAGCTAAGCTAAGATAACAGTACTGTGTCTGCCCTTAAATTTTATTACCAAGCTTTATTAGGGTAAAGGAAAACCATACAATTGTACGTCATCAAAACATACAGCTAAACTAAGATAAAATTACTGTGTCCGTCCCTGAATTTAATTACCAAACTTAGCTAGCATCAGATTAAACCATACAGTTGTCTGCCCTTTAAAGTTAACACAACCTGAGCAAGTAAATCAGTTCTAAGTATATTCCAAATTACCCCATTATTGACCTTTACACAATTTTTGCACAAAAACTACAACGCATATGATACAAGAAAGAAAATATTTCTCTCTTTGGCAAAATAATATTAAAATATACTAACAATTTCTAATCAACTGCTCAAAATTTCTTATTAAACTTGTCATAGCAACTTTAATGTCAAATCTTAAGGCTCTCACTAGTTCTATTTTGGCAATTATGAATTTTTACAATTCTGATTTTTTACTTCAAGAATGTTATGTTTTAATCAGGTGAAAAAAAAATTTCAAAAATTGGTATTTCTAATTTGTTTAATTTAATAGACTTTATAATGTTTTAAATGAGTTTGGTTGTTTTTGAATGCCTAAAATTTCTCTTGAACATTGTTTGTTCTGTGTCGTAACATTTCTGTTATTGTCTTGTATCTTTAAAAAAAGAAAGAAAAGAAAAGAAAACCTTATGTTTTCAACAGTTTTAAAAACATTGGCCACATCCTCAATAGGGTTGAAAGGAACATAGATTTTTTCTAAAATATTATACATAGAAACATACCTTATAATCATCAACAAACAATCAACTGACATTATGTTTGAAATTCAACACTTCTGAAAGGAAGATTTAAGTTGGTAATTCATTTAAATCCCTCCAAAACAAAATTATGAGACATTCATCATAAATGAAATTCACATTACAGTGACCATATATTGGTGATATTTTCTTCTTTGGCCAAAAAAAAAAGGAAAAAAAAAAAAAGAAAAAAAAAAAAAGACACCACACTGACCTGAATTAATCAAAACATTTTCATCATGAATAAGGAAAAAAATTGCAACCACAGTGTCCTGGACCAATCAGAAACGTTTTTAATCATTAATCTCATAATCACCTTGTTTTTAATAATTCCTGAGGATTAATTGTTTTTTTCTTGAAAAATAAAATCATGATAATGGTCACTTCTGTAAACTGAAAACTTCAACCAACAGAGGTTCAAGACGAGTGATATCTAGATGAGATGCCAGTTGAGCGCTTTCTTCCCCTAGACTCCGTACGTCGAGGAGCTTGACAAGTAACTTGGGGTATAATTGTTTTGCCTCTGAAACGGGATACACAGACTCGATATAGGCTTTTAACCATGACGAGAATTTCTCCTGACCTTTCGAGATTAGTTCTTTGTTAACAAGATTCGGTCTGTCCGACGAGAATAGTTCAATCACAAAAAGTAGTGTCATGATTGTTTTGTTAGATTTAGTCAGCTCGTTTAGACTGACAACGAATTTCACATGTTCCGAGTACATTCCATTGCCGAGGGTAGACTGAATCATCTGTGGTCCTATTTTTTGCTCTCCAGATTGCTGTCCTTTCAATTTCCACATCATTTGCTGATTATCAAACCCCATGGCAGATCTAAGAACCATGATCTCCATAATTCCTCCCTGTATATAAAAACAAAATATTCTGAATTTGGTTCATAAAAATTTTACATTAAACTTTTACATAATGAAAAATCTTTGTTTTAACAAACATATTTGAAAGAAGCTAGGAATTTCTGCTGACCTCTGGGAATAGATCAACACTGTAACAATTCTACACCTTATCGACTGTCCTAACTTGCAAATGATTCCACATGTACTTAATAAAACAGAATTGTTCAAGGTACTTAGCATTAAAATATTCTGTTACTGTATGGCAAAATGGGATAGAAGAAACATCTCAAACTTTTAAAAGTTCTTTTTCTTGAGATCTTCATTTTTTATTACTAATAAATGAATAATTCTTTTTTCCCAACTACTTTTACTATTATTGATCATTGCAATTCATCTTAATAAACATACATAATTATACCACAGGCCCTTGTTTCACAATCATACCTAAACTAAGATTTTCCTTAACTTGAATCTTTCAAATATGAAATCTTGATAATTTTTTTGAATTGTTTAGTTTTTCAGGAGTTTAAGGTGTCATTTTGAAGATCACTTCAAGCTTGTAACATCTGTATTTAGTTTAATCACAAATGTATATTTGTAATTCAAAAAGAGATTGTCAAAATTTGCTAGAAAAAAATCTTACTTAATTTAGGAATGATTGTGAAACCTGGAGCCAGGAGAATTCCAAAACCTTCAACCACTTATATAAAACCTGTATATATATGTAATTTAAGATTGATTTAGAGACCTTAGTTAATATAACACGCTTTTTTACAAAAAAAAAAAAAAAAAAAAAAAAAAAAATAAAATTCACTGGAGTAAGACATGTATGAGTTAACGCACCAATGCATTCATTCTTTCTATCAGTTTAAATAGTTAAATGCAAAAGACTTATATATACCACTACGAAACAATAGTACATGTACTATAATTAACAATGGGCCTCAATATACAAATTTACATCCTTTACAAGTGACTTTCACTATATGACCAATGACAATGGAAAAACCACAACCAAGTTTTTTATATTACATATACAATGAACTAAAAACAGCTACCGGGCCTTCTTGGCTAAGTGGTCCAAAGCATGTGCGTATGGATCACAGTGCCACTCACTGCTTTGATTCACATTCCACTAAAGACAAATCCTAATGTGAGAAAGTTGGCTTGCTGAAGGTCAGTGTTTTCTGCAGCCACTTCAGTTTCCTTAACTTTTCTCATGTTTTCTAGACCATATCCATCAAAATGAAAGAATTTTAATTTGGGTGTAAAACACCATTATTTACCTCGACAACTCCTGGCCCAAGTTTCTATATCCTTTAAGATAGAAAAACACATGGTCCCAGGTTTCTACTTTTTTTACAATAGACTTTCAACATTTGACTCAAGTTTCTATTTACTTCAAAACGAACTGACACATGACCCAAGTTTCTACTTATTTTACAATGGACTAATGCATAGCCAAAGTTTCTACTGATTTTACAGTAGACTGATACATAGTCAAAGTTTCTACTGATTTTACAGAAGACTGATACATAGCCAAAGTTTCTACTGATTTTACAGTAGACTGATACATAGTCAAAGTTTCTACTGATTTTACAGTAGACTGATACATAACCAAAGTTTCTACTTATTTTACAGTAGACTGATACATAGTCAAAGTTTCTACTTATTTTACAGTAGACTGATACATAACCAAAGTTTCTGCTTATTTAACAGTAGACTGATGCATAGTCAAAGTTTTTACTGATTTTACAGTAGACTGATACATAGTCAAAGTTTCTACTGATTTTACAGTAGACTGATACATAACCAAAGTTTCTACTTATTTTACAGTAGACTGATACATAGTCAAAGTTTCTACTTATTTTACAGTAGACTGATACATAACCAAAGTTTCTGCTTATTTAACAGTAGACTGATGCATAGTCAAAGTTTTTACTGATTTTACAGTAGACTGATACATAGTCAAAGTTTCTACTGATTTTACAGTAGACTGATACATAACCAAAGTTTCTACTTATTTTACAGTAGACTGATACATAGTCAAAGTTTCTACTTATTTTACAGTAGACTGATACATAACCAAAGTTTCTACTTATTTTACAGTAGACTGATACATAACCAAAGTTTCTGCTTATTTAACAGTAGACTGATGCATAGTCAAAGTTTTTACTGATTTTACAGTAGACTGATACATAGTCAAAGTTTCTACTGATTTTACAGTAGACTGATACATAACCAAAGTTTCTATTTATTTTACAGTAGACTGATACATAGTCAAAGTTTTTACTGATTTTACAGTAGACTGATACATAACCAAAGTTTCTACTTATTTTACATTAGACTGATACATAACCAAAGTTTCTACTTATTTTACAGTAGACTGATACATAACCAAAGTTTCTACTTATTTTACAGTAGACTGATACATAGTCAAAGTTTTTACTGATTTTACAGTAGACTGATACATAACCAAAGTTTCTACTGATTTTACAGTAGACTGATACATAGCCAAAGTTTCTACTTATTTTACAGTAGACTGATACATAACCAAAGTTTCTACTTATTTTACATTAGACTGATACATAACCAAAGTTTTTACTGATTTTACAGTAGACTGATACATAACTAAAGTTTCTACTTATTTTACAGTAGACTGATACATAGTCAAAGTTTTTACTGATTTTACAGTAGACTGATACATAACCAAAGTTTCTACCTATTTTACATTAGACTGATACATAACCAAAGTTTCTACTGATTTTACAGTAGACTGATACATAGTCAAAGTTTCTACTGATTTTACAGTAGACTGATACATAACCAAAGTTTCTACTGATTTTACAGTAGACTGATACATAGTCAAAGTTTTTACTGATTTTACAGTAGACTGATACATAACCAAAGTTTCTACTTATTTTACAGTAGACTAATACATAACCAAAGTTTCTACTTATTTTACAGTAGACTGATACATAGTCAAAGTTTCTACTGATTTTACAGTGGACTGATACATAGCCAAAGTTTCTACTGATTTTACAGTAGACTGATACATAACCAAAGTTTCTACTTATTTTACAGTAGACTGATACATAACCAAAGTTTCTACTTATTTTACAGTAGACTGATACATAGTCAAAGTTTTTACTTATTTAACAGTAGACTGATGCATAGCCCAAGATTTTACTTATTTTACAGTAGACTGATACATAGCCCAAGTTTTTACTTATTTTACAGTAGACTGATACATAGCCAAAGTTTCAACTGATTTTACAGTAGAATGATACATAGCCAAAGTTTCTACTTATTTTACAGTAGACTGATACATAGTCAAAGTTTCTACTGATTTTACAGTAGACTGATACATAGTCAAAGTTTCTACTTATTTTACAGTAGACTGATACATAGTCAAAGTTTCTACTTATTTTACAGTAGACTGATACATAACCAAAGTTTCTACTTATTTTACAGTAGACTGATACATAACCAAAGTTTCTACTGATTTTACAGTAGACTGATACATAACCAAAGTTTCTACTTATTTTACAGTAGACTGATACATAGTCAAAGTTTCTACTTATTTTACAGTAGACTGATACATAGTCAAAGTTTCTACTTATTTTACAGTAGACTGATACATAACCAAAGTTTCTACTTATTTTACAGTAGACTGATACATAGTCAAAGTTTCTACTTATTTTACAGTAGACTGATACATAGTCAAAGTTTCTACTTATTTTACAGTAGACTGATACATAGCCAAAGTTTCTACTGATTTTACAGTAGACTGATACATAGCCAAAGTTTCTACTGATTTTACAGTAGACTGATACATAGCCAAAGTTTCTACTGATTTTACAGTAGACTGATACATAGCCAAAGTTTCTACTGATTTTACAGTAGACTGATACATAGTCAAAGTTTCTACTTATTTTACAGTAGACTGATACATAGCCAAAGTTTCTACTGATTTTACAGTAGACTGATACATAGCCTAAGTTTCTACTTATTTTACAGTAGACTGATACATAGCCAAAAGTTTCTACTGATTTTACAGTAGACTGATACATAGCCAAAGTTTCTATTGATTTTACAGTAGACTCATACATAGTCAAAGTTTCTACTTATTTTACAGTAGACTGATACATAACCAAAGTTTCTACTTATTTTACAGTAGACTGATACATAGTCAAAGTTTCTACTTATTTTACAGTAGACTGATACATAGCCAAAGTTTCCACTTATTTTACATTAGACTGATACATAGCCAAAGTTTCTACATATTTTAGAGTAGACTGATACATAGCCAAAGTTTCTACATATTTTACAGTAGACTGATACATAGCCAAAGTTTCTACTTATTTTACAGTAGACTGATACATAGCCAAAGTTTCTACTTATTTTACAGTAGACTGATACATAACCAAAGTTTTTACTTATTTTACAGTAGACTGATACATAGCCCAACATTTTACTTATTTTAAAGTAGACTGATACATAACCCAAGTTTCTACTGATTTTACAGTAGACTGATACATAGCCAAAGTTTCTACTGATTTTACAGTAGACTGATGCATAGCCAAAATTTTTACTTATTTAACAGTAGACTGATACATAGCAAAAGTTGCTACTTATTTAACAGTAGACTGATACATAACCAAAGTTTCTACTTATTTAACAGTAGACTGATACATAGCCCAAGATTTTACTTATTTTACAGTAGACTGATACATAACCAAAGTTTCTACTTATTTAACAGTAGACTGATACATAGCCAAAGTTTGTACTTATTTAACAGTAGACTGATACATAACCAAAGTTTCTACTTATTTAACAGTAGACTGATAAATAACCAAAGTTTCTACTTATTTAACATTAAACTGATACATAGCCCAACTTTTTACTTATTTTACAGTAGACTGATACATAGCCCAAGATTTTACTTATTTTACAGTAGACTGATACATAACCCAAGTTTCTACTGATTTTACAGTAGACTGATACATAGCCAAAATTTTTACTTATTTAACAGTAGACTGATACATAGCAAAAGTTGCTACTTATTTAACAGTAGACTGATACATAACCAAAGTTTCTACTTATTTTACAGAAGACTGATACATAGCCCAACTTTTTACTTATTTAACAGTAGACTGATGCATAGCCCAAGATTTTACTTATTTTACAGTAGACTGATACATAGCCCAAGTTTTTACTTATTTTACAGTAGACTGATGCATAGCCCAATTTCTACTTATTTTACAGTAGACTGATACATAACCAAAGTTTTTAATTATTTTACAGTAGACTGATACATAGCCAAAGTTTTTACTTATTTTACAGTAGACTGATACATAGCCAAAGTTTTTACTTATTTTACAGTAGACTGATACATAACCAAAGTTTCTACTTATTTTACAGTAGACTGATACATAACCAAAGTTTCTACTTATTTTACAGTAGACTGATACATAGCCTAAGTTTCTACTGATTTTACAGTAGACTGATGCATAGCCCAAGTTTTTACTTATTTAACAGTAGACTGATGCATAGCCAAAGTTTCTACTTATTTTACAGTAGACTGATACATAGCCCAAGATTTTACTTATTTTACAGTAGACTGATACATAGCCAAAGTTTCTACTTATTTTACAGTAGACTGATACATAACCAAAGTTTCTACTTATTTTACAGTAGACTGATACAAAGCCCAAGTTTCTACTTATTTTACAGTAGACTGATGCATAGCCCAAGTTTTTACTTATTTAACAGTAGACTGATACATAACCAAAGTTTTTACTTATTTTACAGTGGACTGATACATAGCCAAAGTTTCTACTTATTTTACAGTAGACTGATACATAACCAAAGTTATTACTTATTTAACAGTAGACTGATGCATAGCCAAAGTTTCTGCTTATTTACAGTGGACTGATACATAGCCAAAGTTTCTACTTATTTTACATTAGACTGATACATAGCCAAAGTTTCTACTTATTTTACATTAGACTGATACATAACCAAAGTTTCTACTTATTTTACAGTAGACTGATACATAGCCAAAGTTTCTACTTATTTTACATTAGACTGATACATAGCCAAAGTTTCTACTTATTTTACATTAGACTGATACATAACCAAAGTTTCTTCTAATTTACATTAGACTGATACATAGCCAAAGTTTCTACTTATTTTACATTAGACTGATACATAGCCAAAGTTTCTACTTATTTTACATTAGACTGATACATAACTAAAGTTTCTACTTATTTTACAGTAGACTGATACATAGCCCAAGTTTTTACTTATTTAACAGTAGACTGATGCATAGCCAAAGTTTCTGCTTATTTAACATTAGACTGATACATAACCAAAGTTTCTACTTATTTTACAGTAGACTGATACATAGCCAAAGTTTCTACTTATTTTACATTAGACTGATACATAACCAAAGTTTCTACTTATTTTACAGTAGACTGATACATAGCCTAAGTTTCTACTGATTTTACAGTAGACTGATGCATAGCCCAAGTTTTTACTTATTTAACAGTAGACTGATGCATAGCCAAAGTTTCTACTTATTTTACAGTAGACTGATACATAGCCCAAGATTTTACTTATTTTACAGTAGACTGATACATAGCCAAAGTTTCTACTTATTTTACAGTAGACTGATACATAACCAAAGTTTCTACTTATTTTACAGTAGACTGATACAAAGCCCAAGTTTCTACTTATTTTACAGTAGACTGATGCATAGCCCAAGTTTTTACTTATTTAACAGTAGACTGATACATAACCAAAGTTTTTACTTATTTTACAGTGGACTGATACATAGCCAAAGTTTCTACTTATTTTACAGTAGACTGATACATAACCAAAGTTATTACTTATTTAACAGTAGACTGATGCATAGCCAAAGTTTCTGCTTATTTACAGTGGACTGATACATAGCCAAAGTTTCTACTTATTTTACATTAGACTGATACATAGCCAAAGTTTCTACTTATTTTACATTAGACTGATACATAACCAAAGTTTCTACTTATTTTACAGTAGACTGATACATAGCCAAAGTTTCTACTTATTTTACATTAGACTGATACATAGCCAAAGTTTCTACTTATTTTACATTAGACTGATACATAACCAAAGTTTCTTCTAATTTACATTAGACTGATACATAGCCAAAGTTTCTACTTATTTTACATTAGACTGATACATAGCCAAAGTTTCTACTTATTTTACATTAGACTGATACATAACTAAAGTTTCTACTTATTTTACAGTAGACTGATACATAGCCCAAGTTTTTACTTATTTAACAGTAGACTGATGCATAGCCAAAGTTTCTGCTTATTTAACATTAGACTGATACATAACCAAAGTTTCTACTTATTTTACAGTAGACTGATACATAGCCAAAGTTTCTACTTATTTTACATTAGACTGATACATAGCCAAAGTTTCTACTTATTTAACAGTAGACTGATGCATAGCCAAAGTTTCTGCTTATTTAACATTAGACTGATGCATAGCCAAAGTTTCTACTTATTTAACATTAGACTGATGCATAGCCAAAGCTTCTACTTATTTAACAGTAGACTGATACATAGCCAAAGTTTCTACTTATTTAACAGTAGACTGATGCATAGTCAAAGTTTCTACTAATTTAACAGTAGACTGATACATAGCCAAAGTTTCTGCTTATTTAACATTAGACTGATGCATAGCCAAAGTTTCTACTTATTTAACATTAGACTGATGCATAGCCAAAGTTTCTACTTATTTTACAGTAGACTGATACATAGCCAAAGTTTCTACTTATTTAACAGTAGACTGATGCATAGTCAAAGTTTCTACTATTTTCAGTAGACTGATACATAGCTGAAGTTTTTATTTATTTTACAGTAGACTGATACATAGCCCAAGTTTTTATTTATTTTATAGTGGACTGATGCATAGCCCAAGTTTCTACTTTTTTTACAGTGGACAAAAAAATTACACATGGCCCAAGTTTCTACTTATTTTACAGTGGAATGATACATAGCCCAAGTTTTTACTTATTTTACAGTGGACTGATATATAGCCCAATTTTTTACTTATTTTACAGTAGACTGATACATAGCCCAAGTTTTTATTTATTTTATAGTGGACTGATGCATAGCCAAAGTTTCTACTTTTTTTACAGTGGACAAAAAAATTACACATGGCCCAAGTTTTTACTTATTTTACAGTGGAATGATACATAGCCCAAGTTTTTACTTATTTTACAGTAGACTGATACATAGCCCAAGTTTTTACTTATTTTACAGTAGACTGATACATAGCCCAAGTCTCTATTTATTTTACAGTGGACAAATAAATTACACATGGCCCAAGTTTCTATCTATTTTACAGTGGACTGATATATTGCCCAAGTTTCTATTTATTTTACAGTAGACTGATATATTGCCCAAGTTTCTATTTATTTTACAGTAGACTGATACATAACCAAAGTTATTACTTATTTTACAGTGGACTGATACATAGCCAAAGTTTCTACTTATTTTACAGTAGACTGATACATAACCAAAGTTATTACTTATTTTACAATGGACTGATAAATAGCCCAAGTTTCTACTTATTTTACAGTAGACTGATGCATAGCCCAAGTTTTTACTTATTTAACAGTAGACTGATGCATAGCCAAAGTTTCTGCTTATTTAACAGTAGACTGTTGCATAGCCCAAGTCTCTATTTATTTTACAGTGGACAAATAAATTACACATGGCCCAAGTTTCTATCTATTTTACAGTGGACTAATGCATAGCCCAAGTTTCTACTTATTTTACAATGGACTGATATATTGCCCAAGTTTCTATTTATTTTACAGTAGACTGATACATAGCCCAAGTTTCCACTAATTAAAGTGGACTTATGCATAGCGCAAGTTTCTATGTGTTTCAATGTGGACTACTGACACAAGGGCCAACTTTATAATTATTCTTCCAAATGCCCAACCAACAAATGACTCAAAATTTCTATTAACTTTACACTATCTTACCAACACATGGATTAAGTTTGTACTTATTTTACACTGTCTTACCAAAACATGGCTTAAGTTTGTTCTTACTTTACATTGTCTTACCAAGACATGGCTTAGGTTTGTTCTTACTTTACATTGTCTAACCAACACATGGCTTAAGTTTGTACTTATTTTACACTGTCTTACCAACACATGGCTTAAGTTTGTTCTTACTATACACTGTCTTATAAACATGTGGCTTAAGATTGTACTTACTTTACACTGTCTTACCAACACATGGCTTAAGTTTGTACTTACTTGACACTATCTTACCAACACATGCCTTAAGTTTGTTCTTACTTTACACTGTCTTACCAACATGTGGCTTAAGTTTGAATTACTTAACACTGTCTTACCAACACATGGCTTAAGTTTTTTTTCTTTCTTTACACTGTCTTACCAACACATGGCTTAAGTTTGTACTTACTTGACACTATCTTACCAACAAATGGCTTAAGTTTGTTCTTACTTTACACTATCTTACCAACAAATGGCTTAAGTTTGTACTTACTTAACACTATCTTACCAACACATGGCTTAAGTTTGTACTTATTTTATACTGTCTTACCAACACATGGCTTAAGTTTGTACTTACTTTTTACTATCTCACCAACACATGGCTTAAGTTTGTACTTAATTTACACTATCTTACCTACACATGGCTTAAGTTTGTACTTACTATACACTGTCTTACCAACACATGGCTTAAGTTTGTACTTACTTGACATTGTCTTACCAACACATGGCTTAAATTTGT
Source organism: Tegillarca granosa (assembly GCA_029721355.1). Classification (NCBI taxonomy): domain Eukaryota; kingdom Metazoa; phylum Mollusca; class Bivalvia; order Arcoida; family Arcidae; genus Tegillarca; species Tegillarca granosa. The sequence goes on along the minus strand of JARBDR010000756.1, from coordinate 10,040 downwards.
ACTTACTATACACTGTCTTACCAACACATGGCTTAAGTTTGTACTTACTATACACTGTCTTACCAACATGTGGCTTAAGTTTGTACTTACTTTACACTATCTTACCAACACATGGCTTAAGTTTGTACTTACTTTTTACTATCTTACCAACACATGGCTTAAATTTGATTTTACTTTACACTATCTTACCAACAAATGGCTTAAGTTTGTTCTTACTTTACACTGTCTTACCAACACATGGCTTAAGTTTGTACTTACTATACACTGTCTTACCAACACATGGCTTAAGTTTGTACTTACTTTACACTGTCCTACCAACACATGGCTTAAGTTTGTACTTACTTTACATTGTCTAACCAACACATGGTTAAAGTTTGTACTTACTTTACACTATCTTACCAACAAATGGCTTAAGTTTGTTCTTACTTTACACTGTCTTACCAACACATGGCTTAAGTTTGTACTTAATTTACACTGTCTTACCAACACATGACTTAAGTTTGTACTTACTATACACTGTCTTACCAACATGTGGCTTAAGTTTGTACTTATTTTACACTATCTTACCAACACATGTTTTAAGTTTGTACTTACTTTTAGTAAATGGATCTGGTCTTCCTGAATTAATTGTTTGAATTCTGGTATATGTTTTGCAAACTTAATAAGTCTCCTTATAAATATATCTGTCATATTGAACAGATCATTCGACGATCTTGGATTTTCCGTCAGTTTAGCTACTTGATCCTCTGTATAAGGCTGGTCAAAAACAGCAGCATATTGATATTTTAAGTTCTCGATTTCCTTATGCACTTCATCAGATAATGGTCTTGGATAGTCTTCTTCGTCTTCCATACTTTCATCTTTAACATGATGTGGGGGTGTTAAACTGGCTCCAGACGATCCTTTGGAATCCTCACCAATCTCTAAATATGTTGATGATACTTCCATTGAGCATGTTCCCCCATAATCTTCCACTTTTCTTTGTTTTCCTTTTGGTAATGAAGGAACAGTTGTCCCCTTTTGTCTTCGTTTGGCCAGTTGTTCTTCACCTGGAATAGAGTTATAACAAGAGCATTTAACAAAGAGATCTGAAACAGAACGGTAGAGAAAGCATGATAAAAATAATGCCATCAGTGCAACACACAGTCAGAATTTCTGCACTTTTACCTATAGCTGGCAACATCTCAATATAAGTGAAATATTCTTGACTAGGACCTTCGAATTCAACACCAACTCAACTCTAAAATTACCTTGTAAAATAAAGGTAACCTAATGAAATAGCTCCTAATTACTCCATAATTGTTGATCTTTACAAAAAGGTCTAACTGTATTGTTAGTTTTTAAAAAAAGTTTGTACATTAACAAAGCAAGTGTGTGTGTGTGTGTGTGTGTGTGTGTGTGTGTGTGTGTGTGTGTGTGTGTGTGGAGTGGATTGAAGTAACAGTATTTTATGCCCCAGTTAAGATTCTTTCACTTATTTCAAGGTGGCCAGGTCTGAAATGGAGAAGGAAACTGTAGTGCCCGAAGAAAACTACTGACTTTTGGCATGCAAACTGACAGACTTTCTTATACTAGGATCTGTTCTGAGAAGGATTCGAACCTAGGCAGTGAGAGGTGCTGTGACCTGTAGGTGTGTGCTTTTAATATGTGTGTGTGTGTGTGTGTGTGTGTGTGTGTGTGTGTGTGTGTGGGTCTGGATGGGATGGGATGGGATGTATGTATGTATGTATGTATGTATGTACACTTTTATTACATTATAATTTTTATAATGCAAACATCCTACAGAATAAACAATTCATGAAGGTTACAGGTTATTTACTCCATACATACTGGGTTTAATGTTTATATTGCTAAAGACCTACTGTGTATATATATGTGTGTGTGTGTGTGTGTGTGTGTGTGTGTGTGTGTGTGTGGCATCTATCTTCTTCATAAGCTTTCAACAAAAGAATTCCTTGCCTTTATGAGTCTTGGTTCTAGTATTCCAGAACAAAGCTGACATATTTTTTATGATTTCCAATAAATAGTAGGACCTTTATTCATCTCAAAGATATCAGGTGTTTATAAGATTAAAAGATAACTCAACAAAACAAACCAGGTCAAAGCAGAATGAGAATCCTGGTTATATAAGGGAAAGTACAATAGTTCATACAATGTGTTGTTGTGTATTACAGCAGCATATACATTGCACTTCAATTTCAATAATGACTCATGTACCACAAAGGTGCTTATAGCCAATTTTTCATTCATTATGAAATAAAAAATCTTTGGTTTTGCCTTTACACACTGTTTTGCCTTTACACACTGACAAGCTTTAATTTATTATTACTAGAAAATGCCCCCACCCCCATAAAAATAAGGATTCAAATATGCATGTAGGATCAATAATCACAGGGGATGGAAAAAGGCCTTAAGATGGTATACTAAAACTTAAAGTCACAAAAAGCAGCTTGTAAACAGGAGCAGTGTTACAAGGATCCAATACATCTTGGTTCTGCTTCCATTTCCTTTTTCCATAACGGAAAACTCTCACCTGTTTCATTAGATCTGCAAAGTAAGTTCCAATTTTAAAGATTCTAGCAGGTTTATAACTGATCAATAAAGCACCCTTAGAATCCCTGAACACAGATCCAATTTTTTTCACTCATAAATAATACTGTAAACATACCAATTTTAGCGTGTACATATTTTAGTGCAATTTACATTGTCATCTAATTCCCATGGATTTAAATTAGCGCAAGACAACTTCTGAGAAACAGACTACATTACATACTTAATTTAGCAGTGTATTTAAATTATTGCTACTGTCCTAGCATGAAAATTGCTAAAATATGTACATTTACAGTATCAAGAATAACTAAGACTTACTGAGAATCCAATCTTTTTTCATTCCAATATCAAAACATTTTTTCAATCGGCATCCTGAACAAAATTTACGGGTATGAGCATCTAGCTTACAGTTTCCATCAAAACTACAAGTAAAAGCCTGGAAAAACAAAAAACAAACAATAATTAAATGTATGTCAGTCTGTCTGTCTCTGTCTTGAGTGGTAGTGAGTAGAGAAGAAAATGGAGCCAAGGTTCCTTCACTTATATCGAGTTGTTTGTTCAGGGATGGAAGAGGAAACTGGACTGCCAACAGAAATCAAATTTGACCTAGTGATTTGATTTATTATCCCATGCAATGTCTGATCTCAGGGAATGAGAAGACAAAATTTGAGATCAATCTGATAAATGGTGTGTCTTTAAATGCACAAATATAAAATTTCTATTTATAGTAACTGTGACCTTAGCCTTTGACCTGGCCATCTGGTTTGCCTTACCATGCAAATTTTTAGTACAGGAATAGGTTGACTAAGTTTGAGATCAATCTGACAAATAGTGTGTCTTAAAATGCACAGAAATCAAATTTTCATTCATAGTAATTTTGTCCTTGACCTGTGACCTGGTTTACATTCCAATACAATGATTCATTACATGGAATATGTTGACCAAGTTTGTGATCAATCAGTGATTGGCATATAAAATCCAATACTGCTAATATTTAATCAATGTTTTATAAAAATTTGCTTTAGTTTTATAAAATTCTATCATTTATTTTATATTATTTTTTCAACATAAACAGTAAAACAAAGGTTTAAATGATGGAAAAATAAATTCTTTACTAATTATTCAATTAAACTAATTAACCTTTGAACACTGTCCATGGTTTAAAGACGTTGTTGTGTGATGAACAGGTGTTTGTTTTTGTTGAAAAAAAACCACTTGCCTTCCCTTTCTTGTGTATTCACAAATGATGTAATTTGTTGTAAAATATAAAAATTATATAATAATTATTGATTTTATATTCCCTATGGAGAAAATAACTTGTTCAGTGCTTGATAAACCCTTGCATCTACACTAAGTCAATGACCGAATAATGTATTAGCGACAATTTATGGGAAAAGTTAAGAGAAGTAGCTATAACATTTCAAAAGGAATAAAAAAATTTAAAAAAAAATACCTCAACATATTAAATTGTAAATCAAGAACAATTCAGGATAACAAGAATGCACTGAAAGTTATTAGAAACCTAATAAAATATTTAGATCTACAATGCAAGATTAAGAAACCAAACACAAATCATTATTAAAGAGAGAGAGAGAGAGAGAGAGAGAGAGAGAATATATATATATATATATATATATATATATATATAAATGCCAATTTGCTATTAGTAACATAGTTTGACTTATGACTGACTCAGAAAAAAAGTTAAAATTCAAAACAGACAAACTGATTTTTATCTGGGAGTGGAGTGGATAAATGCTGCTTTACAACCCATACAAGGTTCCGTCACTTATACTAAAGTTGCTAGCAGTTCTGGTTTCATTGTGAAAACTAGAGTGCCTAAAGCCTTTAAAAAAATAATAATAATAAATAAAATAAAATAAAAACACCAGCCTTTAGCAAGCAAACTGAGAAACTTTCTCACATTCTGCCCTATTAGGATTTGAACCTAGGTTGTGGATGGCACTGTGATCCATAAGTGATCGCTTAGGACAGCTTAGGCCTCTGTCTTTAAGGGCAAGGTATGATAAATATTTAACACCAAATTATTAAATATAGCCCATGATTAAAATTAGGGACCTCGGTGGCCGTGTGGTCTAAAGCAAAATCTGGATCACAGCACCTCTCACTGCCTGGGTTGGAATCCCACTCGGGACAGATCCTAATGTAAGAAAGATTGTCAGTTCGCTTGCCGAAGGTCAGGGGTTTTCTCTGGGCACTCCAGTTTCCTCCACCATCCCAGAACTGACCACCTCTAAATAAGTGAAAGAATCTTAACTGAGGTGTAAAACACCATTACTGTGCTCCACTACCATTAAAATTTAAAAAAAATAATCTTGTACCCCCCTCCCAGTTTGCTAATTTTGTTTAACATTAAAAATGGCTCAGAAAAAAAAAACAAAAAAAACCAAAAAAAAAACATAAAAACAGATTTATGTATTTAACTTGGAATGGAGAATTTTGGAAGGACAGTTTAAATATATTAAGAAAAAAAGAGTTTAAAAACAATTATACTTTCTAATGGAGCCATTGTTCTGCCACATATTACCCATAAACGGTATAAAAAAGATTTAAACAATAAGTCATTATGACAATTAACATTGTTATCAAAAATATTTTTATTTCATATGTTAATTTTCACACATATCTTTTTTTTTTTAAAAAAAAAAAAAGGAAAAGAAACAAAGAAATATACCATATGGTTTTTATCAAAAAAAGTATATAAAAAATAATGAAAATCTTTGTAAATAAAACAAACCTTTGTTTTTAAGGCATTCCGTCTGAAGAAAGCTTTACACGATTCACAAGTAACTGCGTCAAAGTTATATCCTAGGGCTTTGTCTCCACAAACACCGCAGAATAACTGGGTACCATCTTTTGGCTTTGGACGTCGTTTCTGTTCTCGTTTAACTTGACTATCATCACCATCATAATACTAAAAAAGCAAAAGAAATAAATCAAAACTTCATCATAAGATTTAAAATTAAAGAGTTTGGGTGGATGGGTGTAATTTTGTTCAACATCACATCAGCAATTTTTCAGCTACCGGTATTCATATGCATGAGTTGATTAATGATGTTTAATGTCCCAGTCAAGAATATTTCACTAATATTGAGACATTGCCAGCTATATAAGAAAGTGCATAAATTTGCCTGTGCAAATTTATGCCTCTGGTGGCATTATACAGCAGGGCTCTTTATTGTGACATGCCTTCCGTGACACGGGACCTCGTTTATTTTAAGTTCCCAACTTCATTTGTTAATGCTGAGTGGTTGGTGAAAGAAAAGTCACAACCCACTTTCAAGCACTCAACCAACTGAGCTACAGCAGTGGTTTGAATATGCCTGAGATGTACAAGTTTGTACTATGTACTGCTTGCAATTTCCGACACTCAGGTTGACTTTTTGTTTGTTAAGGTGCTAGCTCACTGAATAAGTACCCTACATACAAGTATACTATGCCCTATTAACCTAGCACCAGGTAAAATAGTAAATACTCTGCCACTAAATGCCTCGAGACAGATGCTTTACAACTGAAACACAGAGGTGGTAATATTAAAGAGGAATTTTGATTCTAGCACAAATGCTGTCATCATTTCTTGACAAGAAAAGTACAGGATTGTTATGCCATACTGTCTAGCAATTTACTCATGCATATACACTTGACAACAACATGACTTTAACATGTTTGATGTCCAGAATTCACTAATCCTAACTATTTGCAATAACAATTATGTACTGCATATGTGCTACTCAATATTAACAGTACCATTAGCAAGCTGAAATAGTAGAAAGAGCGTTAAATGGTGTTAAACGCCCCAGTCAAGATTCTTTCACTTATATTGAGGTGGTCAATTCTGGAATGATGCAGTTCTCTAAAAAAACCACCGACCTTTAGCAAATGAATTGACAAACTTTCTCACACTAGGATGTAAGCCCCAGTGGGATTAGAACCTAGGCAGTGAGGGGGGTTGTGATCCGTATACCTGGCCAGCTGAGAGAGGTTACCAGTATACCCAAAAGAAGATAAAAAAAAATTAGAAGTTAGCAAAAATAAAATATGAAATATGACAAAGAGAAGATTTTATATTTTCATTTTTTTCTATGGGAGTAAAACCTGCTACAATAGCTATGTTCAACTGGTTGTTTTCTGTCAAGCTAGAAGCTTTTTCAATTTCTATATTTTCCTACATTTATTTGTGTATTTTTTATTTGTCATTTGACTGGTTAAATGCTCAACAGACTTGTCACTTCTAAAAAGACTGTTGTTCACGTAGGAATGCACGAAGAACAATTTTCGAGTCGAATAACAAACATGAAGTTTTCTGTGATCTACCGGTAATTGGGTCAAAAATAAAGGTGGGAAAATATTGTTTAATGGAAGAGCCTCTTGCTACACAGAAAACTGTCATTCGAATACTGCTACTGGTAATTTTCTATATACTTGTGTCATACTGACAAGTTCATCACAACTAACTAGGTCTTCCATCAAACAGAATGATTTTCAAAGGTTTTCATCCACCTTTTCTTTTTATCATTAATATTTTTTTAATTTTGACATATTCTGCACAAAATATTTTTCAGAAACTTTTCTTTCTCTTTCTATTGATTAATATGACCTACAAATAATTTTTCAGAAACTTTTTTTTTGATTAATTTGATTTACTTGGTAATTTGGTTAATGGATTCTTGTCATCTCATACACATAAACAATAATCATGACAAACCATGAATATATAAAACATTTAATATGCTATACACTTAAAAACTGACTATCATGTTAACACCTTCTACTAACATAAATCATATTGTTAAGGTAACACACCTCCAAAAATTACTAACGAACATTATCTCTACACATAATTATACACTGCTCTGATAAGCCACCAAAATTTTTTCAGGAAAATCTGAAAATTATTTTTGAAAAAAAAAAACAAAACAATGCTCTTATTTTACTTGACTAAACATACTGAAATTCTAATATCAATTTTGATGAAAAAACAAATATTTTGTGTAGTAGCATGCTTTTATGCTGTGGATGTTGTCTTGTTTTCAATAATGACTTACTTGTTCAATTTTCTAAAGCTGATCTTTGGAAGATCAAACTAGCAGTAGGTTTCTAAATCCTGAGTGTTTGGCAAAAGAACAGTTTTGGTCAGACAAGACCAGGGTTTGAACCCTTAACATCCCACCTACAAAGTGAGCACTCTACCAACTGAGCTACCATAGTAGTACATCTATGTTTTTTAATGAGAGGCATAGTAAAGAAAAAATTTGTTGTTTTATATTAAGCATAGAAAAACTTGTTGCAGCTTTAAATGAACCTGTAATATGCACAAAATAATACACATAAACAGCATAAAGGTCCAGAGTTTAAAGAAGCACACACACACACACACACACACACACACACACACACACTATATGCACTATATATTTCACAAAATCTTTTTATTTCTAATAAGGACAAAGAGTAAAATGTGGACTAATTGGACTTTAACTGCAGAGATTGAAATTATTGAGTGGGAGTATTCAAGTTTAGATTCTTATTAATATGTCACTCTTGTCCATTTTGAAATAAAGAGTATTATTATATAAGCATCAATAAAAGTTTATCATATACAGTTTCTAAATTAAGCTGGAACCACTCCAAAAAGAAAACCCTAAAAATCCACTCTGATTCAGATTTTTTACTTATCCTTACTTGCCCTCATTCAATTAACTAGAGAATAATTCATCAAGTTTAGGAATAAATCCATCTGGTATGCAATAAATTTTATGATGAAAATTACGACCAGTTAATTTCAAATAAATTATTTTTTATTTGGACTTTTATGAAACCCCTGTGATTCATTATCATATATTTATTTACAACAACCTGTCGTCCCATTCACAATAAGAAAGTATTTTTTTGTTTTAAAAAATAAATTTTTTATAATATTATTAATTTATAAATTTATTCATACATTTATGTGTTTATTGATTTAATGTCATCATCTCAGTGTATTAATTAAACGATGCGGTTGAAAAAGATAAAAGGAAGTTAATTGATAAAAACCGTTCTACGACTAAGGACTAACACAGAGCAAAAATTTTTGAAGGCCTCAGTTCAAACTACATTAGATTTAATTACTTGTGGTCATCTTTAAAGTCAACAGAAACTGAAATATCACTTTAAGTCACTAAGGCCATTGTAACTCACTGTCTAAATTAATTTAAATTTATTGCTATACAAACAAACTGACCTAACACCAATTGTTACTGAAAATTGCAAAGAATCTCCCTATGTTTGGCATAGAACTGAAAAGGAAAACTGTCCTCCATAACAAATGTGTTAAACAACCATAACCCTAATTACAAGTACAGTAGCTCAGTTGGTAGAGTGTTCACTTTGTATGTGGGAGGTTGGAACTAGAACCCAGGTGGGTCTGTCTGACAAAAACTTGAAAAAAGGTAGTGACTGGTCTTTCATCAAGCATTCAACAATTAGAACTGAAAACCACAGGGTCCCTCATAGGAGATTTCAAAACCAATCCCAAGTCAGGTGTGGCAAATAAATCAGATTAAACACTGTAAAGATCAAAATTTCTGATACCTCACCTATACAGCTGGTGTAATCTCAATATAAGTGAGAGATTCTTGACTGGGAAGTAAAACCCCATTCCGTCAACCAATCAGTGATGAGCTTATTTAGAGCTGAAGACTGTGATACAAAGGAATACCTCGTGAACTTGTGCAGAGATTTTATTCATTAAAACTTGCGCAGTGAAGTCAATCAAACTAAACAACGAGGTTGGAGGTTGAATATGCAATGGACAACGGATAACAGTTTTATTTTGAGCATTTGCTCAAGTTAGCTAAAAACAGCATGCTAAAGTAAGAGAAAGAAATAATTGCATTTTACTTTCACACTTTATACCTCTGCACAGTATGACACTTGAGTTGTATATCTGCTAGCTAGCATTTAAAATGATAGTTTTTTTTTTTTCTAAAGTACTTTAACAAAAACCCTACTTTTCCACCCAGATTGATTTGCCTAAGGTAACAGTACTATTTGTAGGTTTAATAATTTTTAAAGCTACAATAAACATACTGACTACTCAATCATGAGTAGTAAATAACTGATCATAAATTTAGTACTGTAAATGTTTCATATTTTGTGGGGAAAAAAGTATCAAAAATGTGATAAGAGCTTAAAATACTGCTTAGCCATTTCAACCCAACTTTTTGGATAGTATTACCACACAGTTTATATTCATTTCTTTGCCAGCAAGTTGACAATAAGAACAAGTGCAAAAAGCTTGGGTGCATAAATGGTCTAAAGAGTAACATTTAAGGATCACAGTGCCATGTATTGTCTTGGACTGAATTCTGCTCCAGCAGTTCCTATTATGATATGTTTTGTCAGTTCTTTTGAGCTGAAAAATTGATAATTTCTCTGGAAACTCCAGTTTCCTCCGCCCTCAAAAACACTGAATGCCTCAATATAGG